>VWZZ01002060.1:16889-41971 GCA_013399095.1 Psophia crepitans | reverse complement strand
GATATTGCTGCCCAGCTAGAGAATCTGGTTGTGAAGATACATCATGTAGATTCTCACATACTCAAGAATCAGGACACTGAAGAACATCAGAACAAACAGCATGTGGATCAGGCTGCTAAGATCGAAGTTGCTCAGATCGATCTGGACTGGCAACGTAAGGGTGAATTATTTATAGCTTGTTGGGCCCATGATACCTCAGGCCATCAAGGGAGGGATGCCACCTATAGATGGGCTCATGATCGAGGCGTGGACTTAACCATGGATGTCATCTCCCAAGTCATCCACAAATGTGCAACCTGTGCAACAGTTAAGCAAGCCAAGTGGGCAAAGCCTCTCTGATATGGGAGACGATGGCTAAAATACAAATATGGGGAGGCCTGGCAGATAGACTATATTACACTCCCACAAACACGCCAGCGCAAGGGCTATGTGCTTGCAATGGTGGAAACCACCACTGGATGGGTTGGAAACATACCCTGTGCCCCATGCCACCGCCCGAAACACTATCCTGAAAAGCAGGTCCTTTGATGGCATGGCACCCCAGAAAGAATTGAGTCAGACAATGGGACTCATCTCTGCAACAAGGNCCCGAAACACTATCCTGAAAAGCAGGTCCTTTGATGGCATGGCACCCCAGAAAGAATTGAGTCAGACAATGGGACTCATCTCTGCAACAAGGTCATAGACATCTGGGCCAAAGAACATGGCATTGAGTGGGTGTATCACATCCCCTACCACGCACCAGCCTCTGGGAAAATCGAGAGGTACAATGGGCTGCTCAAGACAACATTGAGGGCAATGGGTGGTGGGACCCTCAAACATTGGGTTGTGCATTTAGCAAAAGCTACCTGGTTAGTTAATACCAGGGGATCTACCAATCGAGCTGGCTCTGCTCAGTCGAGATCTCCAAGCCCTGTCGAAGGGGATAAAGTTCCTGTACTGTGCATGAAGAATATGTTGGGGAAGGCAACATATTCTGGATTCTCCCTGTTTCGGGCAAAGGCAAACCAGTCTGTGGGACTGCTTTTGCTCAGGGACCAGGGTGCACTTGGTGGGTGATGAAAAAGGATGGGGAAGTCAGAAGTGTACCCCAGGGGGATTTGATTTTGAATGAAAATAGCGTATAAAACAAATGGTATGATGTATTGATGCTATTACTGTAAAAATCACCCAAATTAATGAAGAGCCGGACTTCTGTAACCTGTGCCCAGAAACCTCCTTGAAGACCAACATCTTCAGCGTGCGGACAGTGGCCCTGGACCACACAAGGTAGACCAGTCACAAGCTCCAGAATCCAGAAATACAGAGCACTGCTCCTGCCCAGAGAGACTGTGGTAATAGACGGAGCCTAAGATCAAGGACTAAATGAACTCAATGGACATTTTTGAGGGATGGCCCATGGACTGATGGAGTACAATCTGTGTATGATCTGGGCATGACATAGATGGTATGGAATAAGGGGTGTATAATGTCCTGGCTTTGGCCAGGATAGGGTTAATTTTCAGGAGCCAGGCCAGGTGAGCTGATCTGGCTGGGGTTCTTCCATACCATGTGCCATCATGCCCCCATAAAAGGGGGCTGGCTGGGGAGTGGCAGGCCAGTGCTTCACCAGGAAGGTCTGGCTGGAGGCTGAGCGTCTGGTCTGTAGGGTCAGTCATGTCAGTTGTTTGATCAGTAAAGTGCTCCGTTTGTCATCGTGTTTGTTTACATCCCTTTATAACTACTGCGGCTTTGTTGTTGTTTTCCCTCTCCCTTTGTTGGCTCATTAAACAGTTATTATCTCAACTCAAGGATGTTTGCCCTTTGTTGCTCTCATTCTTCCCCTTGTTTTGCTGACGGGGCAGTGAGTGAGCGGCTGTGTGCTCAGCTGCCGGCTGGGGCTGAACCACGACACTCAGGAATTGGTATCGGGACTGGTTCTGTTTAACATCTTTGTCTGCAACATGGACAGTGGGATCAAGTGCACCCTCAGAAAGTTTGTTGGTGACACTAAGCTGTGTGGTGCAGTCAACACGCTGGAGGGAAGGGATGCCATCCAGAGGGACCTTGACAAGCCTGAGAGGTGGGCCTATGTGAACTGCATGAAGTTCAACAAGGCCAAGTGCAAGTTCCTGCACACTGGTCGGGGCAATCCCAAGCACAGCTACAGGCTGGGTGGAGAGTGGATTGAGAGCAGCCCTGAAGAGGACGACTTGGGGGTACTGACTGATGAATATCTCAACATTAGCCGGCAGTGTGCACAGTCGCCTAGAAAGCCAACTATGTCCTGGGCTGCATTGAAAGTAAGCATGACAAGCAGGTTGAGGGAGGTGATTCTCCCCCTCTAGTCTGCTCTTGTGAGACCCCCACCTGGAGTACTGCGTTCAGCTACAGGGTCCCTAACACAGGAAAGACACGGACTGGTTGGAGCAGGTCCAAAGGAGGGCCACAAAAATGATCAGAGTGCTGGAGCACCTCTCCTATGGAGACAGGTTGAGAGAGTTGGGCTTGTTCAGCCTGGAGAAGAGAAGGCTCTGGGGAGACCTTAATGCAGCCTTCCAGTACCTAAAGGGGACCTACAGGAAATCTGGAGAGGGACTGTTTACAAGGGCAAGTAGTGACAGGACAAAGATTTTAAGCTGGAGGCTAGATTTAGATCAGATACTAGGAAGAAATTCTTTACTGTGAGAGTGGTGAGGCACTGGAACAGGTTGTTCAGAGAAGCCTGCTCCCTGGAAGTGTTCAAGACCAGGCTGGATGAGACTTTGGGCAATCTGGTCTAGTGTAGGGTGTCCCTGCCCACGGCAGGGGGGGTTGGAACTAGATGGTCTTTGAGGTCCCTTCCATCCCAAACTATTCTATGATTCTATGATGATTCTATATTTTCAATGAATAACCTTCATCTATCCTCATCTTTACTCCTCAGGAAACCATCCTTTTGGTTAAGCTATCCAAGAGAACAAATGTTTCTTCCCCACCCCCCACCTTCCTTTTATTCAGAATGAACTAACTCTATAGAAATTATAAATGTAAAGTATACACTACTCTTCATCTATTGAATTTATTTTTGTATTACTGTACTCATTGGCTTTTTCTGCTATGTTTCCAAGTACAGTTTGCATAGGCATATACTGGGGAAAATAGTCAGTGTTGATGCCTGATAAAATGCATTGTTTACTAAGTTATTGTTCTATATTTTCTTAATAGGCAAGTGAGTGACAAAACTGTTTTCTAAACAGAGGAATTGTGCTTTCTCCTAGTGTTTGTCTTTGTTTCTTCTTGAAAGCTTTGAATGATAAACACACCCGAAATATTTACATATCTGACATTAAAAATTTAGAAGTAATCAGATCCACTGGACATCTTATATGAATGATAAAATGACGTGTACTTTTCAAAATGTAATGCATTCATGTTTCTGACCATAAAGAAGAACATAAAGCTCTGTTATGAGGAAACACTTCTAACTCAGTGGATGCAGAGAACTGGGAGAAAAGGGAGTTAGAGTATTAAGTCCATTTAGTCCTCTAGACATACAGCAGCCATAAGCGGTTCTTTAAGCTGCTTCCACCTCTACCTGCCTTTCACTCCCACCCCATGCCTGTCCCACTTCTGGTTGATTTTCTCTACTTTTCTTGCTGTGCTTTTATTTTTAAAAATCAGTATCAGAAATTTCAGGCAGATTCTCCTTTTTCCTGCTAGTTTGCTCAAGTATTTCATAGTGTATGAACAAGACCTCTAAGTAGAATTCGTGGTGTTCATCAGTCTGCTTCTTTGAAGCCTGCTTTTATTACATTTGGTGCCTTGCCCATTTTGAAAACCAAGACAGAGAATTCTCTATATATTATATGACCTTGAAAATGTCTTATACTCAGTCCCCCTCTTTCTCAGTATGACTGCATTTGGCAATCTAACAGCACCTCACTATAACATACATTGACCTGCTGCCAGAACTGAGTGGAAGGTACAATGCCTGTCAATTATGATTTCCTCTGAATTTTGTTGAAGCAACTCTCCAAACATTTTCTGAATAAATCCACTGGGATTATTTTTTTGAATCTTCTCTTTATTCTTTAATTCATATCTTCCCTCTCTGTTAGTTTTCAGTGTTATCCAGCTGGGCTGGCTTTTCTTCTTTTTACAATACTTTTCTGGTTTGTAGAACATTCCAGCTTCAGGCATCTCTTTTACATTTTCCCCCATTTGCAAAGATATGTGGAAAATGTGTCTGTCTTCTGCATTTTTTGCCAATACTTTAGATATAAAACCAGGTCCTCTCTCCCACCAACATCTTGGCAATTAACCTTGATGTGGGGGTGGTTTTTTTAGAAATTTAAGTTTTTCCTTTTTATCATTGTTGCAAGACTTAGGAAACAAATTTTTTTTCTCCATTCACAGTAGCTTTGATTTCATAACAGTGTGTTCAACTGCAAGAATTCTCCCTTTTAAAAAGAATATATCTATAAACGTTAGAAAAATTTATGTTTTGCCTCTTAGTTTGGAATATTTGTAACAGAGATATAGTTCACCTTAAAACCACTTGGAGTAATTAAGTAAACACTCATAACATTTTCAAATCTTGAAGAGGGTCAAGTTAAAAAAACCTTACAATAGACCTGCTCTGTCTGAATTTTTGTTGACCTGCCTGCAGGTTTGTTTTGCTTGGTTTAGCTGAGACAGCAGCTTCCCCTAACTGATCAGGTGCCTACAGCCGATTTGCTCTACTTTTAGAGCAGTACAACCATAGTTGCAGTGAGTAGTTGTTCTGTATAGAATAAGATATATAGGCCTCTAACACAGTGACATTATGTAGAGAAATACAGATATGATAGGACAGCAGAGACTTGGAGAGGTGGTCACACAGAATGTGGTGCAGAGGAGCTCAGGGACAGAAGTGATAAGAGACAGGGCACAGACTTGTCACTAGGGACACCACAACTGTAAACAAATCACCTGTGATCAGTTAAAGAAGTGCAGACCTGGAGTTGGACAGCATTGGTTTTAGGTGTAACAAAGAAAAAAACCACATCTAACATATATAAAAGGCACCATATGTAGTGAATTTGAAAGTAACATGGAGCTGCAGATCAAAGAAGAAAGAGCAAGGCTATAAAAGTGTCAACATGATGCCAGCCGGTCCCTTAGATAGACGAAGGGAGAGCCATCAACATGAACATTATAGTCCTCTTTGCAAAGGACTTCACAAGCTCACAACTCATTGTTCAGTCCCCTGACCCCCAAAACACACATACACGCATACCAGAATTAAACCACCAACCTCAGGGCCCAGACAAGCATCGGTAGCGTGAATGTAACACTGCTGAATCTGGGACCCGTGTGCACTATGATTTTGTCTGCATTCTTACTTTTTCAGTAACAACTAGATCTGGACTAATAATGATTAGATTCTTAATATTTTTACTAACAATGAATTTTTGACTTTTCTTTCATATAAGGTTCTGTTACTTTTTGGCCTTCAGCAAGTTTGTGAGTGCAGCAAGTTTAAGTATCCTGTAATGATTTTGCATTGCTTGATAACGATTGTACTATCAAATCCTTTCAGCAGTAAAGTATGCATCTTACTGCCATCAATTTTAAAGAATAGGAATTGAGTTATTTTATGCACTTTGGGGGGAAAAAGTATATAAGCCTGTAAAAATAGTTTAATCAGTAATCAGCTTCAAGAAATGTTCAGTAAGAAGTTTTCTTCCAAGATCTACATAGATACTACTTGAAACCACATATTAAAAAAAAAAATGTTGTTCAGTAGAACCAATAAAGTAAGCCAAGGTTAATGGAATTAGTTGATGCCTTAAAGTCATAAAGAGCGAGGTTGGTATTGACATTGAAATATGTAGAGCTTGGGTTTTAAAAAACTCTTCTGTACTCAGTGCAATTAAGATCAATGTAGATATGATTATGATAGTAGATACCACAAGAGTCAAGGGAGCCACAAATACTTTTTAAGAGAAATTTTGAGGAAAATATATTTTGAAGGGAAAATGTTTGGATTAAATTAACTATGTTCAAGGAACTAGTCAATAGGACCCCCTAGGAAACTGTCCTCAGGTACAAGGGAGCAGAATAGAGCTGGCAGATCTTTAAAGACACTTTCCATAGAGTGGCAGAGGTCTCTATGCCCAGGTGTAAGAAATTAGGAAAGGAAGGCAAAATAATCTCATGGAGAAGTCAAGACCTGCTGGTCGAACTAAAGGGCAAGAAGGGAATGCACAAGCAATGGAAGCAGTTATGGGTATCCTAGGAAGAGTATAGGGATGCTGCCCAGCTGTGCAGGGATGAAGTCAGGAAGGCCAAGGTGTGGCTGGAGCTGAAATTGGTAAGAGACATAAAGAATAATTTCTTCTCTAGGTATGTCAAGCAGAAAAGGAAGGTCAAAGAAAGCGTACCCCAGATGAACACAACTGGCAAACTTGTAACAACAGAAGAAGAGAAGGCTGAAGTACTGAACAAATTCTTTGCTTCAGTCTTCACTAGCAACCTCTCTTCCCCCACTTCTTGATTGGATGGACCACAAGACAGGGAATCAGGAAGCAAAGCCCCTCCCACAGTAAGAGAAGATCAGGTTCATGACTACCTATGGAATCTGAATATACATAAGTCTATGGGACTTGACAAGATGCATCTTAGATTCTTGAGGGAACTGGCTGATGTAGTGGTCAAACCACTCTCCATCATATTTGTAAAGTCATGGCAGTCAGGTGAAGTTCCCAGTGACTGGAAAAAGGGAAACAATTCACCCCTGTGACAAGGGTAATGGTTTTAAACTAGAAGATGGTCAATTTAGACTAGATATAAGGATGTGGGTTTTTTTACAATAAGGGTGATGAAATACCAGGACAGGTTTCTCAGAGAGGTGGTAGATACTCCATCTCTGGACACACTCAAGGTCAGGTTGGACAGGGCTCTGAGAAATCTGATCTAGTTGAAGACATCCCTGCTCATTGCAGGGGGTTTGGACTAGGTGGCCTTTAAAGGTAACTTCCAATCCAAGCTGTTCTGATTCTATGATTCTATGACTCTCTGTTATCAGACAATTTTGGGTACTTCAATGTGTCATTTACTAAATCGTAGTAAAACAGTATTTTATTATTTTCATTGCATTAGAATATTTATAAACACAAGTATTTCTTTTTGTACTGGCTCTGGCTGAGATGGAGTTAATTTCCCCGTAGCAGCCCTTACAGTGCTGCTCATTGGTAGCAGCAAGGTGTTGATAGTGTTTTGGCTACTGTCAAAACCCGTGTTTTGGCTACTGCCGAGCAGTGCCGGCACACATCAAGGCTGTGTCTCCAACATTTCTTTCACTCCCTCATCAGTAGACTGAGGATGAGCAAGATCCTGGGAGGGGACAGAGCCAGGGCAGCTGACCCAGATTGGCCAAACGGATATTCCATACCATATGGCGTCTGCTCAGCAACAGGAAGCTGAGAGATAGGGGGAGGAATGGAAGGCATTCATTTTTTTTCAATGTTTTGTCTTCCGGGGCAACCACTACGCTTTTGGAAGCCCTGCTTCCCAGGAAGTGGCCGGACATTGCCTGCTGACGGGAAGTAGAGAATAATCTTCTATTTTTCCTTGCTTTGCTTCCGTGTGTGGTCTTGCTTTTGCTATATTAAAACTACCTTTTTCTAAACCCACGATTTTGGAGTTGTTTTTACCATCTTATTTTTTTTTCTCTCTCCTCTCTGCCCTGCTGAGGAGGGGAGTGATAGCGTGGCTTGGTGGACACCTGGAGTTTAGCCAAGGTTAAGCCACTACACTTTTATGTATATCTAAGAACACTGAAGAATATTTCATGCTTCCTTTTATGTGTATTTTTTGGTGTTGCAGAAAAATGTGGCTATTATAAACCACATGTCCTTTATTTCATGTAAAGCATCAAGAGTCACTATGACTACTCCAGAAAGTAGAATTAAGTTCCATTGTATAAGAATGAACAGCACTAGCTGTAAAGATGATAAACTCAACATCATTAAAAACAATGGTTGCATCCTAGTTATGTAATTATTTACAATATAAGATTTATAAAGAGATATTAAAAAAGGAGAAAAATTTTCTCAGTTGTTCTTAACCTTCAGTAAGTTATAAACACCAATTACAGAATCATAGAATCACAGAATCGTGGAGGTTGGAAGGGACCTCGAAAGATCATCTAGTCCAACCCCTCTGCCAAAGCAGGATCACCTAGAGCACATCACTCAGGAACATGGACCGTTGGATTTTGAATGTCTCCAGAGAAGGAGACTCCACAACCTCTCTGGGCAGCCTGTTCCAGTGCTCTGTCACTCTCATGGTGAAAAAGTTTTTCCTTATGTTAACCTGGAACCTCCTATGCTCCAGCTTGGACCCATTACCCCTTGTCCTATCGCTTAATGAGACTGAGAAGAGCCTGGCTCCATCTTCCTGACACTCACCCTTAACATATTTATAAACATTGATGAGGTCACCCCTCAGTCTCCTCTTCTCCAAGCTGAAGAGACCCAGCTCCCTCAGCCTTTCCTCATAAGGGAGATGTTCCACTCCCTTAATCATCTTTGTGGCTCTGCGCTGGACTCTCTCGAGCAGTTCCCTGACCTTCTTGAACTGAGGGGCCCAGAACTGGACACAATACTCCAGATGCGGCCTCACCAATGCAGAATAGAGGGGGAGGAGGACCTCCCTCCACCTACTGACCACACCCCTTCTAATGCACCCCAGGATGCCATTGGCCTTTCTGGCCACCAGGGCACATTGCTGGCTCATGGTCATCCCTCCGTCCACCAGGACCCCCAGGTCCCTTTCCCCTACACTGCTCTCCAGCGGGACAGTCTCCAACCTATACCAGCACATGGGATTCTTCTTTCTCAGATGCAAGACCCTACACTTGCCCTTATTGAATTTCATCAGGTTCCTCCCCACCCAGCTCTCCAGCCTATCTAGATCTCACTGAATGGCAGCACAACCCTCTGGTGTGTCAGCCAGTCCTCCCAATTTTGTGTCATCAGCAAACTTGCTGAGGGTACACTCCGTTCCCTCATCAAGGTCGTTAATGAAAATATTGAACAGCACCGGTCCCAGTACCGACCCCTGAGGGACTCCACTGGTCACAGGCCTCCAACTAGATTCGGCACCATTGACCACAACCCTCTGACTTCTACCTTCCAATCAGCGCACAACCCACCTCACCACCCGATCATCCAGGCCACACCTCCTCATCTTACCTGCAAGGATGCCATGGGAGACGGTGTCAAATGCCTTACTGAAGTCAAGGTAGACCACATCCACTGCCCTTCCATCATCCATCCACCTGGTTACAATTCCCTTATTCTTACTTCAGAAAATCGGACAAAAGAACTGTAAAATGTAGCAGTTGTTTATTTTTGATGTAAACATGGCTACATAAAATATTCTTAAATTTTCACAACTTTTATATTTTTCTCTACGCTGCCTAATAGATATTCAGATTTATCAACCTCTTCCTAAAGCATATAATATTTATTTTAGTCAGTGTGCCTTTTATTTCCCACTGAATAAGTCAACATGAGAAAAAGATTAGAATTTTTATATTTCAATGGCATCCCACCCAAAAAAAAAAGAAGAGACAACACTGTATAAATACATCTAGATTAATGGGGATTTTAGCAGAAATATAAAAACAATAAATATGTACAATCAAAATAGTAATTTCTCTGATTCTCTTGTTTTCACATGGATATGTTAATCTCTGTGTCCAGGATGAATAGGAGATGAAATAATGGGCTTAAGTGCAGCAATGGAGATTTCAACTGAACATTAGGAAAAGTTGAATAGACTTCCTTAAGGATTTTATGAGTCTCCGAAACTGAAGGCCTTTGAAGGCAGCCTAAAAATATACTTGACTGGCATTAAATAGGTAAGTCTAATCATGCTATGAAGCAGAAGTGGACACTCTCCAATTCTTTTCCAGCTGGACTGTATAATGCTGTGTCATTTACCTTTGATCTGCTCTAGGCTGGTCTGGGAATGTCAGTTTCATAGGACAGCTGCAGATCAGTCCATGAGAAATTCTGGGTTTCTTTGTTTGCTTGCTATTTAACTTCAGCCTTGTTTTGGAATAAACCCAAATTTTAGAAAGCTTCCCATGAAGTTAAAACCCTATTATTGAGTCAGATTTAGTGCAGAGCTTATGTCTGACACCTTCTAGGGCAGTGGCATTCCACTCTCTCATTACTTTTAGGCTTCAGAAACACTTCAGAAATCTTCCCAAGCCTGCAGTTGCCTTGACATTATTTTCTCAGCAACTCCACAGTAAATAGAGCTCCTATTTCTATTTAAGAACTTCAGGGACAGTGTGACAGGAAATCAAGTTTATGATTAACAAAGGGTCATCTTAACCACAAAAAGATAAAGCAAAACAAATCATCAACAGCAGCAATCATTTGGTATTAGACAAGCAGTCGGCAGAGTTAAATACTTTTTAAAAACAGCAAAATACAAGACAATGGCATGCTAAGTATAAATTTATACAACTTTCTCTTCTGTGAGTTGATAATTGCCTGAGGCCTAGAAGCCCATTCTACAGTCTTGCATTCTGATAGTGATGCATATGTCACTGAACTACTATTTTGCTAAGAAAAAAAAATTTTTTTATATTTTATTTTTAAGGACTGTCATTCTTGACTTCAGTCATTAAAAAATCAAAATTTCAAGATTCTTTTTTCTAAAATCCAGCAATAAAGATATTACAGAATTGATCAAAGTAAATTTCAATGGTACTGTAGAGAGACTTTTTTTTTTTTCCAGATTCAAAGTGCCACTGTAGTTTTTCAGATGTAAGGGTCATTTGTTGTTTTGCTGTTGTTGATTTTTTGTATGCATCTTGGTGTTAATGTTTGCTTTGACATTTGAACAGTTGTGTCATGTAACATTTTGACAGATATGCTAAAATGGAGATTACAAAGTGAAATCTCTGGGAAAGCCACAAAAAAAATAAAAAAAAAATTAGCTATGCTGAAGGCTTCACTTTGCTTCACTTCAGTTTGACAAAATAAATTGAAGACCATTATATAAATTGTATATATGGTTCTCAGACTTCACAAAAGAGTTGAAGAAAAGTGCAGAGAGTAAACCTTGATGCATGAAGCTCATACAGTTTGCAGGTATGCTACTATCTGCTCCATATCTTTTTTCACAAAGGTAAGATTTGTAAATTGATTGTATTCTATTTCTGCATACATAGGTATGTGTAGACACAGAGTACGTAATCACGTGTTTTTCTAAGAAAACAGTAATATAGCACCTTTTTAAGACTGATGATGGAAGCTAATATGTCTAGTGATAGCAATATGCAAACTGAATCAAGATGGCATTTGTATACTTTGGTTTTCAATTTATCTTATTAGTTTTACATACTTATTTTAAATCTTAGGGTCACTGATTCAAATGTGTAAAAAAATATAAGCAATACTTAAATACAGTCTCTCATTCTAGTACAGAATATTATTTGTGAATTCAAAATGTTTAGCACTACTATATAAGATATAAAGCACATGCAGTGAATATTGGACACAGAATGCCATTAAAAGTCTGTATCAAAGAATGCAGTGGCAAAAAATGTTTCCTCTGTTCTTTATTTTTGGTTTCTGGTGGTGAAGTAAGGGCAGATACTGTTCTGACCCTGCACAGAATTAATGAAAAGAACAGAGTGAAAACCTGGCAGGTTTTCCCCCATTATCGGATTTCCACGATTATACTTTTTCAGTCATCATGAGCAGGGTGTTCAAAAGCCAGTAGGGAAATCTACTTCACTAGAAGCAAATACTGTGTTAGAGGGTGTTACGACATTAAGAATTATTCAGCCTGCAGGTGTGTAGAGATTGCAACCATGGTGAATTTGTAGGATCCTGTAATACACAAGGACATGGGAGCTTTATCCTCTAACAGGCACCCAACCATCCGAAAAGTGGGAGAAAAAAGCAAACTGACCCCAAAAATAGGTCCAAAGGGGAACCAGCAGAATAACAGACAGTCTCACTTCAGAGATGATCCATGTCATGGATGGATCCAGTGACACCTGAAGGGAGCCAGGTGTGCCCTGCAAGAGTCCAAGGTCTCGTAGAATGTTTGTGCAGATAATTCAGCCTACTTAGAAAAGGAAAATGTTGGATAAAAATTAAGTCCTTTTTATATCATAGAGAATAAGAGGTCATAGGACATTACCTCTTCGAGCAACCAATAGATGCTGTTAATATCTATTTTTCACCTGGGACAGCCAGTAGATGATGATGTTTTCTGCTACTTCAGACCAATTTTTTATTTTTGTTTTCAGACTGTTTTCCTGTTCTTGCAGTTAGAACAGCCAATGCTTTTTCAGGATGTTTTACCCTTTTTCACAGACTATTTTTTCACCTTTTCAAATGATAAATTGTTGTTAGTGTTCCTTGATTTTACAATTAGAATGTGTCTGGTTTCTAGGCACCCAGCTGTACTTCAAAGATGTCAGCTGTACTTTTCAAGGATGCTTCTGGTTCCCAGGCCTAGTTCCCAGGCTCACAGCTCAGAGCTCCAGGCTGGAAGGCAATCTCCCTGTAAGTATTTCAGAAGCATTTTCATCTGTTCAGTAATTTTCCCCTTCTAACAAGATTGCTTGTCTGGCTACTCACCTCAGAAGGAGAGAAGGAAAGGAGATGTAATTTCAAGATCCACATTATCTGTCTTATCCATGTTATAGAACTGTCCTACTCCTTTCTATAAGTGCCTCAATCCAGACAGCGTTTATGACTCATGACACTGGGAAGAATGCATAAAAAATACTTGATAAAATAAGAGAGGATGAACCTGGACTTTATGCATTATTATTTCATTGTATTTGAATGCCCTTGCAGGTATGGGAAAGGCTTAAAACTTCAGCCTAACTGTAATTCATTATTCAGTAGTTAACCATGTTAAAATTGTATTGGAATGAGAAGAAAAAAAGCTTCCTTTTTTTTGTTTTTTTTTCTCTATCTCAGGCTTGTTCCTGAGGCAAGAAAAATAAGGAGGAGGGTTGAGTTGTGCATGGCATAAAATAAGGTTATATGCATATAACTATAGAGTAAAAAAATGTGAATGAGAAAGATAGTGCAGCAGCACCCATGGTTTTGCATTACTGAAAGTAGTCCTGTAAAGTTGCCAATAACTTTTCACCAAATAGGAGGAAAATGGTATAGTTAAGCATACTGTTAGTATGCTGACAATGACATTTAGATTCTCAATGATGAACTTATGCTCAATATATGTCTATATTCCATTTTCTAGTAAACTGAGTCAAAGGGCTTTGCAGAACACTTTTGCTTAAGAATGTATTTATGTCTGAAATCTGAAATGTCTCAATGTTCCTGAAAGAGAAATTCCAGGCTGTTAAATCATGCAAGTAAAATTTTAAAAGACTTCATGGTCACTGTTTGTCTTCTGAAAAAGGAAGGCTACAAGAGGAAATAGTTAGTGATTAGCAGTGTAGGTGTAATCTTTAAGAGAAAATGTTTTTTCCTGTGTTTTTCTCTTTTGACACATATGTCATCATAAAGTCCCATAGCTGGTAGCTGTAGTAGTATTTTCTTAAAAACGAAAAATATAACAACAAGAAACTAAATTGATTATCACTGGTGTGTGGAAGGAATTAGGCTTTTTGCTCTCTAGAGAATGGTAGATAGTACAAGTGATGATATCTGCTCAAAAAGTCATGATGTTCTATCCAGTAATGTACTTTTGCAGTCAAATTACTGTTATTAGCGGGGTTTTTTCAGTCAATATTACATGTGAAGAATTGTTTCTAATTGCATGCTAATTAACTGATTTGCAGATGACACCAAGTTGTGAAGCAGTGTTGATCTACTTCAGGGTAGGAAGGCACTACAGAAGGATCTGCACAGGCTGGATCAGTGGCCCGAAGCCAGCTTCATGAGGTTCAATAAGGTTCAGTGCTGGGTTGTGCACTTGGGTTACAACAACCCCAGGCATTGCTACATGCCTGGGGAAGAGTGGCTGGAAAGCTGCATTGAGGAAAAGGAGCTCAGTTGTTGGTGGACAGCTGGCTGAATATGAACTGAGCCAGCATTGTGCCCAGGTAGCCAAGACGACCAACAGCACCCTGGCTTGCATCAGAAATAGTGTGCCCAGAAGCAGTAGGGAAGTGATTGTCCCCTTGTACTCAGCTCTGGTGAAACCACACCTAGAGTAGTGTTCAGTTTTGGGCCCCTCGCTACAAGAAAGCCATTGAGGTTCTGGAGCATCTCCAGAGAAGGGCAACGAAACTGGTGAAGGGCCTGGAGCACACGTCTTCTGAGGAGTGGCTGAGGGAACTGGGATTGTTTAGCCTCACGAAAAGGAGGTTGAGGGGAGACTTTATTGCTCTCTCCAACTCCTTGAGTTTGTAGTGAGGTAGGTGTTGGTCTCTTCTCCCAAGTAACAAGTGATAGGACAAGAGGAAATGGCCTCAAGTTGTTCCAGGGGACGTTTAGGTTGGACATGAGGAAAAATTCTTCACCGAAAGGGTTGTCAATCATTGGAACAGGCTGCCCAGGGAAGTGGTTGGGTCACCATCCCTGGAGGCATTTAAAAGACATGTAGATGTGGTACTTAGGGACATGGTTTAGTGGTGGACTTGTCAGTACTAGGTTAATGGTTGGATTGGATGATCTTCAATGTGTTTTCCAACTTAAATGATTCTATGAATCTGTGATTCTAGTGGGTGGGACAAGAGGTGACCATGTTTGATAAATTATCAAATTATCTGACAAGCTTTGTAACACTTGAACTGCTAAAATGAACTAGTACGGTGTGTGTTATTCTCCTATCATGCACCAGTGTTTGAAGGCTCACTAGAAGCTTATTTGTATCACTGATTCTCCAAGGATTAGAGGATATAATTTGGCAGCAATATTATTTATTATCAGTGTTCTCTGAAGGTTAATTATTTCTGGAAATGGCAATGATATCATAATTCATTCTGCACCTGGTTCCACCACTTTTCTTCCTACAGAGCTGAAGCCTGAGAGAAGACCCAACAAATCAGTGAAGTCACTCATAAATAACATAGTATTTGCCTTGAACGAGAGTAGAAAAATCAAGTCCTCTGCTGTCAAAACCCCTTATGAGTTTTTTTATTTCACACTTACATTTTGCCTACTTTGATTAATCGTTGCATTTTCTACTGAAGATTCTACCAAAACATTCATAGTACAGTCATATGTGATTCTTCATGAATGCTACAAATGAGAAACACTAAAGCTACCTCTTGTCTTTCTTACCACAAAGAGCAATTTCAGCATTACAAAGGAAGGCATTGTGAAGCATGTTGTTTTCAGTTCCTTTGAAATGCTTGCATCTTATTCTGAGTCTCTTTACGAAAATCAGATGTCAAAAAAGCAAGGAAAAGGCAACAACTGGCTATTGTGTTTCTTTCAACATAGCATCAGACTTATGTAGAAGTGAAAAGGGCATAAACAGTTCTGGATGGAAGTAGAGAAGATGAACAGCAGAAAACTTGCAAGAAGAAATTACTACAAGCCTTGTGAGTTATCTCTTTTTTTTTAAAGCTAAATATTTCGTATTTATTTTCTCATTCCTTAGATTCAACTGAAAGAATTAAGTTGCTGTCTTAAAGGTATTATTAAATCTTGCAAATCAAACCCATTATCAGGAAGCATTGGGCAACAAGGACTTCGGCCTCAACACACCTAGTGAAGTCTGTCAGCTGGAAGGTCAGGTTAGAATTTTAGGCTTCACTAACTAGTTTTATAGTACTAATTTCACATTTTAAAAAAGAGAATCTGTGTATAGAACAGGAAATAACATATTAGGAAAGTGTTTTGCAATGTGAATTCAAAGACAGAAAAGTATCTGTTATGTACATATTTTGAATAACATATGTGTATAATGCATATATATCTATTCTTGCATATGTACTTAAATCATAATGAAATTCTGACTTCCATGCTTTGACAGTAGTTTCTGAATCTGTTTATATGCTGATAAATTTCTAGCAGACATCTTTATTATATCATTGTTATTATCCATATCTCCTAAACCTCATCAGTCTGGTACTACTGGTTAGTCTTAATATTCTCTGGTAAGTCTGTCTATAAATCACTACGCAGAATCAACTGAGTGGTAAAGCTTCACCACCTCATGAAACTCTAGAGATTTCAGTTTCATTTAATTTTTAGTAGGGCACAGAGGCAGTGAACTTATTTATTTAATTTCCAATCTTTTCAGTTTAACATGACTTTTTCTTGCATGTTTCTAGTTGAACTATCTGGTTCTTGCCAAAGAGTCTTTTTCATAGAAAAAAAACTTTCATGGTCAGAAATAACAATCATGAGAGAAAGCATTATGCTCTGTTACCCACTTCGAAGTTTTTCTCCCAGTTTCTCAGGTAAGTTCAGCTCCTTTCAACAAGATGTATAATGCCTAATGTCTGTACTGGTATCATAAACTCAGCAGATAAGTTGTGGGCTGGAAATTTAAGCAAAAGATATCTGTGAAATTATATCCTCATAGTACTTCAACAACAGAAAAAAGCTGAAATATACTTCCTTTTCTGGAAATTCTGCCTTTCTGGATCCTGGATGAATAATATCTGCATTTAAGAAATTCTAGTTCTATTGTCCCTCCAAATTTTCATTGACATAGGAGAATGTAGAACTGCCTCTAAGCCACAGGACGTAAGATTTATATGAACAATAAGTGCTAAGAATCCAAACTGAGTGAGAGGAACTCTTCTGGCTTGGGAGTGACATATTCTCACCAAATGGTACATCTGCTTCTGATACAGCCACAGCCTTTGTGACAGCAAACAAAACAAAAAGGCACAAGTCCTATAGATAGTACTAAAGGAAGAGCAAGCGTAACTTGCTCAGTAAGTTAAAGAGCCTGAAATAAAGTCCTAAGTCAGAGTCTTACTTTGAGAATGGACAGTCCATTACTTGAAATTAAGAAAGCTTTTTGGCTATAGAGATCACCAGAACTTGAAAAAAATTTATGAACTTTAAATTTAAATGTCAAATTCAAATGCCTACCATGTAGACATTTGCAAGTGAAAAATCATCCTATGTGCCCATCACAGTCAATGGAAAGTAGCAGACATTCTACAACAAACATAGCTTCTTTTAGCAACTTAATTCTGTTATTTTAGCATTGGTGTCAGGTACCATCTGAGATCCCCCAGGATAATTTTGACATCCAGAGAGTGCATTTAATACCATTAGAAACCTATACAGAAGTAACTGAATTATCGTGAGGTGTCTCTATGAGGATGAGATTAACTAAGTCTTACTACAGCATTTCTTCTTAGGGACTCTAAAGGGAGTCTGTGGCGATTAGCTCAAGTAAAGATGTTTGTCACTTAGATGTCTACATCTGATTGGTAAATTGTATCTTGGTTTACTCTGCAGGTAGAAGACAGTGATTACTATTAAGTGAATGCATAAAATGAACAAGTAACTGAGAGAAGGAAACATACATATCTGGGGGTGGAATAAGTCTAAGTGTAAAAGAATTATGTTTAGGTGTCTATAAGTTCGATAGGTATCTAAGCTCCCTATACAGTTGATTAACGTCTAGTTAATGGAGTAAGTGCAGTCCAGACAGTCAACTGAATTATTTTGTTCACTTTGAACTACACACCTAAAACATTACTCAGTTCTCTAAATATCTGCACATAGAGCTGTTAAAGTGTCTTTCCAGACATCTTCATAGGTTTGAAACTTATAATACAGGTCTTCCGATGTGCTTGAAGGCTAGGTCTTTTGCACCTTTTTTGTTGTTGTTGTTGTTGTTGCATTTTTTTGCAGTGGATGAATTGAACAAACTGGTGCTCCTTGACTAGCTTTATCGTTCATTCTTGTTGCCTGTTTCATCTGGAAATTGCTTTTAAGCTGTGCATGCTCTTAATGAAGAATCAGTAGCCCTATCTCTTCAGTAATTTTATCCTTTTAGGCAAGGATGTAAGCTTATAGAGATCCATCTTCCCTGCTTTCCAGCCACTCTTCATACTTAATAGCCTAAGTTAACCTACACTAAACTATAAGCAACTAAATAAAACATTGACACCTTTTGCACAGACAGCAAAACAAAGTTTTAAAATAATCTTGTATTGCATTGTAACAGTACTGCAAATAACTGACTAATATAAGAACTCTTTTGATTTAAATGCAGTTTATATCTCTTGGTCTGATTACTTTGGTTGTAAACAAACTAAAACATGGAACATGGTTTACTACCTTTTATCTGCAGACTTACTGGTGATCCAGCAGGTGATGACAGATTAATTTCATGAAAGATTTACAGATTGCATAGACACATACCATGATTCTAGAATAATCAATTGTTTTTTGTTGGCACAGTAGGTACACATTTTTGTTATTTTTATTTAGCTTTATTTATTTTATTTGGGTTTTTTTGTGTTCTAGATTTTGTTTTTTTAATACATTCGGGATAAAACTGACAGGTCTTTCTGCTGGCTTATAATTAAAATGCTCAAAGTCTGAAACTTAAGATCTTATAAACACTCCTTGAACACAATTTCTGTTAATTTTAGTTGGTCTCTGCTTCTTGGAGTGTCTCTTGACAGCTATTAGTAAAGTAGATGAAGAGTGTTATTTATTTTTATTTGGTGATTATCGTAGCTGACGTATCTTGTCTTCTCAGGCATGGCCAAGAGTCAAAGAAAACATAGGTCAAAATTCCCTTTTTCTCATTAGACTAATCCTTGTCCGTGCTAGGTTTAAAGTTTCTCAAGTCATTGATTAGGGACTTTGGCACAGAATAGACTTTTCAAGAAAAATACCCTACTGCAAGGACTGGAAGGGAAAAAAATGTTGAAATGTTGCTTGGCAGTGTATAGAGCTCAATCTTACAATGGCATACTTGCAAATCATGTCAACCTCATATCAGCTATTATCATCTTGATTTCCATGACTTTATGAAAGATATTAGGCAGGTGTAATAATGTGGTTAAAACCAAAAAGGGTCAGCTTTGCCACATCCATCACCTGCATTATGTCTGATGAAATTTGTCAGTCTGTCTGCTGCAGGACCTTAGGAGTTCTGCCAACAAATACTAACACAAAGACAAATAGTACAATAAATACAAAGAAATGCATGTTTGTGACTTCAGGAGCTGTAGCTGGTTTATGAAATAAAGCAATCTTGTCTGATAGCACACATATCTGTTTAAAGAAAGAGAATATAAACAACCATATAGAATTGCCAACTGTTTTAAAATGAGGGAAAAAGGGGGAAGTGTCCAAAGCACTGTTCTCTAGAAGAAAATATTTGTAAGGCTGATTCCAGCCTGTTGCAACAGGGCTAATTTGTATGACATAATTTTTAACGTAGGTCAGTTTCATC
The DNA here is from genome assembly GCA_013399095.1 of Psophia crepitans. Taxonomy (NCBI): domain Eukaryota; kingdom Metazoa; phylum Chordata; class Aves; order Gruiformes; family Psophiidae; genus Psophia; species Psophia crepitans. The sequence continues at coordinate 22,624 of VWZZ01002060.1, read as the reverse complement.
CATAGTATCGCTTCTTCATAATACACATCTTTCATCTTTCTCACTTTCCTACTGAAAGAATTCACCTTCAGATATCAAATAACTACAGACAGAGAACAGATTGTAATCCTGAGATGATGTTAGGTTTGTTAAATTGAAAAGATTCTGTCTGTGGTGCCGTATATTCACAAAACTCTTTGGGGAGGATGGAATTAATTTCACCTCTTTTTACATGTCGAACATTAAACTTGTTGCCCAAACTAGTCGTAATAGATAAGGTAGGTCTAGCTATGAAGTTACTGAGTCTGAACAAATGTAGTCATCTGCTTTAGGAGGTCATGAATTGCACTGCGACCTGAACTTTACTAGCTATATTAACAGACTCTGCGACCTACAAAGCAATTGTAGTGGCTATTCAGGGATACCTCACCACACCATAGTTAGTGTAGGTCCTATTTAGGTAGAATTTCTGATGTATCTCTTCTCTACTAATTGTCATGTCTTGATGGTGCATACATTTTAGATTTTACACAAGCTTAGCCTGGGTCTCTTCTGCTATGTTGTTTGTGCAGTTATCAACCATATGTCCCTAAATTATGCATGTTTACTTTCAGAGCAAACTGATCATGATGTCAAAAGCATGCAGATGTACTGAGGAGAAGGAGTGTTATAAAAAAATAAAAGGAAAATAGCTAGTTTCTAAGAAGCAATTATGTCAGAACTCCAAGATAAAGCTGATTTTTCACAGGTTTTCAGACCAAAGTCGGAAAACACTGGTAACCCATACTTTATGTAATCTACAAGAACAGAAATACAGATATGTATGCTTGTCCTCTTTAAACTTCCAGTTGGATGGATATGAGAGGTCTTCCCCTGTGCATGTTTGTTCCCTTCTTGAGTGTTATAGCCAGCATTTAATCATCTCTGTATAACTGTCTGTCTCCTTTTAGGCAGAGAAACCTTTTGTACTGGTGAAGTCTTTAGAAGATTGAATAGTTTGGACCGTGAGTTTACATATCATTCTAACTACAGAATTATATAAGCTGTAGTAAACTCAGAGGACATGGGCAGTCAGATAAACCTGGTTTTGTAATCTATAGTTAGTGCTCTAGAAAAGGTTCAACTGAAATTGCTCTTCTGGGAGCAGCTAATTATTTTTTTCTTGATGTATACATAGAAGGCATTGTATAAACTCTTGTCATGGCCAGTTTACTGAAAATAGAATAAGAATTTCTCCAGAACCTACGACTCTCCATCAGACACGGACTTTTATAAAAATTAAGAAAAAGAGAGAACTGCTTCATTTTACTGCTTTATTTAACTGGGCAAGACAAATCCTTGGACCTGCTCTCGGTTTTCAGCAACCTCAGTCTCACAATGAATTATTCTAAGTCTGTTCCTGGATAAAAACATACTCATGCTTTTGATTCATATATTCATGTTCTTCAACTGCCTCACTTCAGTGGTACTGGGACACCTTCTATCAAGACAAGTGACAGGTATTGCACCTCTAACTTCCCACAGACCATATTTCTATGCATATAAATGCACATGTATAGAGTGAATAGACTTTTTTAATAAAAGCTAATGGAATTAATAATTAGTTTTTAAATGTTGACAGAAAATAATGAAAGAAAATTTAAAGTCTGGTTTGACATCGCCCGCTCTACAAGGCTGTGGAATGTGTACCGGCGCATTGGTGGATTACTTCAAGACGACAGGGAGGCACCAAAAGGGCAGGAGAATGAACAAGTTGGAACATGCCTAGGGGCCATAGACCCCTCTGGAGACACCCAACAAGGGACTCTTGCTGAAAATCCTGTGTTGTGGTTTTGCCCCAGCTGGCAGCTGAGCACTACACAGTCACTCACTCACCTCTTCCCCCTCAAGGGGATGGGGAAGAGAATGGAAAGACCTTCATGGGTTCTGATAAAGACAGTTTAATAGCATGACAAAGGAAGAGAATGATAATCATAATAGTAAAAATAATAACAGCAATAACTACGAAACAACAGCAAAACAGCAGCAAAACAACAAAACACCACCACAAACCCTAATAATAATAATAACAACAACAATAACAATAATAATAATGTGATGCACAAATCCAATTGCTCACCACATGCAGAATGCCTCCTCTCCCAATGCCCATTCTGTTTCCAAGCAGTGATCCCACCTCCTGGCTGGCTTCCCCAGTTATATGTGGAGCATGACACTACATGATAGGGAACATCCCTTTGGCCAGCCTGGGTCAGTGTCCTGGCTGTGCTCTCCCAGCTTCCTGTGCACCTGGCAGGGCGTAAAAAGCTGAAAACTTCTTGACTTAGTGTAGGCACTGCAACTATCGAAGAATAACTAAAAAACATCAGTGTGTTATCAACATTACTCTCACACTAAATCCACAACACACGCTATAGTGTCTACTAGAAAGAAAATTAACTCTCAGCTTAAGCCAGGACAGGGACACAGACTGCACTCCTGCGTTCTTAAAGATAACAGCTTTTGCAGAAAGACCAAGTGCATCAGTTAGAACAATGAGGCATTGTGAAGCTAAGAGACCATGATTATTCAGGCACAGAGAAGCAGCAGCAGGATCGTGATGATAAAAAGGCCGGTGGAGCTTTTAGTTCTGGGGCCTTGGTTTACAGGCTGGCAAAACCGAAAAAAAAGTGTTATAAAAAAGGTTGCTAATTAGGAATAATAGACTAATTTTGCATCGCTTCAAACACCTTGTTGGCAAAGGGTTATGGGGAACACAAGAGCCCATAAATACAAACTGCTTTTCTGAACCTGGTGAACCAGTGAATGTGTTTCCCATTAGGGTAGAAGATCCCTTGGAAGGGACCTCCCTGTTTCTGCAGCCATCTGCAGAGCAAGAGGCTGTTGAACACAATGAGGATATTTCCCAGGGGGGTGTCCACCTGCTGCATCAAGACCTGATGACTAATTTGAAAGCCCAGTTTTACTCCCCACCCTCGAATGTAGAAGAGGTGGTGAAGGACACTGCCCCACAGCTTTCGTTGAGCATATTCAACAATGGTAATGGCCAGTCCAGAGGTTTGGGTCTAGGAGAAATACGGAAGAGTACAGATCAGTTAGTTGAGATCAGGTAGCATCGTATGAAGCTTATGACACATTTGTTCAGGGTGTAGAGCAAATTTGTAATAATTTATACCAGCTGTTTGAACTTCGTGATGATTTTCGGCTCCATCTTACAGCTGTCAGGATCTTTGACTATTTGTATTCCTTCACTGTTAATTGAATTAATATGAACATTGCAAAAATTTTTGACTGGATCAGTACTCCAGTAGCTCCATGTCTTTCCTGTACTGGGGACCCCAGAGCTGGATGCAGTACTCCAGGTGGGATCCCACAAGAGCAGAATAGAGAGGGAGAATCACCTCCCTCCACCTGCTGGACACACTATTTCTGATGTAGCCCAGGACACAGTTGGCTTTCTGGGCTGCTAGTGCACACTGTCGGCTCATGCTGAGCTTAGTTTTAGATATCCTGAGACTCTTTTCCTTCTTTTACTGATGAAGGTTATTATGATTTTAAGGATGTCAGCAATGTTTTTAAGGTGAGAACCTTTTTTGAGCTTTGTTATATACTATATAACCATGGTCAGCTTCATCAATAAAACAATATCCTCTTGGACAGCCCGAAGTTAATTTTGAGAGTTTTGATACCCTGATGACCTTCTCTGGGAGATTCAAAGGAAAGATATACCTGCCCTGTGGGCCCTTTTTCCCTGTGCTTTCTCTGATAGTAAATGGCAAGCTATTGTTTGCCTTGTGCCACTCTTGTGCTGAAGCCTGCAAGGCCCTCTGCACCCACAATGATGAACAATGAGCCCTCATGGGTACCTGGTGTCTCTGGGAACTAAACAAGGCTCTGGCAAGGGTTACAGGGCTGATGAAATCTATGAAGCTCATGATCTACGCATGGGGCCACAAGATTTGTTTTACAATGTTTGATACTTAATGGATTCTTACCATAATTTCCACCAAAAGCATCATTACCTATGAACCAAATAAAATCAAGCTTGGGCAGCTGTCCTAGAAACAAATTTTCCTGGTTGCTGACATTCCTGCCAGCTGATATGCTGAATACACTTCTAACATGTGGCTAAACCATTTCCAAACACTTTTTCAAAAGTGGGACAGACTTTCTACACAGGCTACAGAATATACTGCCAACATCTGCGTCATACATCACAGCAACATCTTGATATCCAGGAAAACCATTGTCAGTCTTAGTTCTGTAATAATTTAAATATAAATACAGGTATCCATATTTTTTTACTACTACTATTTTAACATGTTTTCTTAAAATATCAGAGACTTCCAGGGCCAAAGATGCAGCTTCACAATTGCTTTCCCAAAGTAAAATGAGACAGGATTTTACTGGTCTGTCTTTATTTCAAAGCTGACTGTGTCTGTGTTGGCAGTTTATCAGCATGTCGTGCAGCTTATTATGTATCTCAGTTATAATGTGCTCTCCGTGGAAGTGTTCAAGGTCAGGTCGAATGAGGTTTTGGGCAACCTGGTCTAGTGGAGAGTGTCCCTGCCCATGGCAGGGGGGTTGGAACTAGATGATCCTTGAGGTGCCTTCCAATCCAAACCACTCTATGATTCTATGTGATTGTTATTTCCACTGGCTGGAACACAGCATAATAAAGGAATCGCAAAGTTCCGAAAAACCTTGTGCTCTACAAGATTTGTGTAAAGGTAGAGTGAGTTAAACCCTTCAGTGATGTCTGCCACAAAGGGAAATTTCTTAGCAGCCACTTTCAGAAAAGCCTTAAAAATATGTGCTGTATCCCAAGTGGTAGAAAAAGTGTAAGGTTTTACATCCATTTTGGTCTTTATTTTCCTTAGGATTGAGTCATGGACCAGGACCGCTTCTGAAGAGTCAGTAGCTGAAGTTTTGCTGTGAGGGTTAGGAAGATGCTTCATACATTCCATCGATATGGAGAAGGATGGATAATAACCTTTCCACAAAGTATACTGCTGTGTCTGGCCCTGCGGTGTTATTTCAGAGAGCACCTTTGCTGTTGCTATTCCGTTTGTGTAGGTACCATACTTCCAGCCCCACCTCCCACTTCCTGGAGAGCTCCAGGGGCCTCACCAGTTGTGCAGTAAAATTTGAGCTGGTATTTTGTGAGCAGATTCTGGACCTGGCATGGCTGAGTGGCATGATGTAGAAACCACCATTCGCCATCCTTCTTTTTTCCTCTGCTCTGCTGCTAGGTACTAGATGCCCTGAGCTTGGAAAGCTTATCTCTAGCTGCTGAACTTCTGAGGCTGTCCTGTCCCACTCGGTGCGTGTAAGGGCGAGGTAATTTTGTAGTTGTCTGTGTGGTAATCAGGAGCAATGACAACTACTCTAGAAGTTTAAACAAACTACAAATTCACTTAAAACCAATCAGAACGACAAAAGACAGAGGCTTGGCAAAGGTTATAACAACACTTAAAACTCAGTGGAATCACGAGAGACAACGGCTTAACAAAACTTGTGATGAGATTACACTAGTGTGCCGAAAATGAAGTTAGATACAAAGAGAGAGAAGAGAGAGAAAGAAAGATTAGATAAGGTAAGAGATATCACCATCCTGGGTTCAGCAATGTTCTCTGCTCATAGTTGTGGTCCTCAGGTGGCGGTCGCACACCAAAAGCTCATGTTTCCCCCTTTTTATAACCCAAAGTGCCCGGCCCATAGGCGGGGGTTTGTCATCACTGCGCAGTCACAGTATG
>VWZZ01002060.1:0-15199 GCA_013399095.1 Psophia crepitans | reverse complement strand
CAGCTGCTCCTCATAAGACCTGTGCTCCAGACCCTTCACCAGCTTTGTTGCCCTTCTCTGGACATCCCATAGCGTATGATGTCATACTCAGCATATAAACCTGGGGGAAGCAGGAGGAAGTAGGGGGTGATTGGAATTACAGCATTTGTCTTCCCAAGTAACCATTATGTGTGATGGAGCCCTGCTTTCCTGGGGATGGTTGGAGACGTCTACTGCTGGGCAGTGGTGAATGAATTCCTTGTTTTGCTTTTCTTTCACGCATAGCTTTTGCTTTACCTATTAAATTGTCTTTTACCTCAATCCATGAGTTTTCTCACCTTTACTCTTCCAGTTCTCTCCCCCGTCCACTGTGGGGGAGCGAGTGAGCTGCCTACAGGGGTTAAACCACAACAGCTGTAAAATATCTCCACATTTCAGTTCTAAGTGCCCTGTTTAAATGCTCTGTGACAGAGGTTTTAGCTTCATTGTTAGCAACAAAATGTTGAACATTGTACTGCTTTAACAATTTTTATTAAGTACGATCAGTCTATAACACCTGAGACTTCTGCCTCCTGCTAAAAGTTGCTTTAAAAGCACAAGTTGTTTCAGAACTTGTTTTACCTTTTAGACCAATGGCACAGGAATGCTTACAAAACAGAGCTATATCACCCTTAAGATGTGCTTAACACTGTCATCGTATTTGGAGTGCTGTTGCACATCAGCCAAGTCTGCCTGCCAATATATATCCATGTTTTCTACAATCACCTTGTTTCTTTTAAAGCATTTTCCTACAGGCTTGCGTAAGATCTAAACATCCTGGATTGCAAGCCAGGCTCACATTCAGCAATCTGCCTTTTAGCAGCTCCAAAAGGGGATTTATACCCCCTAAGCTTTCCACCTTAATATTTTAGTTATTTTTTTTTTCTGATGTGTAATCACTATCCTCTTACTCCAATCATCTTTCAGTCTTAAGTTCGATACCTATTTGCTAACATTTTCACTGAAAAAAATAGCCTGCTCTCCTTGTAATCAGTCGTCCTCATTTACGTTTTATGTCAACAGCCAACTGTAAATTTCACAATAAAATCTGAATTTATCCAAAGTTCAAGGCCAGTCAAGTTCAAAATTTAAGGGTTTTATTAAAGTTCTAAGAAAATTTGTGATATGAAAAATAAAATCTGAATATTATTCCTGAGGAAACTCCAGAGAATATTCCCACTCACTGCACCAAAACTGTTTGGAGGCAAATTCTTAAGTGATACAGATTTCTGTAGTCATGAATGTAATAATTATGTTCTCAGCAAAGATTATGGTCCTGTGGTTTTGGAAGAATGTAATTCTTCAAAGCTATAAGGCTCTGTCTGCAAGAAAAAGTTAAATGAAAGTTGGGAATGTCCAATTCATAGTAATACTGGCGGGCCTTCCTTTCAGTGGCTGGTCCTGGAATGTACAAAATGTGTACTGCTTCTTTGTTTCACTTGCTGTACTTCCTTACAAGCATAATGTTGAATTCAGAACATTGTTTAGGTTTGTATTTCAAGATGTTTAAGAAAAAATGGAGTAAAATCACATATCCATAAACAAAAAGAGAAATTATTTAACTTAATGATAATAAAGACTATAATAATATAAATGTAATACACTTTTCTGCATCCTTCTGGTGTATGAGTGGGTATATGTGTGTGTGCGTACTTGTATTAATACAACATACTCATATACAGATATGTGTATCTATGTTTTTATACACACACATTGTGAATGTGTATTTGCATGAATGTGTATGTATGTCTACACACATAGTTGTATGTCTTCTGTCTTCTGTTTTTCATATGCAGGAACAGCTTATGAATATTGAATTATCGCTGTGAAAGTAAAAGAAGAGTTTTTTGCTATGAATTAATCTTTTGATGTGTTCATACTGCAAAACTAATAGGAAAAGCACTGGTAAATATTCAAGAACTGGTAGTTTAACATTCGCATGTCATTTTTTTCATAAATTTACAGAAAACACTTAAGAGAATACTCTGATGTGAACAATAAATAACTCTGCAAGATGCCTGGATAACTAAGTAGAAGGATCAGATATGATAATATAAATACTTTCAGACACTTTGACTTATTTTTTTTTAAATAATTCTTGAAAAAAATACACTTAAAATTGGTTGGTGGTTGCAAGATCAGAAAATAGAATATTTATGCCTACCACATTTAGCTTTCAATGACAATGCAAGTTCATAATCTGTATTCATGGAGCACTAAGTATACTTTCTTCCTTCCTCCTTGCTTGGCATGTTAATCAGTTTCCATAAAATAGAAATGTGGCTAGAAACATAAATTCGAGGTCTCACAGAGGTTCACTTCTCCTTCAAAGGAAAACTCTGAATACACATGAAAATCATGTATGGCTAGAAATATAAAATAAATTATGAGATTAGATATGGTATGTGCTTCCAGACAAATAAGAGATCTCTAAAGTCTTGTGGAAAAGAGAAAAAGATTAATAAACTGTACAGCCTGAAATCTAAGTAGTCATATTGTTACAGTAGTCCATAACATAATTTGAGTTTTTAGTTTTAGGTGATGCCCAAATATTTTCATTTTTCTAACTAACACATTACACATATTTGCTGATGACATAGTAGAAATAGACAGCCTCTGGAGAGGACTTGGAGAAAAGGCAATGACTCTAGGGCATGTCACAATAGCGTGCTGCAGTGACTGTAGGCAGCATACTTGGCTTGGCTCTCCTTATCCACAAGTCCTAAGAGCTTGGCAGGGATAAGTGGCCCTGAACTGAGGACAATGATGCATTAATCATAGTCCCACTGGCTGAACAAGGCACTGCTGGCTAGCCATCTTGCTTGTGACCATGCTAGAAAAATCTTCAACACGCAGTTGTTTATCAGAAAAAGTAAGGCATACTTTTGGGGTGGTTGGGCACTGGAACAGGCTCCCCAGGAAAGTGGTCACGCACTGAGCTTGACTGAGTTCAAGAAGTGTCTGGAAGACACTTTCAGTCATCTGCTCTGATTGGGCTGGTCCTGTGTGGAGCCGGGAACTGGGCTTGATGATCCTTATGGGTCCCTTCCAATTCAGGGTATTCTATGGTTCTATGATTCTATGATAATATCAAAAAAATCTGAAAAGTGGGCTTAGGTAGTAATGCAGGAATTTTTATGAAATGTTTTCAAAAGAAAAGGGACAGCAGACTGGAAAATTGCTGTGATTTCATTTTTAGAACACCTATTTCTCTTACTACTTTTCATCAGTATGCAGAAGGATTTTAGAAATAGATGGTTCAGTGATAATCTATTTAAGATCATTGAATGTTACCAGAGTGCTCTACTTCCAGAAGACATGTTATTCGCCAATAGACTTAGGTGACTGATGTGGAAGAGATTCTGAGAGCAATCTCATTAGTTCTGCTGGGAATAACATATAAGTTTATCGCTTGCTCTTATTGACAGAAAACTACAAAGCATAAGGAAAATTATCCATGGAGAAACTTCACTTGGCTTCAACAGTAATAGCTAGAAAATTAATTAATTTTCATCATTTTGAGAGTTGCTCATAATAATTTGAAAGCCAAATTAAAACAAAGCAAAAACAGTGTCTGTGAGCCAATGTCCCTAACTTTAGGCATCCTTCTTGTGTCTAAAAGATTAGATGCCTGCAGCAGGACTTTATTCTCTGTATAGCAAATAAAGTCAGGCTGGCAGGGAAATTCTCTCAAACAAGCTAGGTGTAGCCCTTGACAGGTATCTACTGCACTTCACAGACTGAACAGGAACACAGATTATGCAGTACTTAGCAAGGATTAATTCCTTTTGAAGAGGTTAAGAGAAACAAGCTATCATTGTTTTTGCCTGTTTCCCCCTAGAGGAAACTATCTTTACCAGTGCTACATCATTTGTCATCTTCTCTGGTCAGGTAGTGTTCCTGTTTATCATTTGGGGGTGTAGGGGTGTGGGGTGTGTGTGGGGTGTGTGTTCAGCTTGGAGAGTCTGAAATAATTCAGAATTTTAGTGCAATTTATTACTATATTGGCTTTGTGCCATGAGGTTCTTCAAGTGAAAGAATTCTAGGACTTGCTGTCGTGGTTTTATTCCAGCCATTGGCTGGGCACCACATAGATGCTCGCTCAGTCCCCCTCATTGGAAAAGGGGGAGAGAATCGGAAAGGGGAAAGTGAGAAAACTCGTGCGTTCAGATACAAGAGTTTAATAAGTGAAGGAAAAGCCACGTGCACAAGCAAAGCAAAACAAGGAATTCATTCCCCGCTCCCCATGGCAGGCAGGGGTTCAGCCATCCCCAGGACAGCAGGGCTCCGTCACGCGCAATGGTTACTTGGGAAGACACACGCCATCACTCCAAATGCCGCTGCCCCTCCCCTCTTCTTCCCCCCAAGCCCCTTATAAACCGAGCGTGACGCCAGATGGTATGGAACGTCCCTTTGGTCAGTTGGGGTCAGCTGCCCTGTCTGTCCCCTCCCAACTCCCCGCACACCCCCAGCCATCCCGCCAGCGGGGCGGTGCGAGAAGCAGCAAAGGCCTTGGCTCTGTGTGAGCATCGCTCAGCAACAGCAAAAACATCTCTGCACTATCAGCGCTGCTTCCAGCACAAATCCAAAATACAGCCCCATGCTGGCTGCTATGAAGAAAATTAACTCTCTCTCAGCTGAAACCAGGACACTTCCCCTGAAAACTTGCCCTGAAAACAGTGCCCTAACACTTATTCTGGAAAAAGATAGTTGGACCAGTTCAAAACAGAGTCAGACTTGGGCTAACAGCTAAAATCAGGCACTCAGAGGTGACTTTCTCTTCCTGATCTTCTTTCATTAGGAGTACAGCTAATAGTATGCACTTTCTTGCTACATTTTTTTTGTCTGTACATGTAAATACACAGACAGAAATCCAGTGTTTAAATCAGCTGGAGTGGATCTGGTCTGTTAAATTTAGAAGTGACATCCCTGAATTGATCCCTGTTCTTAAAGACATAATTTTCTGAAATCTTCAAGTATTTGTGAATATAGGTTTTAAACAGAACTGTGCCATATATTTGAGTTCAATTTTGTTGTCCTGTGCTGAGCTTTGGTTGTGACAAACTGCAGAATTTAATTTAGTGGCAAAATAAACTAACAATCCATCTGGGGAATGAACATGGCTTAGGATTGACTATGACACTGATGTAAATGTTGCTTAGAAAGAATATTGAACAGCTGCATAATCACTAAAGAAATAATTGGAAGAGTGCACCACACACAGATACTGTGTGCTGGGATTGATTTAGAGCTCATGGATCTACTCAAGCACCCATCCATGCACACACACACCAAGTTTAATGTTTATGCGTGCATAAGCAGGTCTTCTGCAGTGCATTTTATCAATATAAATTGCTTCACCAGTGAAGAATGTCTGTGCTGCTGGAGGAGAAAAGGAAAGTAAGGAAGTATTCCATGTCCATTATCTGTTCTATTGTTCTGAAGTTTTTAGTAATCTTTTTCCCCCAGAGAAAAGCTCAGTGTTCAAGAGTCCTCTAACTCTCCAGAATAACTCAAGAACGACCGATTCACTTACGCAGCTGGTAAAAAAGACGTTACATGGTCTAGTAAAGTATATTGCAATTTCTGCCCTTTGCGTTTAGTGTAATCATACAAAACCTATATCATTGCTCTAACTGACATCTTAAAAAAGTACATTCATTTTGCTCTGCATTGTCTATGGATACTAAAAAGTCCTAAATGCCACATAAAAATCTTTATAGTTCAAATTTCTTGTACATTACATGTTTTAAAAATCTTAGTATTTTGTTTGGTGTACCATCCTAAAGAGGCAGGGAATGGAATGAATATACTGTCAACTTAGAGGTGAACGTAGAACTATTCAGGGAAATTTGAACTTCCCCTTCTGATATTATGTTGTTTAACGTATCAGCAAAATAATGCCATGGGGAAACCCCCTCTTTTCAAAGATATTTAAATGTTTGTTCATGCTTCAGTGACACAAGAAATTCATTTAAATGTAAATAATGAACTGCTAGAAGGCATGGCTATGGGCATTAAACCCACAACAAATAATGGCACTAAAGCTTTGAATGCCTGTCTTCCATCTAAGATAAGAATTGTGCTAAGCATCCATCTTATATACTTACTTATACTGTCTGTTGTATATACATGGATATGTGCATTTATTTCTACAAACAAAAAGCCACATACGTATATTTCTATATCTTGTTGGTAGTGATGGTTTTGGGGTTTGGGTAGGTTGTTTTTTTGGTTTTGGGGTTTTTTTGTTGTTGTTGTTGTTTTGGGGTTTTTGTGTTTGTTTGTGGGGGTTTTTTGTTTTGTTTCTTTCTTTAATAATTACTTCTGCATACTCTCCATACAAAATTCCTTAAGACTTAATTTAATTGGTGTCAACATTAAACTGCATCAAAATCAATAACATTTCTTTTTGCTATAATGCTTGTATTTCATAGTGAGCTTGAATCAGGAAATTAGAGCGGTTACATTTCTAAGGCCAAACACTTGTAAGGCCTTTAAACAACAATAAGGGAGTCAGGGTTAAATTCCCAAGCACTCAGGAGGGACATTTTCTCATCTTGTCTCTCTTATAAATAAATAAATTCTCCTGTTGTCACATAATGAACTCTAACAAGCGTCAGTGACTAGAGCATTAACTACATTAACTCTCATAGGCATTCAAACTCAAGGCTTTATTCCCTTGTCTGGGTCTGTCAGGAAGAATATTAGAGTCCGTTTGTTAAATGTTTCATTTAGGCCCATCTCTGCCATCTTCTCTCTATTCAGCCATTTCTGTTCTTGCTCAGTAATCTTTCTGAATTGGAGACAGGCCAGCAAAGACATTATTCATCACCATCTTTTAATGTACCAGTGGAACTGCAGTGCAAGGACAGATCATTATTTTATATTTCATCAGTGAAGTGACTGAGATTTTTTTTTTCTTATTGTCAATATGCAGGATCAAGCCTAAAAATAAGAGGGAATAGTTTGTGAGGGAAGAATACATAATAGTCTAGGACAGATTGTAGATAAAGAGATAAGCAGGGAGAAAGAGATGATTAGAAGGATCCGATAGAAAGCTAGAAAAGTAGTTAGGAAAAGAAGATGAAAGAAAGGCTGATAGACTTGATGTATGTAATGAGAAAGACAACTCTGATGGCAGTGATGCAAAATAGGCAAGAGATAAAGGAAGGTTTAACAGGGAGGAATAAATATCTTGAAAAGGAATGTAAATTAAGATATCCTGAAACTGAAGAATTCAGCTCAGTAAATGTGATCTGAAAGACTATGCTTTTCTTCCTAAATAAGATGGTCAAGCGCTGACTCCTTCTTTGAGATCAAGTGCCACCAACTGACTCACATGCACACTGCTTGGGGCTAGTCCACTTCGTATCAGATTTCTCTCAGAGGGGAATTTTTGGACAGGTTCAAAATGGAGCCACTTAAGTAGCACGGGCAATTAAGTCTGCACTGTTCGGTCTCACTCTATTATTTAACAAGACAGACTTCTCCAAAAGATGTGGAAGGAAACTAAAACATGCTACAGAAGAAAAGGAAAGAAAAAAAAAAAAAGAAAATGGAAGCAGTAAAATGGAAAACAAAATCAACAAAAATAAAGTTCAAAGGAAGCTGATGAAGGCTTTCTAAAACACTTTAGAAGTACACTGGGAAGTTTGCTGCCATATGGTGAAACACGTTGTACATTTGTCTCTGTTCTGACATTTGAATGTAAACTGGTAAAGGATGAAGCGGAGTTTCAGCCAACTCAGATTATGATACTGGCATCTCTCTACAGTATCTGACTATCGGTTGACACAGCTTTACTCTGTTGTCTGCCACCTCTTATCATGCAGGGAGCTGAGGAAGAATGAGATATTCTGTTTTCTTCTGCATGTCTTGCTCCCTCTGATGCATTTTCTTCTGGAGATGCACTTAGTCCATGTAGCTCCATTTGTAGCTGTAATCTGTAATGGATAATTGAACAGATAAAAAGCAAGACACCTGAACATCAACCCTTCTATGATCTAAGACCATCAATACCCAAAAAAGTAATGTGAAACTGTGACATGCTAGCAAGGATGAGGCATGATATCCAGAAACAAAAGAGCAAAATATGCTGACTTTGAAGTTAAAAAACCTGCACTGTCAAAACAAGCAAACAAGCAAACAGAAAACCTAATAATAACTTTTGAATTTTCACTTGAACAGTTTGGAAGTATAAAAATGACTGAATAACAGCTTATTTTTTATATTTACCAAAGCCTCTTGTTGGACATTTATAGGGTTTCAGCACCGTGCTCAAGGGCTGGAAGAATCTGATACAGACACTGAACTCAATCACTGCACGAGATTGTCGCAGAAGATCACCCTAATTCTGAAGAAATTTTCACTTTATGAGACTGTGGAACAAGAAGAGAACAAGAGAGTTGTATAAGAAGCAGCTACAGTCTAGCTGACTGCTGTCACTATTTCAGATATACAGGCTGTTTCTTCTCCTGAAGGCAAAGTTACTGTCTTCTCTTTCTTGTCTGCTGCTGTAGACAGATACTCAAAAGAAGCAGATGGGTCAAAATAGTTCCATATGTTTTACTGTCATAAACTTAAAAAGATGTTCTGATTTTAGTGTAAGACTCATGACATTATCTCAAGAAGTAAGGAAAAATAGAAAAAATATTTATTTAAAAATTGTTGTTTACTTTTGCATTTCATCTTGTCTCTTTAAGAGGTTCTTTGTACAATTTGTACGCTTAGAATGCATTGAGAAAGTTTTAATTAGGTGACAGAAATTGTTGAGTTTATAGAACACATATTATATAGTATTAATTGTACTTATTGCTCTTATTTTTTGAAGTTGCAGCAGTGACATCATATACTTTGTTCCTATAAAAAAATGTAAAAATATTATGGCTTAAAAGTAGGTTCAAACTAAAATATTTGTGTAAATACTAGAAAAGGGTATAGTTAGTATAAAATTCTAAAATGAAGAAAGGCAACAAGTAAGCTGGATTTTTTTTCCTCTAAAGAACTAGAGAAGCCAAAAATACCTGATCATTCTACAGAGGTAATAAAAATTAAGTATCACATTATTATGGCATTTTGGCACTTTGTACCTCTGTGCTTTCCAAGCAGCAGATTCCTATGTGCTGAATCAGACAACCTCACCTCCATCCCTGGAAAGATGATGGAACAACTTGTTCTGGTGCCATCTCAAAGCATGTTGACGAAACAAAGATTATCACAAGTAGTCAGCACAGATTCAACAAGGGGAAGTCATGCTTGACCAATCTGGTAGCTTTTTATGATGACATCACTAGATGGATAGATGAGGGGAAGGCAGTGAATGTCATTTACCTCGACTTAAGCAAAGCTTTTGACATGGTCTCCAATGACATCCTCATAGCCAAGCTTAGGAAGTGCAGACTGGACCATTGGGCAGTGAGGTGGATTGGGAACTGGCTGAAGGAAAGAGCTCAGAGAGTTGTGGTCAATGGGGCAGAGTCTAATTGGAGGCCTGTGGCTAGTGGCATCCCACAGGGGTCAGTTCTGGGTCCAGTCCTATTCAATATCTTCATCAATGACCTGGACGAAGGCATAGCATGTACTGTCAGCAAGTCTGCTGACAATACAAAACTGGGAGGAGTAACTGCCACGCCAGAAGGCTGTGATGCCATCCAGCATGACCCAGACAGGCTGGACAACTGGGTGGAGAGGAATCTAATGAAATCCAATAAGGGCAAGTGTTAAGTATGGAATCTGGGGAAGAACAACCCCATGTATCAGTGCAGGTTGGGGACTGATCTGTTGGAGGGCAGCTCTGGGGAAAAGGGCCTTGGAGTCCTAGTGGACAACAGGATGACCATGAGACAACAGTGTGCCCTCATGGCCAAGAAGGCCAATGGCATCCTGGAATGCATTAAGAAAAGCATAGCCAGCAGGTTAATGGAAGTTATCCTCTACTCTGCCCTGGTAAGGCTTCACCTGGAGTACTCTGTTCAGTTCTGGGCTCCTCAGTTCAAGAAGGGTAAAGAACTACTGGAAAGGGTTCAACACAGGGCCACTAAGATGATTAAGGGTCTAGAGTACTTACATTATGAGGAAAGGCTGATAGAGCCGGGTCTGTTTAGCTTGGAGAAGAGGAGACTGAGGGGGGATCTGATCAATTCTTATAAATATCTAAAGGGTGAATGTCAGGAAGATGGAGCCAGGCTCTTCTCAGTGGTGTCCGGAGACAGAACGAGGAGCAATGTCCATAAACTGGAAAACAGAAGGTTCAACCTGAATGTGAGGAAATACTTCTTCACTGTGCGGTTAACAGAGCATTGGACAGGGTGCCCAGAGAAGTGGTGGAGTCTCCATCTCTTGAGACATTCAAAAGCTGCCTGGAACTATTCTTGTGTGACCTACTCTAGGTGATTCTGCTCTGGCAGGGGGGTTGGACTGGATGATCCCTAGAGGTCCCGTCCAATCCCTACCACTCTGTGAATACTTAGTGAGATCTCACTAAACAACTTAGATTTAACTTCAATATTTTTCTGGCTTATGAAAAACACGACCCTGAATTAGGTCTTCTCTTCATTCTTAATTGTAGAGGAGGGAGCTAAGCAGCTAAATTGACATTTACAAAAACGAATCCACAAAATCATCAGGTTGAGCAGGAACCATTTTCATTGAAAATATGTTTGAAGCTTCTCCTTCCTCAAATACTTATGACTTCATGACAAGCGCTGAGAGACCTGAACAGACTCCTCCCAGAACATTCAAATCAGAAGTACACAGAACTGCGTTCACTTTTTTCCACATGCAAACTATTATTGCATACCTTACTCACACTTTGCAAATAAAGGAGCTCAAACTGACTCCATGAAAGTCAACTTTGGAAGTAGAAGCAGAACTGAGCATAGCTTTAATGCAGCCAGATGACCTATGCATGCACTGGGAAACTGCAGGCTGGAACAAGAAAGCTAGTTTGGGTGTACATTTATACGCGATCTTCACTTCCTTATGCACTTGCATCCAAGCCCTAGTCATATTCTTGTAAAGATCTGGAAGCCTCAAAACTTAATTTTAAGCAGTCACAATTCCCTTTTCCTCACCTGCCAAAATATACCTAAATGCAGGACAGTTGACAGGGCCAAGCTGCATAAAACTAAAGGGACTCACAGAGATCACAGAATCATAGAGTCATTAAGGTTGGAATGCATCATCAAGCATCATCTAGTCCGACCGTCCTCTTACCTCTTATTACCCACTAACCATGTCCTTAAGTACCACATGCAACCTTTCTTTAAACACCCCTAGGGATGGTGACTCCACCACCTCCCTGGGCAACCCGTTCCAATGCCTGACCACCCTTTCCGAGAAGAAATTTCTCCAAATCCTTGTTCTGCTGGAGTCAAACAGAATTTCACAAACTATTTCAGTGACACTAAGGTTTCACCCAAGGATCACTCCCAGAGTGGGTACAAAGTGTCTCTGAACTCCCTAAGAATCTGATAAATGCAGCTTACATTATCTGAAGAAGCTATTCTTGCTTCTAACAGCGCACAAGTGGGTCTGGTAAGAAAACTGTGGTGTTTCTACCACAGAGAAGAAAGCTGCTGAGCTTCAACTAGATAACAAGGATGCTTCTTTCTTTTATTCCAGAATACCTGTTTTATAATTATTTTACTGTTTTCTCATTAGGAAGTCTTCTTTGGATTAAGCACACCTGGTTTAGTTTCATAAAGGTATAGAATGTAAAGATCCTTAGTAATTTGGATTTTTTTTTTTATTACTCTTATGACAGCTTTTTAGACCTTTGTCTTTTAAAGGTATTTCAAGTAACACCTCAACTAAATTGTACCAAAATGTCATGGAACATCTGGTATCCTTATTTTGTAGCTGACTGACACTAAGGAACTCCACAGATATAGGAAATACCATTCTCCCATTAAGAAAGCTATTGCTGCCACATCATTCAGGCTTTTATAATGTCAAACTCCAGCATGTCATTACTCTTGAACATGCAAAATTTAATTGCCCTACCATTTTACATTATTTTTTTCATGTGTTGAATCATACATTTGTTCTTGAAAAAAATAAGGAGCTTTCTGGTAGACATCATGGATGACTTTTTTTAGAATCACAGAAATTAAATATATCCAGCACAATACTGCCAAAATATGTTTTTAATGGATAACTGAGATAATTGCAGCTTTAGAAGGGGCTGCACAGCTACTTTAAACTCCTTTACAAGTATGGATGCGACTGAATAGGCTCCATATTTTCTGAGCAAAATTGAGGGGGCATTTCCAGAGCAAAGTACTGGTGTTCAGCTAAGTAATACTCATGTTATTGCTAAGTAATCCAAGGAACAGAAACCTCACGCAACACACTAGAGAAAACTAGGAAATAGAAACCTTTCAGGAGTCAGACATGGCCATGCAATAATTTTTAAATGTGATTATACCAGGTCTTTCTTTAAGATGCAGTATTTTCATATGCTCACAGCTTTCGATAGAGCTTCCTTCTGGCCTAAATTTTCCATGCTTAGTATGATTTGATGTTTAATATTACTGACCTTCTTTCTATGGATTACTTTGATTTAAAAAAAAAAAATAAAATTCTTTAAAAGGCCTTTCAGTGTCACTACTACTACTGAATACAGTAGCAGTAGGAATACAACTACCGAATCTACAGCAGCAGAAATGCCTTCTTCAAATTCATGGATTTTCTTTGTGTGATAAAACAAGTTTTACATTTTCAGTTTGTATATAGATTTCACAACTCTTTTGGATTTGTTTGGCATAATGGTTCATATCCTTATACTTTGAAGGTCAATACAATATATTAGTACTGGCATCAAGTACATTTCAGACTTTTGAGTTGGCATTTTGAAAGACATTTCTCTATACACCTTTAGACAGGTAACAGTAGCTGTATATGGTATGAAAAGAAAACCGAGTTATACTAAAGGAAAAAAAAAAGAAAGCAAATCTTTCTGATCTTCTGTCAACTCTTCAAAGTAAGTTTATAACTTCCTTGCAGACCATCATGTATAGAGATGTCTGTGTCAGTTTTTATAGATTCTTCTGATAGTCTGTGCAGTGGTTGACCCAAACCTTGTTCCCACTCAGTTTTTTTTTAAAACTAAAATCACCTGTGAGTCAAGTTCTTTTTATAATCTTGAAAGATCTGGATCATAAATCATGTGGCAGTCAAAGAAAGTACAGCAATTCTATAGCCAGCAGTATAAAGCAGTGCAACACAAAGAAATTATTACCAGGTTTAAAGAGAAATAATGCATTTCAGTCTGGTTTTGGCAGCGTTTTCATATCATCTTTATGTTCTTCTGTCAAATTATAAATATCATCATCTTGGAAAGTACTAACATGATGGCATTTCAAGATAGTTTGACACGATGAATGCTTGTAACATCATGATGAAAAAATGTGTGCAAAGGTAATTCAAGTTGACAAAACATTGAAAAAAATGACATTATATTTGCTAAACTTAAAACTTACAGCTACTGTCTAGAAACGAAGCAGTGAAGACTAGATAATGGACCTAATTTTCCATGTAGAATAGCTTATGATATAATTTTTCATCATATTTCTAGTATTCCTACTCTTCTGCTGTTGTCTACTCGTGCTGTGCTGAACTAGTGGAGTGCATCACAGTGACTTATGGGACTTACAGGAAAAGTAATGCTCAGGCATAGGCCTGCTACAGTATTAATGTGATCCTGAAAGGTCCTTACTGACCACCTCAGCTTTATCCACACAGTGCACTTAAAAATGTCCTTAAACATGACTAGACTTACAACTCATACTCTTTATATGAGGTTTCAGGCCGTTTGTGCTTCGGTGGCTGTGGTTCGAGACAGTTACACTGTGCGCAGTTCATGAATTCTGCCGGTATATGGAAGCGGTGCACTGGGCTTTTTGTGCTGACTGTTCCAAAATAGGAGAAAGAAAAAAAAATAAATAAAGCAATTAGGGTATACACTAAAGAAGCAACAGTGACTTTTTTTTCCACTGCGATAGTGTTCTGGAACACTTCCAAGAAATTTAAAGTAAGTGAGCAGTAGATAAGCCTGGATTTATGTATGATCCTTGGCTCACAGTTAGTTGGATAACTTAGCATTATCCACATGGAAACTAGTGTAGTGTGCACAGTACAATTCTAAAATCACTTTTCCCTCTTCGTATAAGCTTGTGCCTTGTTAAACAAAATTGTCTTCTTTACAACCTTATGACACTGTTGAGGAAGTTAAATAAAATACTGTGTGAATGAAAGACATTTTGATGCAGGACACTGATTTAAAAAAAATAAATAAGATGATAGGTTTTTAAAAGGTAAATACTGGTAAATATCACGATATATAGTGAAGTAAGGAGGGGGATCAACAAGACCACCACCACGGACTTTTGGAGGGCAAATTTTGGCCTGCTTAGAATACTGGTTGAAGGAGTCCCTTGGGAGGAGGTCCTGAAGGATAAAGAGGTCCAGGATGGGTGGACATTCTTGAAGAGGGAAGTCTTAAAGGCACAAAAGCAAGCTATTCCCATGTGCTGTAAGACAAACCAATGGGGAAAAAGACTGGTCTGGCTGAACAGGGAGCTTTTGCTTGAGCTCAGGAAGAAAAGGAGAGCCTATCACTCTTGGAAGAAAGGGCAGGCAACACAAGAAGAATACAGGACTCTAGTCTGGTCATGCAGAGAAAGGATTAGGAAGGCAAAAGGCTGACTTGAACTTAGTTTGGTCACTGCTGTAAGGGACAATAAGAAGTGCTTTTATAAATACATTAACAAAAAAAAAAAGAGAGCTAAGGAGACTCTCCCTCACTTATTAGGCACAGAAGGGAAAATGACCACCAAGGATGAGAACAAGGCTGAGGTACTTAATGCCTTTTTTGCTTCACTCTTTAGTAGCCACAATAGCAGCCCCCAAGACACTTGTCCCCTGGTGCTGGAAGACGCAGAAGAGCTGGATATACCCCCTATATTCCAGGAGGAAGCAGTTTACTACCTCCTACTTCACCTGGACTCGCACAAGTCCACAGGGCCAGATGGGATCCATCAGAGAGTGCTGCCGGAGCTGGTGGAGCAGCTTGCCAAGCCATTAGCCATCATCTATCAGCAGTCCTGGCTAACAGGCGTGGTTCTGGTTGACTGGAGGTTGGCCAATGTCACACACGTCTACAAGAAGGGCCAAAAAG
>VWZZ01002059.1:5004-48849 GCA_013399095.1 Psophia crepitans | reverse complement strand
AAGTAAAGCTGGGTTGGGTTTTTCTGTTGTTTGGGGGTTTCTGGATTTTTTTTTTGTTTAAATTTTCTGTTAATTGTAAGTAAAGCCTTCCAATATAAGGTCAGGCTACTGCAAACCATTAAGAATATTTTAATTCTTTCATTTTAATTATACATAGAAGATCCGCTTTTAGAAAATAAATTATTCCTGTCACTACAAATGATAAAAAGAAAGCAGCGGTTTGCCTAGAGCGTCCCTCAATTACAGAACGCAGCATATGAGTAAAAAGCAGTAACTGGTCCTTAGACAGTGAAGCATCTTTTGCTGCTGCCACTTTAACCTCTTTCTCTAGAAGAAAAAAATAAATCCAGAGAGACTGCTTTTCAGAATACCTAGATATTTATCAACTACATTTATGAGACCATTTCCTAAGGACACAGGAATTCCAAGGGGTATTTCCCATGAGTTCAGTATGGTGGTTCTTAGTCTCTAAAAATGCAATGGTTCTGACAAAGAGATGTTTGGTATGCACCTGTTATTTCCATAAATACTGCTTTTCTTCCACTTCCCTTTTGTCCTTTCTTTTCCATGATTTTGTAATGAAGACAATATTCAATCTGACATTCTTTCTAACTCCATGTGTGTGCACAGTGAATGCTGAATTATATCAGAACAATATTAGATTTAATTGGGAATGGATATGAGTGAGTTTTTTGAATTTCAGAGTATTTACCTGTTGGCATAAACCATAAAGATTCAACACTTCTGAAAACATACCCCATAGAATTTAAAGGAATCATTCTTCCTCCCCCAACCCAGTATGCTGCTTTCTAAAAATATGATTCTATCTCTACAGAAAAAAGACAAGAATGTGTTCATTTTCACCAAATTATACTTTTTCCTTACTGCCCTTTATGGCAAGCCAAGATATTGTAAACTTCTGAATGCAAGATATGAATGTGAAACCTACAAAGACTTAAAAGCTATTTTTCATGCACTGAGTATATAGATGTGCAACCCTTGTATGATACTCATTTATTTATACTTCCAACCAATGTATTGTTGAAAAAAACAAGACAGGATTTGGCATACATTTTGTGGGGCTGCACAACTGAAAAAATTAAATGTTTACTGTGCTCCACTACTTCGAGTGTTTCTCATACCTGCAATGAGAAATATCACAACAAATATAAATACTGCTACTGCCACTCTATGCCCTCTTTTGTGATGTAACATGCAACATACACCGAAAAATAATCGATTTTCTTTGTGTGTTTAATTAAAGGATATGCGTTACTCAAGATAGATTAAAAATCAATATCCTAAGAAAATGAAGTAAATAGTTTTACATTTGCTGTTTGGCAGTTTCTGGGCACTGAGTGCATTAACTGGTTCTAACCAAAGTATAAACAAACTTTTTTAAGGAACAGCACTTCTCTGCATCAAGGATTACAAGACTGCCTGCTTCATTTCCTTTTTCTTTATTATGTTCCTACTCAAAAGTGATCTTTAAAAACAACAACAACAACAAAAAAAAAAAAAGTCCAAAAAACACACCAAAACCCCCCAAAACACAAAGTCCTTAATGGTCATAAAAGCATACAGTCAAGAAAGAAAGCAAAGAGTATTTGGTTTGAAGGGTGACTCGGGGAAGTTTGATCTTGGGCAAGAGCAAGCCAAACTCACTCCGGATGGTATAATTTCATTATTAAGTTGATACATTCGCATTTCAGCTATGTGGCTTCAACACGGATTTTTACCCCCCTTGGTATGTTTTATATTAAATATTTGAATAGTCACAGAGGATGAAATGGAGATGACAAGCTCCTAGCTTGACATCCTAGTAAGAGGCCATCCTACAAGAAAACTAATAAGAAAAAAGCTTTGCAGATGACCCATAGTTGCAGATATATACAGGAAATTCTGCCTCTAGTAGGAATATATCAGTATACACCATCATCTAAATTAAACAGGAATGGAAAAATAATGCAAAAAATATATGTAACATTACTATCATAAAGTTCAGACTTACTACATAATACATTAAAAATACTACAAACTGCTTTTGGTTGAGCAGTGTAGAGACTACTTCTACTGCTTTACTATTACAGATTAGTATTTAAGTATACAGCTGTTCTGTACTGAAACTGAAATATGTTCATAATCTTCCTTCATTATATCTGTTTTCCTAGAAGCGGTAGGGCTTTTTTTTTAATTTACAGCAAATTATGTCTCATTGTTTAGACTATGAATGCTTTAGATCTGTGATTGCACAGTGGCAAGCACAAATGGGCCCAAATATGTTTGCAATACCCAAATAAGAACATGATGGTGTATTTTGCCAATAGCTATCCTCTGTGGAATCTGTAATTAGATGTTTCACAAAAACACAAATGAAAGACAATCGGGATTGTATGTACAAATGTATGTACAAAAAATTAAATAAAATGAGAATGGCAAACCATGTCTTCTTCACAGTACAGGGCACATTTTGTGAATTTAACCACTTCAGATGGATCATGCTCTGGCAACCCTGCATACATCCAATAGATACTCCAATTCCCAGCAGATTCACAGCTGTGACCAGCTTTTTTGGTTACATATGCAGACCAATTAAGATTTCTGCCATTTTAACAGGAAATGCAGGTGAAAACAAAAACTCAGGCATGCACCAAATCACTCAGACATTGGCAGTCCCAGGACATACAGTTTCCAAGAAAACTTTTTATGTTCTAAGAGATGCTCCTAAAAGACACATGGAAACTTGAATCCCACGGGCAGGTCATCTCATAGGAGCAACAGCAATTCCTCTAGAAAAGCTTTCCTAGACATTTAACTAGATTTTGGATATATCTAATTGTTTAATCCCTGTAGATGGAAATTAATCTCAGAAAATATCCCTCAATTTACCTTTTCCCTCATGTGACATGTATTGAGCGTCAAAAAGGATTCTAAATGTGGTATCGCAGAGCATGGTGTCTGATTATGTCCAAATTACAGCTCAGATACATGATTTCAAATAATTTTCTTAATGTCAGCTCTGTATATTTCCTGTATTATGGGAAAATCTGATTAGCTTCCTTCTTTTTCCTTCTTCCCTGTTAAATGCTCTGACAGCTAAATCCCTACCTTCTATTAAACTTATTATTAAAACCACAGCCTCTGTGACACCTCTGACATCCTGCTGTGTGCTTTCATAGATGTAATGCGTATCTTTATTGCAGTTGAACTGCTGTAATAGAGGGAAGAATTTAGACTTTTGGATGCATTTTTTTCTCAAAACCACTCTCAGTTCTTAGTTAAAACTTTGCTTCTTGCTACTTCTGCATGATTAAAAGGAATTTACACTATTCAAGCACAAATTACAGAGACTAGTAAGTATTATCATGTAATCATACAGTTATACAGCATCATAAATATATATTAACCATCAAAAAACACTGAAGGATTTTTCTAATCAAACTTTTCAAAGATAACTTGTTTGGTAAATATTTAGAACATGAGTCACACAGGATGATATAAATATTTTGTTCAGGAACACTCACTGGAGGATGATGTATATTTACGTATCTAGGGGTGACAATACCACTTTTACCTAATGGATATATTACAATGTAGTATAAAACTGCAGTTCTAGAAGACAATTATGAGTCACAGTGAGAATCAACTGAACATGAGCTCCCAGTATGATTACTGTAGTAAGAAAGCCTAGTGGGATCTCTCTGACAATTAAACAGTAAAGAAAAGTGGCATGATGATTAGTAACTGCAGAAAATCGTGAAATTGACTGTAAATACTACATACTACAATGATTCGACTTTTGGAGAAGTAGAAGGAGGAGCAATGAAGGGCTTCATCAATTCAGATACCGTATGAGGCTGAGAAGGGAGAACCTGACGTAGGAAGCCTTTTTTAAACAGTGATATAATTAATTAAAGGAATAAATTATCAAGGGAAATTATGGTTTCCTGATGTCTTTTAAAAAGACACGTTTCAGAGAGATACTTGTTACTGAGTAAATAGAACGGTGAGGCTTGAAACCTTACAGCCTCTGATCTAGGGGCAATCTGATGAATTGCTCTTTCTGGTCATAAAGAATTTAAATATCTATTGAGTTCTAATAGTTACAGCATTAAAAGTGAAGATTAGAACTACTGAGGATATTGTAATTCACAGTGCTACATGAAATGTTCAAATTATAGTCATCCATAAAATCAATACTGTAGTAACTAGGTGGATATGCAAATGCATATGTTTACCAATACACATAACTTACCTGGTTTCTGCTTCATGGACAAATCCAAACATCTGGGAACTACAGTTAGGAGAATCTGCATCTCTTTCACGCTATAATCTGTACTATTTATTTGTTGTCATCTTTTCTAAAATGCAGTTCTCTGACTGTAGATAACAAGATAATATAAAATGCAGAACTAAATCGTGGACAGCAAGTATCACCATATCTACCACACAGTCCCTATCGTTTTCTCTTGATGCTGTATTGCTACCTGAGCATGTTTAACGCATTACCCTGGCTTTCTGTTTGTTTATTCGTGATTTCACTATGCACATCTTGGTCTTATATCTCAGATACATGATTTTGTTTTACTTGCTTATCTTGCTGTCTTTAACCACTTTCACATTACCTGCTCTGCTCTTTCTTATTTATCATTTCCCCACCTTATATTCCTTCTTACTGTATTCTGTATATTGTGCCTAAACCTGAACCTGATACTTGTATTATCATTTCAGAGTCGTACTGCCTTTCTTTGCTCTTTTCCTTGAACTCAACTTTCTTAGCTCACTTCTTACACTGCTTTCTACTCTTTATACATCCACTGACTTTGTACTTTTTGCTACTTTTTTCCTAATTGTTTTGTTTATTGATAGTTCTAATAAAAGAATGGGCCTAAGATTCTCTCTCTTTCTTTAGAAGTGTTTTGCTTTTATGTGACTTCAAAGGAAATTAGAAGAACTGTAAAAAATAATCAATCAACTTACGAAAATTAATAGTTAAAAATCATTAGTATTGTATAAGAATGTTCAAAAAGACATATTGGCCCAATCACCTTCAGAGATATCACTTCAAAATGAAGGTTAAATGGATGCAGCTACAGTGAAAGAAATGTTTGCAGGTTGGCACTGGAAAACCTTCGTATCATCTCTGATCACAATGTAAAAAAGATTAGTACGTGAATACTGGTGACAAACAGCATTATGCCGTTCAAACATGTGTTACCATAAAGTACAGAAATGTCTTCTAATTAGCTAAGAAGGAGCTAAAAAATGAATTGTTGACTGATGCATATACTGTAAAACCGTTATTTTAACAGAGAGTGTAGGGGGGGAAAAAATCAGTATTTTGACAAGTTCTGTCTCAAAAAATTCTTAAGAGTAAAAACACCCCTACAACTGTGAGAGTTATTAAAAACGTTAAAAGGTTCCCCAAAGAAAGAAGATATTTAAAACAGAATTACTTGTGTGGATAAATCAACAGGAAAATTACCAATTGACAAGGAAGCTGTTCATATAACTGCAAGAACTGGGATTAAAATAGTTTCATCACTCACATAAGCTGTCAAATAATTTAGAGGACTTCTAGCAGACTCTTTGCTGCTGAGGCTATACATTTTGCCTACCGTGACAAGTCAAGGTAGCTTGTACAAGCCCCTTCCCACATGTAAATAATTTCTCACAGCCTTGTGTTATGAGTCACCTTGCCCTTGTATTACAATAATTTTAAGATGTTTTTGGAGTTTATATAGTGGCTACACACAAGCTAAAATTCAGATTAATGTTAGCAGCAGTAGATTTTTTCATTATTCATTTTCTTCTTCAAATAAAAACACTTTATTCCAAATTAACAGTTGCAGAGTAGATTCAGTTTGTGCAAAATAAGGCCTTGTTAGAGCTAAGTAGGAGTGCTTATGGTAGAAGTTTATCAGGAATAGACAGGCCCTTATGACAACAGTCTCCAAACTTTGTTCAAAAAATTGTATCACATTGCTTAATGGAATGGGAAATAAAAAATAATTAAAAAAAAAAAGTTATGTTGAAGACAAAAGGAAAGAAATCAACAACTGGAGTTGCCCAAGGTACATTATTTTATTAGTATTATTGCTAATGGATAAGTAAAGGTTGTGACCACAATATTTCAGTTAGGCTTTCAGGTTTTTTCCTTTCCTCCATAATTTTCAAAATCTTTTTAACCACCTACACAGTGCTTAATCCCCTAGAAAAAACCACCTGCCTTTCTAGCAGTCACAGCATCACAGGCTGTAGTGAGAAAATCTGAGAAAAATAATCCTGTCCCCAAGGTCACAAAACTGACTTCAGCTGGAACCCTGGACATGAACTTGACTGGCCTGCCCACTAGCTCACATTCCCATTTCTTGCACCAATCCAAAAAAACTTGTTCTGCATTTTCAAGGTTATAGAGTGACAGTTTGTTGAGTAAATACCTACTTTCATTGCATAGCACATGCTTTTTCATAAATCAATCGGTCATTTGAACTACAGCCCAAAGAACAGAGGAAGTATCAGATGTGTCCATTATTAAAGTAGAAATTTTAGACAGCCCATCACTGAGGAGCTAAATTGGAACTCAATCAACAAAAGCTGATTCTATTGACCTCAAAGATATTAATGTTTTGTGCTGCATTTTTGTAGCTCTAAGCACTTAATTTATTACCTGCTCAAAACAGAAGGAAAAAATCTGACAAGCAAATAAAGAAAACACATTTGTAAGAAAAACTATTGTATTCTCATGCTTCAGGAAGGCTGTACAAATAACTGGGAAGATAATGAAAAAATAAAATCACATATTGTATTCCCAAGGAATGGATAACACAGTTGTGCATGACTCATCTTTGCAGCTAAATGATGGGATTGCATACAAATACCACAGACAAAAACACTGTATTGTATCTTTACTTGCTTGGGTAGGTTACCCCTACGAGTTACCAGCTGCTGAAAGACTCCAAACGTCACAGTATGAATCTTCTATAAATAAAAAATCTGGGAGATGAAGGTTAAGTTTCTGTAAATTGCAAAAGAATACCTCCTAATCTGTTCTCCTACCTCAACCTAGCCTGTTAGTTTAAAATCTCTGAGGCATATTCAATATTACCCAAATGCCAAGCATTAATATTCCAGCTGCTTTTTAATTTAATGGAAACATTCTTTGTGACCGAGTATGCCAGTAAATTAACGACTTCTGTTAATTTCAGACTCAAGAAAACCTATCATCCCATCCTCCTAACCTTAAAAATGTTTATCAGAGCAGTAACCACATGAAATCATAGAATCTTCCGAGTTGGAAGGGACCCATAAGGATCATAAGGTCCAACTCCTGGCTTCACACAGGACCAGCCCCATCAGAGCAGATGACTGAGAGCATCGTCCAGATGCTTCTTGAACTTAGCCAAGCTCGGTGCTGTGACCGCTTCCCTGGGGGGCCTGTTCCAGTGCCCCACCACCCTCACATGTCAATGACATTTTTGTTACACAGATAAACACCACATACAAACATATGTTGGGGAAAGAAAAAAAAAAAGGATTACAGTAACATGTAAGATTTACACAGTATCTGAACAAAAATCTCATCAAAAGCATAAACAAACCAAAACCTGTCACTCTCTTCCAGGAAGAGGGAAAGTGCTGATGTGCTCATCATGGGACAAAAATAGGTTCTTATTTCTGCAGTGATAATCTCAATCACACCAATAATTATGCCATATTCTGAATGACATTAGGACAGATAAGTAACTCAGACTAGAGAGCACTGTGAGGATAAAACAAAACCTCTGACCTTTGTGCAAGATTTCAAAAGACAACACTTCTACTGTTCTTTACTAAATCAGTAAGTATAATAGGAGTTATCAGCCGACCCCAAAAGCACTATTTTGCCTCAAGTAATAATTAACATGAACGCTGGCCTTTTGTTTCAGAGACTGCATACCAAAGTGACATGAAGAAGCATACAAATGTCACATTCTGTTACTTACATGAGCGCTTGTAAGCTCAATTTTCTTCTTACCTTTGCGTAAGGTACAAGATCCCAGAATAGCTTAAATAAAAACAGTTTAGGTATACATTTCAGTTCTGCTTTTAACTTTAGTGTCTTTAATATTTTATAAGCTAAAGTAATATAACTTCTCATATTTTAATAGTTTTATCCAAATTTTCAGTATGATTAAATATCTAAACCAAAATGTACATTTGGTATATTTTAATGAAGTTTGTCAGAATGACACCAACTCCGAAAAATCAGCAAACATGGATTTTGATCAGCAGTTCTGTATAACTCACCGTGAGTGAGAGAAATAGCTCTGATTTCTTAGAAGTCTTTTGTCTCCAATATTGTTTGTTTGTTTGTTTGTTCCTTCTTTCTGCACCATTTCAGAGGTGCAGCATTGCCACTAGGTCCTACCGCTCGCAGCAGCCTTTCCTGGAATGTTGACCTAGGACAGTTTCCTTCACTCCACTGTTACAAATGGAGGACCTTGTCTGATGACATAACCAGTCATCTCCTGCTCTATGTGACCAATATCTTACAGTCTCTTTCTTCAATAGATCAAGCTTCTCCTAATCGCGTATTGTCACCGCTACAACTTAGCAAAAAGTTAGTTCAAAAACTTCTTTGTTGCAGTCCACATGAATCTTTACCCCATTTACACCTCAGACTAATTCATGAACATTTTAGACGTTTTTTCTTCCTGAGTTAACACATGCACACCTCTCAACTACCTCTCCACACTGAATTTTTTCAGTTCCTCTCACAGTTTTCATCCTAGCCTCTTCTGCCTATTTTATGTCCCTGGAAGCCTTATTCAGTATGTTTTCCTCAGGCTGCCAACTGCTTTTCTCCCACATATTTACTCTAGCTACTTAAAAAAAAATAAAAAAATTCTACTTATTTGGGAAATTCTCTAAAAATTGAGTCCCAAGTACTGAAAAATACTAAAATATATACTCCTTGTATTCTAGTAAGTGCTGCCAATTCTTAAAGCACAGCAAAGGTCCTAAGATACCCGAAAACCTCAATATGCTGCAAAACTAATGTTAAGAGAATGTATGACCAACCAAAATAGATACATTGAAATAGCTATGTTTTGAATCAACTTTGAGTGCAGGGTTTTTTGTACTTCTATATTGTGGTTATTGTTACTGGAGTAACTAAAGCTTTTAAGAATTTACAGAGTAAGTGAAATTATATCTTTCCAAATACCATCCTTCCTGTTCAATTCAAGGGAGCTCATCACAAAGCTAGAGGAATAAATTCCCCGCTGTATTTTCTCATAATGGTATACAACAGTATTTGCTTTTTGCTAAAGCAAAAACTCCTCGCTCTATTTTTTCATCATAGTGTATGACAGTATTTGCTTTGTCTAGGATTTTTGAAAGAAATAAAACTTTCAGAATTATAACTCAGATTGTATGAGACTGCATACAAAATATAAAACACAAAAGTATCTGTAACAGACTGAAATTATGTCTCGAAATACAAAGAACTAGAAAACTCTGAAAAAGAGTAATCCATGAAGTTGAAAATAGGCTGAGATTAAGAAATGTCACATTGCTTGAAATCCCTGAGGGCAGAGACACAGAAGGCATTTTATAAAAATGGATTATTAAGGTGCTGAGGATAGACAATTTCTACTTCCTTCTGGAACAGACCAGAAGAAATAAAATAACTAAAAAAGAAACAAGATTTTTCACTCAGAAAAAAACATATTTTCTAAGCACATTTCAAAGAAACAAATAATTATATTCCTCATACACAAGAATTAAGAGATAATACCAGAGAATATAAAAACTAGTGATATACAATATGTACAGTGACATCAGAACTAGAAGCTGATACAACAGGTGTTAGATCTTCAGTATACTGTATCTTAATTAAAAAGTCAAACTACAAATGCCTCTGATATTTCATTACATGCCTCAGATGGCTGGAAAGATAAGTCAGGTTTTGGAAGTGTAGCCACTTGAACTTTAAAGAATAAAAACGCTCCTCTTCCCCACGTTCACCTGACCACACCATCTCCCAGCATACCAAACACCTCTAAGACTCTGGGGCCCTGTAGGCAATGTCAAGTGCCTCCTGGCGATCTGTACTAACAGCACAGTGAACCTATGTAAGACATTACATTGGAATAGCAAACTTTAATCTAGATGAGTCACTGCAGGAAAAAACCCAAAACTATTTAAATATCTTCTCTGTTTAAACTGGTTTAATGACATTAACATATTTATAACGTTCTGATTTAGTTAACCTGATACCATTTTACCAGATGCTGAAGTCCATATCAATCCTCGCTTAAATCCTTAAAGTTTTGTTTCAAGTTATAAAATCAAAATTGATTTTTCCTTTTATTTCACAAAAAAATGTAGTCATAACACACTTCTCCAGCGTAGGAATTTTTAATATGGAACTTTATGATGTGTAACAGTTGGAATCAGATTTAAAGTAAGATAGATTCTTAACACTCAGAAAAGCAAGAGAAGGGCATAATAATGTGTACTCATGTCATTCTCACATCTGTTATTCCTACTTACAATGCAGGCTGTTCCAGTCCTGAGAACAACTAAGATCTTTCTGACAAGTCTATATTGTAAGAATATCCACCCAGGTATAATAGCCATTCACTTACAGAGCAGCAGAATGCCAAAATCAGGACAATAAAACCAAAATGGTGAGTGACTTACCCCATTTAAAGGAAATGTTTTCCATCCTAGTTCTCCAAGGGCAGCTGTAGGATCAAGTAACACAACTGAAAATGGAAAAAGAAATGCTATGTTTGTGGTATTGCTGGGATTAGACATATACATCATAGTAAAGTATTAAACTGCTATGAATTGAACCAGCCATATTAGCCAGGTACACCTGCTTAAAGCTATTAAAGCAATTAAAATGTTTGAGTATGAATAAAACCAGAATCTAAACATTTGGGCTTTCAGGGTTACATTTCATTATCAAATGTTTCAGAAGACACCACTCATACAAAAGTAAAATCTTTTGCAGAAATCATTGCCGAATCACAATACGTTACCAATGCTTAATCATTAAAAGGTGCCTGAACAAGCATGCACATTTCTGCAATCCCTTGCCTGGAAATCTAGGTAGTCTGCAAGTGGACTTAGGCCTTAAAGCTAATAAAATAAACAGTTTCAAAACTAAGGTGTTTTTAAAAATCCCATAAACGTCCCAGAAATATAGCTATACAATATACAAATTGTATAACTCAGAAAGACTAACACTTTTAGCATTGATATTTTAGCTGGAATATCACAGTGCTGAAAGCTGGTACATGTATTTTGCAATATTCTGCCATATTTGTTTTGGTTTTTTAAGGTATGACAGGATGTGCATTATTGTACTTGTATATTACAAAATGTTTCTGCATTATTTTAGTACGTTAAATTACATTAACTTCATTTTTCTCTTCCTTTCACTAATAATGCAAAAGCTACACAGAACACAGCTCATGGTGATAAGGAAGCTGACTGTAAACTAAATATTTAGTACATGAGACATTGTACCTACATGTACTACTGCCCTCTAATGGAATTGTTTAATCTGACCCTCTAATTTAAGAAATGTAAATTAGGATTTAAACATAAAATTAACCATTGTATAGGACAGTTTATTTTAATTGCCCAGTTCATGTGTTTTCAATGCTCAGTTGCTCCTTAGAACCCACAAATGTCAGTTCTTCTTAGGGGGGTTAAATGAAGGAGAAGAATGAAGCTATTAGTTTGGAACGCGACACCACTATCTGTGTACTTGGGGGTTTTGTGCTGTTGCACACTACCTTCTACCTCTTATTTGTCCAAACAATCAATGTACAGCTATCTACCATGTGTTTCTATAAAGTAGTACAGCAGCAGCAGAAGCCAGGTCAAATTTTTCTACCTTATGGCAAAGGCACATTGACATGGAAACTGTGTGAACTTGCCAGCTTGTTAGAGGAAACTTGACCTAGGACCTTCCTTTGTCTTTTGTATCAGTGGCAATTAGAGTTCCTCTAGATCTGAATGGATGTTGACTTTTAACCTGAAACTGAAATAGTCTTATCAGCAATTTTACAGTGAGGTAACAAGCTCAACGTTAACCAAATAAAAGTTTAATGATTTATTTTGAAGAAACTAATGACATTTAAAAAAGGCTAGTCAACAAAGGGGAGTATTCTGGTCTCCACTTCTCCGCCACTTCACCAGCTCATGAAGCTTTATGAATAACTTGAAGATAAATTAAACTTTTACAAGCCCTATTTTACTTCCAAAAAATGGAATCTCGGTCCCCACTGAGACTATCGCTGCCTTCTGTTTACTTACAAAGCTGTGATTTACAGCTCTCATATTATTTTCTATATCATACTCTTGCTGAAGAGTCAGAAAAGTGTCTTCCCCTTTGGCCTGTGGTGTAGCAGTTTCCTATGTAAAGTTATAGTGTACTGGGGAACCATAACTTCCAAAAAATTAAGCCACTGTGTTTAGACATTTCCTTTTCATACTGAAGACCAAATGCTCAGATGGCTTCTCAGACTATCTCGGTTTATCTTAGGAGTTTGTTTTCTTCTCTCCATCTCTCTCCCCTTCTCTCTCCATGCAGAAAACACGGACTGTCTGTAAACAGACTTGCTTTTCAGCTAAGGTTCCATCTTCCTACTTACCAAGTGCTATTCTGACGATATTTTAATTCAAACAAAACCCACTATATGTTATTGCTAAACCTATGGATCTACAGGCAGAAATTAACTGTTTCTATAAACAGCATTGGGGCATGAAGTGCCATTTCAGTTTTACAGTTTTTGTGGTAGCAGGACCATGATTTAATAAACATTATCCAGTTATTCAGAACTAATACTTCCAAGGAACAACACCCAAAATACAGGAAGGAAAACTAATTCATTTCTTCAGTGGAGCTTGAATTAATTAATTTCTTGCCCAAATTAATCAAGCACTACTTGAAAGCTCAAAGTTTTACATTAAAAAAATTAAAAACTAGAGTAAATTCATCACTGAAACATGCTAAGTTTAAATTTAGTTGAACCATGATCTAATAACATTTCTTGTATACATTTGCCAAGTGATCCCCGTCAAATAACTGAGCTTTGTTAAAATACAGTTTTTGATACGTTTTACTTAACAAGCATCTTGTACACTCACATATGCCCACCTATATACACCAAATCCGTTAGAACCTCGAACTGGAGAATTCAAACAACTGAACAACTACTAACCAGAATTAGAATGCTACCACCTTCAGAGTCAGAAATTAAAATCATAAAAATTAAAAGACTCTCTTTCCAACAGTACTTGTATTACAAGACATAAAATAATTATCAATCAAAAATGTGCAAATACTGGCAGATCAAGTAAACATTATGTTTATGGCAAAGAAATACAAACTCCAGTAAAGCTGTGAAATCAACAGAGCCCGCTATACAAATGAGGACACGGATAAAGTAATAAAATCCTCACACACTTCAGTGATTTGGAGATATCTACACGATAGACTTTAGTGTGGGACAGAGATACCCAAGCTATCTTTAAATGAGGTAATTAAGAAGCAGTCTGGCCCCAGAAGCACAGACCTGATGGCAGACAAATCTGCACTGCCAAGAAGCTTACAGCTCGCACCTCCTTGGCAGAAAATTCACTCTACCAAAAAAATCCAGACTAAGCGGAATGCCCACATGTATATATCTGAATTACATACAGGAATGAATGCTTGTCCTCTGATTACAGAACACTTCCAATGAGCTGGAAATTCCCATGGAAAGGGATTAAAAAGATATGGTGGACACTACACATGCTTAAAATGCTTAAATGCTTAAAACCAGAGAAAATGCTTAAAACGAGAAAATTCCCTCAAACGTTAATGGAACCAGGAAGCTATATTTAGTGACCCTTGTCCCTGTGTTTACTTATTTATACTTCTTCATATGGCATAAAAAGCCCCATTCCTCTTAAATGAGACTTCATCCAAAGTGGTCATTATGGACAAACCATTGACTGCCAGGAGAAGCAAAAGTGTGCGTCTGGAACTACTGCAGTTAATATATTTGAAAAAAGTTATAAATAAACTGGTTGCAACTAGAGCAACATTACTGACATTTCTGACATCCAACTTCCCATTGTAGTAACCACTTTTTTGAGGTGACGTAGAGTGCAAAACTTGCGGAGTAAAGAAGAGTGACGGTGTAGGTCTGCCATTACAAAGTCATGTCACGATTCAAACTTAACTCAAAGATCCTTTAAAAAAACTCCTTGGATAAAAAGATCTTGGATTTCGCACGTGCATGTCCTTCTCAGGTAACTGAGCTAGGGATACTCTTACCCAAGAATAATATACAGACTTAATCATACAGATGTAAACCTATTGTTTTAGTTAATTGCACCATTCATATTTGGAATTTAAAAGTGTTCAGCTTTGTTTTCCAGTACATACTTTAATAGATATTACATGATTGTAACTCATTATGGCATATTAAGCTCCAGTTTCCTTTTTTTTCTGGACATATCTTACGCTGCTATTATTAGACTTTACAATTGAAATTAATCTTTTCAGAGGTTTTGCCTGGTCCCAAGGGAACTGTTTTATTTAAAATTATGATGAGCAGAGCTCCAAGGACTGACAGTGCGGAATTTTAAATCTAATTCCAAAATACCATTCTGAAGATGAACTCTACAATCTGGTCTGTACAACTAAGGAAGAAGCCTTTCAAACATTCAGTTCACCAGTTTCTTTTCTCTTCTTTCTTTACACATCTCCAGACAGTCTGACCTAACAGTTCTAAATGAATAAAGGATTTCAGCCAACTTATTTCATGGAATCATTGTCTAATACCTGAACAGGCCATCAGATCACCCAGCTTAACCTCCCGCTCGTTGTGGACTAAGATATTTCACTGTTACCTTCACAGTGGGTAAGCCAAAGATTTGCAAGGAAAATAGAACAACAGACAGACATTAATTTCTTAAGACAACACTAGCAACTCAGAAAGCTGCAGAAAAATACCGGTGCACCAAGAAAAAAATGCCAAGACTCAGCAGAAGACAACTTGTCAAGACGCAGACGAGCTCAGTCCAACACATGACACCTGGCTGAGAACTGCTGGGCTGGTACAGCCTCAGCAGGTGCCTGCCTCGGGAGTGGGGAGCGTTCGACACAGCCTGGTGGCACGTTCGTCCTGTTCATCTGCTCTGTCGCTTCACACACAAACGCACGTCATGCACTCAGCAGCTACTCAGGATGTCCTGCTCGCAGAATCTCCCCGCTGCACTGGGATGCCCAAATAAAAGATGGAAAATTTCAGTAGTTTCCAGAAGTGTAGCCAGTCATTACAGATGATACCCAGAAACAGGCAAAACTGGTACAATTTTTTTTTTCTCTGAGAACTTCCTTATTGACTGCAATCAATTTATAAGAAAAACACACAGAGCTTCTGAAGTCTCTCACTTCCAGCCCCCATGAGAGTTGTTGCTCTCTTGTGAAGTGTCTGCACATTTTTTCAGGTTTTACGGTCTTTTTCTTTTTTAAAAATAGGATCCCCTGCAGTATCCTGAAATCATGCCTTGTAACAATATACATTAAGATAAGGAATCCTGCCTATTTTTATATCCTGTTTATACATCCAAGGTCACATTAGCCTATTTTTTACTATAGTATTGCACTCATAGGCAATTCTATCAATATCACTGTCTTTTACAGAATCCCTCCTTTTCATAATTATTTTTCAGTTTGGGTTGCATTTTTGCTCTTGGATGTACAAAGATCCATTTGTTTATATTAAAACAAGTTTTACTTTTAAGGGCTGACCTTTACCAAGTGATAAAGGCTGTTTTCTGTCTGCACATCCTCTTTATTTCCTTACTTCCTATTCTTTTGTCGGCTATTGATTTTATATTTATTTCCATGTTACTAATAAACAATGTTGACTTTTTGAATAGTGTATAAGTAATACCTCAAATTCTGATATTTAACAGTCACTGAAAACTACTTCAAGGTTTCTGAGACATCAGTTTTTTAAAATCCATTTACTAAAAAATTTGGTAAGCTTTCTACTATCAGAACACTTTTGTCATATTTTGTCATACTTTACAAAATCCAAACATATTACGTCTGTGGCTTGTCTGCTTGAGGAAGACAGAAAGAAGAGGGAGATATCCAATATGCAAGTTACTTTTGGCAATTAACATGTAATCAACTGGGAAAAATTATTTAAATGCTTGGATTTTTTGACCAGGCCTGTTTTCCATAAAACAAATGAACAGGTATTCATTACATACGTATGAATCGGATCCTTTTCCAGCATTTACATTATTTTGCATGCAACAGCTATCTGGTTTAGGCAAGATTAATGAGCTGCAGTAATAAAGGATGAGGACCACCTGTCTAGATATTAATTCTGCTGGGAAAGTATATAGGAGGCATAGCAAATCATATAGTAAACAAGTATCGGCGATGCTGTTTGACTGAGATAAACAGCATTATAGCCAGCACAATATATCGAGTAATCCTTCCCCCCTCTTCAGCATTTGTAGGCCTTTAGCAGCAGTGCTGTGCCTGGCTTTCAGTGTCTTACTTCAAAAAATACCTGGATCAGTTGCAAAGACACCACAAGAGAGCAACAGGAACGATGAGATCTCTAGAAAGGCTGTGCTCTGGAAGGTCCGAGTGCACTGGAGTCATTTACCTTGGAGGTTACATTAGAAGAACTATCCACTAATAATCTTCTAGCGTGTAAAAGGCTGTGTAAGGCAGAAGAGAATAATCTGTTCTCTATGTTAATGGCCAAAAAGGAAGAAGGGATTTAAATTACAGTAAAAAGAGCTTTATGTTAGACTTCAGGAAAACCCTTACTACCCCTGCAGTTGTAAAGAACAGAGATAGTTGTGACTAATTGGGAAGCTGGGGAATCTCCACTATAGGAGGCTTTTCAGACACCTTAAACACTGTCAGACATGGTTTCTAACAGAATCTCATGTTGCCTTGGGGCGGAGGGGTGGGGGGAAGCTAAACGACTTCTCGAATCCTCTCCAACGCTGTGATTTTTATAAAAATCTAGTTACCTGGTTAATGGTGCTTCCCTTTTCTTTTCAAACCAGTACTCTAACACCTACGCTCTTCCAATATTCTTGAATTCCCTGAGTCCCCAAACTCATTAAATTTACCATCAGTAGCCCAGAGATCTCCTCAGCCAATTCTTTCAGGACTCTTGGAAGAGAACTATTTACACCAGATGGGGAGTATTTCATATTCTTCATGTTATGTGAATAAATTACTAATTTATAATTTTCTCAATCCTGAACACCTTATTTTCTGCATTTAAAAATAGTTCAATGCCATTCACGCAAACATTTTTATTCATAATACAATAGGGAAATTCCCATTATCCTGAGTGACTTGGGCTTTTACCAAACATACTCAGCTTCTATTTTCCATTTTCTACACTTCAAATTTTCTAACGTATTGATTTCCACATGTATCCTCTCTTTTCCATTAATTACTACAAGCATTTAGATTTCTAGTTTCTGCTTTCGTGTTACCTCTAATGTAGGCTGAGCTGTTATCCAAAGCTGGCCTTTTTTTATTGATCAATGATTGCCCAATCTAGAATTTTAAAAAGGAATTTCCACTTTCACCTCTTTCATTTTCACATTTGCAGACTCAAACATACAGTTAGAATTCTCTAATGAATGAGAACTGGACAGAATAATTTTTCACGTACAAAACGCAATACTTCATTCACGATAAATTCACATTCTCTGTCCTAAGAGGTTTGCAACATTATTAGACTGGGCGCAATATTTTTTTATGCTGGATAACTGCCTAACTTGGTGGGGTTTTACTCCCAGTTACATGAAGTTTCAAGTAAGTGTCTTCAAAAACTCATTCCCCCACAGCACCATTTTTCTGTCCATACATTATATACAGATGTTTAAGGAACAACTTACCTTATTTTCTAATTTGATTCAATTATGTGTTTCAATCTTCTTGTTCTCTGCTACTACCTGGATAGATATAAGTTCAAATCCTGTGGCTTTGAGCTAATACGATTGAAATAAACAGTGGTTCTTTTGCGTAAGATGCCACTGCCCACCTTTTTTATTCAACCTTTTTTCCTACAGAATCTTATTACCTATTTCTTAGCAAGATCATTTTTTTAAATGAAATTAAAATTTATGCTCTTTGCTATATCATTTTATGCTTTTCTACACTTTCATAGTGCGTCTGCTACTTCAGAGCCAATATAATTATCCTTCCTGTACCGTACGTGCAAACATGCACGTTCTCCTGAGAGCAGAAGGCTGCTGTGATCCTACTGCTCCATCTCTCACCGGAATATAAGCCGACATTTTCATACCAAAAGCTTCGGGTTTACATTATCCTTTTTCACATTGCCTTTCTTCCACTCTCACTTGAAAAATCAACATGAATCCCTTTATTCTCATGTTGCATTACTATTAGCATTGCCAACCATTGCAGACCCCTCAGTTAAATCAGAGTAACCTCACTGGATTAAGTGTTAAATAGGAAAAGCAAGACGAAGCTCTGATTTATTCTCTTCTTGTGCTTTTTTTGGTGGAATACTTCACTGAATTTGGATCATGGAATGCATATTTTTATGCGACTGTACCATGTAAATAAGCAGAATATCTAAACCAAATGCTCTACTTTGTTCTTGCTACCTAAAATCATAAGATACCACACTGAGAGATTTAATTTATGCAATTTTTAAAAATGAAGGAATAGTTCTTGTACCTACTGAGATAACTGATGGAGGCAGAGGCAATTGATTCCAGCTGCATCTTCAGTACCATTATTCCATATACTGTCAAACCCCTGAAGCTAGTGAAATGGAAGTAGCAACTAAT
Source organism: Psophia crepitans (assembly GCA_013399095.1). Taxonomy (NCBI): domain Eukaryota; kingdom Metazoa; phylum Chordata; class Aves; order Gruiformes; family Psophiidae; genus Psophia; species Psophia crepitans. The sequence goes on along the minus strand of VWZZ01002059.1, from coordinate 29,982 downwards.
GGAACCTTGGAATGATACAGTATTTCATTTGAACAATTAAATGGATAAGACACATTGAAGACCAAAACTGATTATTATACTCATTACATATCGCTTTTGCAACCTTATGTGTTCCTTTCTGTTTGCAGCTCATTTGCCAAATACTTTTTTTTTTTCAACTGCATATGCTTTTCAGCATTCAGAGCTTATAAAGGTAGAAGGAAGAAATAAGCCACTTGCTTCACAAACCATTCAGATTTTTATATTTGTTATTCGTGCCATGTAATTGATCCCTGATCGTATCATCACATTACTTTAGAAGAACAAGACATGAACATCATATATGATTATATCTGTGGTAAGGGGAGTTATGGGAACATCCACTCAAATTACATCTGCATGAACAGAAATGCAGTTTTATTATTATTTCCAAATAACAATGCATGTAGCCATGGTAGGATGAAGAAATACCCAGACTGTAAACAAATAATCTAATGTGTTTCAGCACCTCAAATGCCTCTACAAAGAAAGCTAAATCTGATTTAAACTCCGTATACTTGACACTCAAAATTCTACAAATAGGTCTAATTAATTTTATGACTTCTACAGCACCAAGGGATTAAAGTATTTGTCTTTTACCAGCATCTTCTAAGAGTTTGTAAATGGTCTACTTCATGTCTAAATTTTCCTTATCTAGAAACGACTGTTGAAATTATCACTGTAAATTCTGATGGATGGTCATAAAAGTCTGCCCTTCTGGAGAAAGCCTTTGGCTTTCATATTCAGGGAACAATAGACAATAGTCCTTACCTGTTATTTCAACAGTTAAAAGACCATAATTAGAACATACAGTCAGCTAGTTGCCTATTATATTTACTGTGGCTTACTTTTAGTATTTTAACATCTACCTTTCTGAAAGCAGGACAGTGCATTTTTAAAAAGTGGCAAGTCTGTGGCTACAGACTGTCAAGCTTTAAATTAACTTTAGGCTGTCAAGTATCCAACCACAAATATTTCTTATTCTAACAAGAGCATTTTTACTTCCTTCCCAATACCACTTTATTGTAAAATATGCAATCGTAGTACTTTAAACACTTGTCAAAATGCTCTGATAAGCAATTACTATAATTTACAATTTATAACAGTACATAGCCTATTGAACATACCTGCATCTTGTCATACCTCTACTTTAAATCATAGAATACCAGGTTGGAAGGATCATCTGATCCAACCTTTGTTGGCAAAAGCTCTGTCTAGACAAAAGCACCATCTAGACAAGGTGGCCCAGCACTCTGTCCAGCTGAATCTTAGAAGTATCCAATGCTGGGGTATGTCCCTGGGGAGATCATTTCAATGGCTGATTGTTCTCATTGTGAAAAACTTTCCTCTGGTGTACAATCAGAATCTCCCCAGGAGTAACATGCACCCGTTACCCCTCAACTTTTCCATGTGACTCCTTGTAAAAAGAGAGTCTCCATCCACTTTGTAGCCACCCTTTAAATACTCGAACATGGTGATGATACCTCCCCTAAGCCTTCTTTTCTCGAGGTCAAACAAACCCAGTTCTCTCAGCCTTTCCTCATATGGCAGGCTTCCCAGACCTTTGATCATCTTTGCAGCCCTTCTCTGGGCCCTTTCCGGCCTGTCCACATCTTTTTTGTATACCGGCAACCAAAGCTAAACACAGTATTCCAGGTGTGGCCTGACAAGCACTGAGTAGAGTAGACTGGGATGACAACTTCTTTATCTCTTATCTCTTGATGATGATGCCCTTGTTGATGCAACCCAGCATCCTGTTGGCTTGCTTTGCTGCTGCAACACACTGTTCACTCATATTGAGCTTGCTGTCCACCAGGACTCCCAGGTGTCTTTCCACAGAGCTGCTCTCCAACCAGGTGGATCCCAGTCTGTGCTGCACTCCCAGATTATATTTTTCCAGGTGAAAGACCTTACAGTTGTCCTTGTTGAACTTAGTAAGGTTCTTGTTAGCCCACTCTTCCAGCATATCCAGGTCTTCCTGCAGGGGGACTCTCCCTTCCAAAGTGTCCACTTCCCCAATCAATTTGGTATCATGTACAGACTTCATCAGGGTGCCCTTGATCCCATCATACAGATCACTTATGAAGATATTAAACAGCATTGGGCCCAATATTGATCCCTGGGGCGCCCCACTTGTGACAGGTTGACAGTTTGAAAAAGAGCTGTTTACCACCACCCTCTGGGTGCAGCCAGTCAGCTAGTTCCCACTCACTGCACAGCCCACTTGTCTAGACCATAACACACTAGTTTCTCTACAAGGAGGCTGTGGGGAACCCTACCAAAAGCCTCAAAATCCAGGTAGACCATGTCCACTGCTCGCCTCCACTGGGTGTGTTACTTTGTTATAGAAGGCGATTGGGTTTCTCAAGCACAATTTACCCTTGGTGAATCTGTGCTGGCTTTTCACAATTACATGCTTCATTTGGCTTGTGATTGTGCCCAGGAGGATTCATTCCATAAATGACATGATTGATATCTACAATTTTTTAATTTTAGGATCAGGATATATTTGAAATACTGGATGAATTTAAATATCTATTTCATAAAGTTGAACCTAAAGATAGGAGGATAAAAAAACCTGAGATGGACTGACTTATTTTCAGGAAACAAGAATCCTTGCACCCAAAAGAAAAAATAACAAAATTTTATGTTCTTTTTTTTTTTCATTATTTTTGTAGCCAGTTTTTAATAGCATTAAAATTACTCATAGCAGTGATAAAATACTTCTTTAAAAAACCTCCAAGACAAAAAACCAAACAAAATAGAAGCAACTGATTAGCTCTGAAAACTGGTCAATTATGCCTATAGGCTTCTGTTTAAATGAAGGGATTTTGTATTTGGTCATCATGTAACAGGCAGAGTTCTCTCCTGAAGTAGTCTCAGTACAATTAAAATAGAGACTATTTGGCCACCCATTAGCCTTTACAACTATTTAAGCCAAGATATGAAATCTCTGTAGCAGCTTACTGTACAAAGTATATTCTGAAACTTATTTCTCTGGTGTACAAAAAAGAACAATCATGTGAATGAAGGAAAGAAAAATGACCTTTACCGCTGTTCTACAACAGAACTGAGAAAAGACTCCCTGCATGACAACCTACAACAGGAGCCCCTTGTTGTGGCGTGTAACTAGAGATTCTCTCACCCCCACACCAATGCAACTGCCCACACTTTAATGTTTTTTCTGCACACACATATACGACCACTCTGATGGTGAACATCTCTCTAAAGCAACTTACCAAGAACAGAAGTCTTTAAATGGTTATTCTACTAGGATAACACATTGACTTTTTTTTTTTCAATATCAAAGCATTTCTTTATCACACAATTTTAATCTCTGTTCATAACAGAGACAAATATTCCAAAGAAAGAGGAGAAATTAATTTAACAGTCACAGGCATGGATCACCACTCAGCAGAAGATCTGGCCTTTGCCAGTAAGACAGATTCCATGTTTCATTTCATGAATACAAAGTAGAGCCTTGGGAATCATCCCGTTATGTTCAGTGGCACCAAATGAACCAAGCATGTAGAAAATGTATCTGTTAATGCAGAAATACATGACCATTTCTGCACTGAAATCTTTCTGGTATAATACTTACAATCCCAAATTGTACACAGATCTTAACCATGCATTCTGCCTTTCTGCAAGTTGTTTTGCCACAAGACGACTATAAACATTATGTATTTTGAGGCCTAACATAAGTGCTTGCTTCTCCAACGTGAATCTTATCCACAAACATGAGAAAAAATAAAATTACTGAGGAAAGGAGAAAGCATATTCACATCTAAAAGACGTTTACCTCAGAAACAGATAAACCCCCAAGTTTTCCTCAGGTAACCATAGAATGGAGAGTGAATAGCTAATATCCTACCTCTCCTAAGCTATAATACAGGGTTTCTTTTTTTCCCCAAGAGCAGTGTCAAAGCGTCCTGGTTTCAGCTGAGAGAGAGAGAATTTTCTTCCCAGCAGTCAGTACGGGGCTGTGTTTTGGGTTTGTGCTGGAAGCAGCGCTGAGAGTGCAGAGATGTTTTTGCTGTTGCTGAGCGATGCTCACACAGAGCCAAGGCCTTTGCTGCTTCTCGCACCGCCCCGCCGGCGGGATGGCTGGGGGTGTGCGGGGAGTTGGGAGGGGACAGACAGGGCAGCTGACCCCAACTGACCAAAGGGACATTCCATACCATATGACGTCATGCTCGGTTTATAAGGGGCTTGGGGGGAGGAGGAAGGGGGGGCAGCGGTGTTCAGAGTGATGGCGTTTGTCTTCCCAAGTAACCATTACGCGTGACGGAGCCCTGCTGCCCTGGGGATGGCTGAACCCCTGCCTGCCGTGGGCAGTGGGGAATGAATTCCTTGTGTTGCTTTGCTTGTGCACGCGGCTTTTGCTTCACTGATTAAACTCTTGTACCTGAACCCACGAGTTTTCTCACTTTCACTCTTCTGATTCTCTCCCCCTTTTCCAATGAGGGGGACAGAGCGAGCGTCTGTGTGGTGCCCAGCCAACAGCTGGAGTAAAACCACGACACAAAGGGATTTCAAAGTGATATAGTTCGACACCGCACTTTCAAACAGGGGGGCAGGACAGGAGGAGGTTCTCAAATCCACAGATCAGCCAGAAGGCATGAATTTGTAATGCATCAGAAGGGGGTGAGCACTGCAATGGCAGTCCTGCAGGACAGGCAGTAAACACTGAAGTGAAGAATAAGTCCTGGAAGGTAGAAGCAGACTGCTCTGCTCTAGTGGACTCCCCACAAAGAATGAGATGGGGGGAAAACGTTAGGTACCAGGGAAACAGTGTGTTCTTAACCACTGACTCAGCTTTCATTTCTAAGACACTCCTTTTCAACAGGGATTGCTGTTAAAATGAAGTGACATAAATAATTGCTGTTCACAGGTCCAGAAAATAACACCAGAGCTGGTTTATGTCACACAGTTGTATGACTTTTTTCTTCCTAAGCTTTTGGTTTCACATGTCAGATACAAGGTCAAGAGCTAACCCTGATAAAAACAGGAGTCACAAAATTATGATAGAACCCCAGCTGCCCTATGTGATAATTTTCACTCTGACTTGAAAAAGCTAATTGATATTCAATTCACCATCATGTTCATGTCAACAGTAGATTATCGGGCATATTTTTCTAAATGAACATGAATACTTGACAGTTTTGTCAGCTCCGTTTATTAACCTGAGTATATCTTCATTAGGGAAATTAGAAACAAGTGGAATTCAGACAAATGGATTTATCTTTCCTTGAACTAGTAAAGTACAAATGACTTGTGTGTTGAAGTCAATCCTATTAGATTGGGACTTGGTTTGTGGAGTCATAATGCTAGATTTAGTATTCTCCAACTTGCTATTGATCTTTTCTATTGTGCATATTTACAAGCATTTGCTTTTATGTCTTTCACTATACTTTTTTTTTTTTTTCAGTGGTGATAAAATGAACACAAGTCTACGCAACAATACCCAAAAGTGAAAAAAACATACAAAATCTTCTGGAAAGTATAATAACACCTATACATAACTGTCAGTCAGACTAATTATGAAGTTAATAATTCCATAGCTATTGTTCCTATACTCTGCATATCTTGCAATTTCCTACTTAAGAGAGGTAGAAACTTCCCACAGGAGTTCATGGGGATAATCAAACCCACCCTAGGCACCAGTTCTTTCTTGCACTGCACAGATACAAAGACGCAGCCTTTGTATTAGTAAGGGATGAAATGGCATTGCAAAGGTTTGTCGCCTTTGCTCCATGCATAACTGGGGAGGTTCATACAGAGGTACCTTTCAACCTGGTCATCTGTCTCTTTTCGAGTGGAGTGAGAACCAGAATCAACACAGACCTTTTCCACAACAGTCCCTTTAAAGAAAGAAGTTCTGAAGAGAATAACTGATGAAATGACAAATGGAGACTGGGAAGACAGATGGCTACTGCTTACTCAAGTAGTTACTTAATAACCATAATGAAAAATTAGCTGTTTGGTGACTCCGAGGAACAGAACAGACAGATGTTAGGAGAGGTACAAAGGCTGAAGCAACTGAAGAGAGTTCATGCTTGACTGGCAGCACAACCCCACAAGTAGCTGTTTCAGAATCTCTAGCTCAAGAACCAGTTGAGGCTTTTTGGCAGGGCCCTTGAGGGTGCGTGTTCTCACAGGTGCAGTCAGAGCTGCCGGGCAGGCTGCTTCAGACAGGCTGAGAGCAAGAATCAGGAGTCTGAAGCTCTGACAAACGGGCAAATCAGATGTGGGATTAACAGTCGGGGAAGTTCCAGGCACGAAACACGGAGGCGGGCACTTCAGCGGTGGCACAGACCCATCCACTGAAGCCAAAGACTATTCACTACTCTCCCTCTGTCTTCTACTACTTCTGTAGCTCAGCATAACTTCTTAACTTCAGGCTGCTAAATAAGAGTTTACCTACATTCAGTCCATATTTTTACATCATAAAATGAAATGAAGTCATTCCTAGTTTGTAGGCAGAAAAGCTACAATACAGAAAGAGTTCATATAGCCCATAAATGGCAGATCTTGACGACCCTGCTTTCCCAAGCTAACAATAATGCTAACAGTGTTGTACGAAGTGGTACAGAGGGTAGAAAAACAAAGATAGCTGTTCAACACCCATCCGTTGCATCACTGCAGTCTGAACTACCACTCAGAATTTATCCACAAGTCATATAAATGAGTTCCAGAAGTGACAGGACGTTATTGTTATCCATTACAGATACATGCCAATGTCGTATTAGCAGGATGAAGTTAGTATTTCATGCTCAAGTAAAAGGACATGCTCCCTGATCTTCCTAATGACCTAAGAAAGTAAGAGACATAAAAAGGATAGGGGAGGGCTATCAAGCCTACATTTGTATTTTTTCTGCTTGTTAAGGTGATGTGGTTAGCAATGATTTTAGCTGTCAGCAGTTAAGGCGAGTCATGAGTAAAGCCACAAGCTGTAGCAAACATGACTTTCATAGGTGTCAATGCTCTCAAGCAAAATGATCAGGTTTTCTCCTTTGCCTCCTGAAGTGGCATCTCATTTGTTTAATAAGCTATCTACTTCAGAAGTGAAATATTTAATATAGTCGGCCTTACTGCTGTACTTTGAAAGTGACCATGATGTACAGAAGAAGAGTTTAGCAGAACTCATATGAAGAAACCTTCCAGGAAGGAACACAAAGACAACTCAGATAACATGAGGTTAACATTTGGCTATATTAAATGTTTTCTTTTTTTAAATGCAGAGCCTCAAAAATATACCAAAGTAAATGCAACTTATTGCAAAGAAGAGTTGTTCCACTCATGACAAATATTCCCAGAGATATCCTAGGTTTATATTCATGATGATAAAATGGTTCTTATCTCCTTTGATTAAATATCCACACAGCCAGTCAGTTTAATGTTTTTCAGCTTTGTAATTCTCTTTTTCACTGAGTCAGTCTGTCACTTTTTCCACTAGCACTTCATTTATAATTTATGGTGTCAAGCACCAAGCTTTCACAGCATGAACATTTTACAGGTGCTAGGTCAGGCTGTCAAGCTAAAGTACATGCTAATAATGGGTAGCTTTGAAAATCTTGGTCTCTTTACCTACAGTGGAACATCAGCACGTAGGCTCAATTGTTTTTACAAAATAATCAGGTTTGCAATACTTTTAACGTTATTACCAAATAAATATACAACATCCTGTCATTTACTTGACAGGAAATAAGTTTTGACTATCTAACCAAAGATCAAATTGCTTTAAAAGATTGGACAGCACAGAGTACTCACCTCTACTATATACAGATTTTGAGCTTTGAATGATATACTTTTAATGCACATACCTGAAGATTAAAATTTCAAAGATAACTGAAGAGCATAAAATAGATCTGAGAATGCCATCATTCATGTAGTAAACAGTTATGCCTGGTCTGTTGAAAAACTGGTCTCATATTCAACAATACATAGTTACCCTCTTTTTTTCCTTTGTGACTATATGATAATTTAATTGGAGAAAATAAACTTTTTTTCTGATTTCACACCAAGAAAAGAAAGTAAAAAGACTGCTTTTCTATATTATTTTAGGATTTTTACAAATTTTCTAGAGTGCAAGAGACGATTTGGCTAAGACACAGTGAACGTTTTTCAGTATCTCTCTGCCTAGACCACAGCTGTTTAAACAGCCAGCAGAAGAAAAAAAAGTTGGAACCTAACAACATAGTACTAATACTTTTTAAAAATAATTAAACAAAATAATCTTCCTGCTAAACCAGTGTAAAGTAAAAACAGTCACTCCTGATATGACTGAAAATAGCCTTTTTGGTCACAAGGGATTGTCATGTATAATACACATGAAGGTGGAAAGGATTTGTAAGACTTCCACCGACCTGAAACGAACACGTCTTGGGCATGATGATTTGGCAGGTACAGCACTGCATCACTACTGCTGGAAATGCAGTAGCACTCAGTGACTGACTTAGTTCAAAACACCCCTTCAGAGGACTACTTGAGACTTAAGTGCCTGTTATACAACCCAGTGATGCAAGGGGAATGTCACTGAGGATCGCTGGAGCGCTGCCAAGGGCCTTTGAAGGCAATGCCAAAAATAGACCATATAATACTACATCCACACTCTTACTGCAGAATATGGGAATCTTTATATTTGAATTACTGCAAAGGTAATGCTTGAATTAAATTTTGCTTTATAACATTTTTCTTTACAGAATTATTTCCTCTTTTGTCATTGTCTGAAATTTTTGAGCCCAGAAAATGTGAGAAGGGGACAAATAGCACCATGACTGTGGATATGAATTACTCTATTAAGGAAAAAATTTGGACTAATTTAAAAATTATTCTTTGCTTTTATCTGAAGACTACAATATAATGAAAATGCTCAATTTGTCTGGAAAGGCTATCCAGTATATCATAGAAATATAAAAATATACAATGGTTTGGGCTGGAAGGGACCTCTACAGATCATCTAGTCCAACCCCACCGCCATGGGCAGGGGTATCTGTCACTAGATCAGGTTGCTTGAAGCTCTATACAACCTGGCCTTGAACACTGCCAATGATGTGGTATCCACAACTTCCCTGGGCAACCTGATCCAGTGTCTCACCACCCTCACAGTAAAGAATTTCATCCTTATACCAAATCTAAATCACTCTCTTTCAATTTAAATCATTGCCCCTTGTCCTGTCACTACAGGCCCTGGGAAAAAGTCTTTCTTAAAGTTACCTTTACACATTTGAAAGGCCTCAATAAGGTCTCCCTCAAGCCTTCTCATATCCAAGCTGAACAACCCCAATTCTCTCAGCTTTTCTTCACAGGACAGCTGCTCCAGCCCTCTGATCATCTTTGTGGCCCTCCTCTGGATCTACTCTAATAGCTCCATGTCCCGTGCTAAGGACTCCAGAGCAGGATGCAGTACTCCACGTGGGGTCTCACCAGAGCAAAGTAGAAGGGCAGAGTCATCTCACTTGACCTGTTGGCTACACTTCTTTAGATGCAGCCCAGGATATGGTTGGTTTTCTGGGCTGCAAGCACATCATTCTTCATCCACTGGTAACCCCAAGACCTTCTCTAAAGCGCTGCTCTCAATCCCTACATCCTCCAGTCTGTATTGATACCGAAGATTGACTTGAGCCAGGTGAAGGACCTTGTACTCAGCCTTGCTGAATTTCATGAGGTTCACATCTATCTACATATCTATGTACACAGTAAACATGTATCTATGATCTAATGTGAAATAGTTTTTACCAACACAATAAAGAGCAAGCCTGAAAAAATTACTACTGCCCTGTACATCTTCCAAAGGAAGTTTGTTATATGAAGTCCTTTGAAAAGCACATTTTATGCTCCTCCTTTGGGAAATTTTGTAGCTCACATAGATCCCCTCTCTTTAAAGCCCCACCATATGCAATTCCATAAATCTTTTGTTTTCACCTTTCATGGAATATTTTACCAGATGTAACTAAACCACAGAGAAAACAGTTGCTGAGTAACCTACAAGAAATATCAACACAAGTTTTTAATTTCTGCTAATAAAGCCTTCCAAAACTGCATGGTTTGCTCTACTAGTTTCCTTTAAAAGAAATACACTATAGCATGGTTACAGAGCAGAGAATGAAATCAGTGGGTGGACTAGTGCAGTCAGACAATTAATTTTGCAAGAGCATAATGTGAATTGATGGGGCTAAAAGGAAATGCAGTCTTATGAAGGTAGCAGTAGAACTTTAGAGGGGCCAAAGATGATTGAGGAAACAGCTAGTCTGAAGACAAATGTTTCTATGGGAAGACTTGGAAGAACAACAGACAGAAAACGTGTTACACTGAGCAGAAAAAAATTCACAACAGAGGACAGAAGTGGGGTTGTAGGAAAATGTGATTTGGAAACTGTTGCAGAGTCACAGAATCATAGAATATCCTGAGTTGGAAGGGACCCACAAGGATCATCGAGTCCAACTCCTGGCTCCACACAGGACCAGCCCCATCAGAGCAGATGACTGAGAGCATTGTCCAGACACTTCTTGAACTCAGCCAAGCTCAGTGCTGTGACTGCTTCCCTGGGGAGCCTGTTCCAGTGCCCCACCACCCTCTCAGTGAAGAACCTTTTCCTGAGATCCAACCTAACCCTCCCCTGTGGCAGCTTCATGCTGTTCCCTCGGGTTCTATCGCTCGTCACCAGAGGGAGGAGATCAGCACCTGGCCCTTCACTCCCCCTCGTGAGGAAGCTGTAGGCCGCGATGAGGTCTGCTCTCAGTCTCCTCTTCTCCAGGTGGAACAAACCAAGTCAGGAAAGGTATTGAGAAGTGGTAATGGATAGATGTGCTGTATGGGAAGATGATGAACACTAGCTCTGTTTAAAAGAAACATGTTTACTATTCTTTGCACATCAGGAATGATGTACAAGTTGGAAAGGGGAGGCAGCTAGCAGGTTTTGCACATAATTGCTTTCATTAAGACAACTTGTCACCAGAATTACATCTAGAATCCAAAATATATCATCAGTAACAGATTTGTCTAAAATTCTAAATCACAGTCTTTCAAAATGTGGCAATTTACAGGACATATTAAAACTAAGACAACTGAAGCTGTCTTCCCTTCTCATTTCAGACTGCGTGATAGAAGTCTGTCTGCAAGAAACGAGGTTTCATTTTCAGTAATGATAGAGTTATTCTGGAGAAAACAGTATCCTCAACAGAGTTAGCATATATTAACTTAAAGACTGTTGAATCTAAGAACAGTTTCAGGCAAAATATTTTTATTTTTACTTACATGTATTTTTTCTCTACCTATAAAAGGGATTAGTGAGTTTGTAATGAGAACTAAATCAGGAATGAGATGGAGAGAATCAGTCTTAAAGGGAAATATTATAGGAGGAAAATTAAGTATACAATTATAGCCCTAGTTAAAAAGCAACAATAATTGGAGATATCTAAAACTGAATACAAATTTATTACACATTCCATAAATTCACAATGATCTAAGGCATCTTTTCTTACACGAGCTAGCTACCACCGCATCCAAGCAATTCAAAATACTGTGCTTGTTACTCACACTTTCCCACCTGTTCAAAATCATTCTGAAGGCTATGAACGTAATAATATCTCATGGCAGGTTTCTCTACCCTCTACATGAATGCAATCAATTATTGTTTAATGTTGTTTCCCGCCAACAATAATGAATGCCTTGATCAGAATCTCAGTGTGCTTTTTTGATTGTCCACAGTCCCTTCATTTCCAGTGCTTGCTCTCAATCAGAACAAGTGATTTAAATCTCATACTTAATTTAAAACAGATGAAGGGGGAATTTAAGATGTTTCATTCGTGTAAATGCCAAATCTATAACAATGAATATTATCTTTTATACTGCTATACAGCTTAATTTATTTCATCTAAGAGCAATAAAACAGAGTGAGTACTGAGAGATCCTAATAGCCAAGCAGAATCAAATTATGGGAGTAAAAAGCTGACATCTGAATTATAATGCATTAAGGTAAAATTACAGCTGAATTTGAGGATAATTTCATTCAATTTGACTTTGAGAATGCAGTACTTTTTCAGCTTTATTTCAGTATTATGCAAACCGAAAAGTGTTTTGAATCTACAAAAATTATGAAATATGATTTGTGTTTTTATAGTTAAGATATCATTAAATTACTATTTGTGTTGCAACACCACATTGGTAGTGAACAATCTAGCTCAGCACGTACATTTTGTTGTACAAATGTCAGAAATAAATCTAGGTTAGGAAACTGAAACAAGCTGTAAAACTTTTTAGCTGCTTTAAATAGAGAGCAAAAGAGGTGAGGAAGTGCATAAAAGGCATGCTTCTGAAACAGAGAGTGTTTAACTGTGCAATTTGTACTGCAATTCCTCAAAGGTTAGTCACGACACCGATCTTATTTAATATTTAAGTCATGTTCCTGGCCAAAGTAGGTTTGTTCTATAAGATTTTTTCATGGGAAAGTTGGGAGTCATTGTCAACACAAGTGAAGGTTAGAACACTATGTGGGGAGGCTATGGGGAGAGAAGGAATGATTCTTCATATCTGGGGTAATAAAGAAGGGAGGACATTAAACACAAATCATAAGACAATCCAAAGGGAGTCAAGGAGAATTTATTTCATAAATAGTAAGTGGGAGCACTTAACTCCCTCAACTAAAACAGCATGAGGAACAGGCAAAGGCAACCGTAACTGTCACACTGATTAGATATCTTCTGAATGAGAGGTGAAAATAGCATGCCAAAACCCAAAAGAAGAGATACCACTCCTCCTGCAACAGTGTAGCTGGATAAAAAATGAGAATGGAAAGATGTTCTTAAGATTTGGGATGACACCAACACAAGAATAAATGAATAAGCAGTGACCACTAATAAATGCAGCTTATAAATGCATTTTAACTTCATAGCACTGAAGTTCAGAACAACTTTCCAATGGGAGATAATAAGGGAATGTCACTGGATTTAAAATAAAAACCAATCACTTTTTTATATAGGATCGTAAGAGGTATCTGCTTGTGCAAACAGAGCTCTTTCCCAATCCTATGTTCTAGTTACAGTCAACAGAGGCACTCAATGCAGCATAAACAGTTTTAGCATATACCACTAATACAAACGCTATTTTTTCTGTAAAGAACAATAAAAAAACCCAACAACTTTCAATGCCAGTAGTGTTACCATAAAATACTTTCCTCACCTCAAAGGAAATTAAGGCACTTGCTTAATGATAAACTGACTCTTCCGCTGCTACTTTCCCTTCCTATCTTCAAGGCTGATGGTAACTCCTCCCCTTCAACCCCCATCCTTTTGGAACAAAGTAACAAATACTTAAATAATTCTTGAACTCTCTTCACAGAACTACAAATAGATCTTTCTGAACTACTGCATTTATCTTTAACATAAGTCTCCAAAGGACATAACCCACATTATGGACTAATAGTCTGTAAAACTGAAGTTTATGAACTGTAGCAATGTTGAGCAATAAAAATGGAATCAGTGGACTCAAGTTGATAGCATTTCTTCCCTACCCTACACAGGAATAATTTTTTTTTTAGAAAATAATGTACTTTTTAAAAGTGTTAGAACCTGCTCGGAGTCTACAAATATGTGCACTTACACATAGAGATGATATGTTATTGAATAAATTATTCCCCCCCAACCTAACACCCAGATTTTGTATATTATAATATTCATGTAAGCGACAGAATAAATTGATTTTTAATCTTCTCTTCCGTCTTCTTCTTTCCTCCTCCTCTCTCATAAAAATAAAATTTACTGTTCCATCGTATTATCTGAAAAAAGGATAGCCCGCTGCTATTTTAGGAGCTTTAGTCATAAATTGTATCACTTTACTGCAATGAAAATCATACTTATGTTCTGTAAAGCAGCATAAATATGTTTACCTCTGCTCAAAGAATACTACCTCCAGGAAGCTCACCAACAAGAATCTTATTTTATTTGTAAAGCATTTCATATCAAGATTATGGCTTAATTTCTTTTTATAGCTTTCTCTTACTTTAAACCAGATCAAAAAACTTTCAACATATGTTCCAGGTGGTAGAGGCCCCAAAACCCAAACATTCAAAGTAATTTTTTTGCGCGTCCTGAATAACCATGAAGTCAGCCTGAGCTAGTACCTGGCAGCTCGCACAATCAGATCATATGAACAATGTACTCACTGAATTTGGTGTAATCACATCTCATTTGAGATTATTTGACATAAGAACCTCGATATCAGAAAATAAATGATCCCTTAGGTCAGAATTAAGTATCCACAATCGCAGTTAAAAGTTTAAATATATTAGTGCAAAAGGACAAAACAGTTCTTCTATCACTCTTTGCAAAGACTGAATATCAACTCACTTTTTCCTTTCCTAAACATACTATAAAAAAAGAAGGCTCCTAACAAAGCAGATGCTTACCTGAAAGATATTATAAAGAACCTATCAATAGGAGGACTTTTTTTTTAAGATAGGAGTCCTTATGAATCTAGTAAGTGAAGTATATTACACACTACAGCAAAGGAAAAAATCTCCACCACAAATTGCTTTGGCAGTCTCATCTGACCTGGAGAGGCAGAAAATTGTCATCTGCTCAGATGGTGGCAACTGGTCTTACACTGAGAATATAAGCAAGACACACAAACCTGTCACCTGCAAATAGGTTTCTCCCTATACAGCACATCAGAACAATTCACTCAACCCCAAGATTCATTTCAACCAATTTTTAGTGCTTCAAAGACAAAATAAACTTCCTACAATAAAAAGGGGAAAAAACCTAACACGCTGCTTCGTAAGTTCGGTAACCCAAACAGACAATTCTGCTCTGCTGTCTTTTTCTTCCATTCCCAGCCTTTGATACTGATATTCATACCCCATACCATCAGCATGGTCTAGTAAATGTCTGGTACTTAGATCTGAGTTCTGCGATGCAGCAACTCCAGTTCTACCTGCTCCCTTTATGCCTTTTATATAAATCAAACATTGCACCTTTGAATTATAGTGTATCCTTAATTTTATTTACATAACCGAATGCAGTTCCAGATGACTCGTTTCAGTCACCCTTGTCTGCAAATGGACATATAGTATGTTATTTTTCTGCTGTGAAAACATTTTGCTAGGTCAGAATTCTCTCATTCATTATTACTTCTGGAATTTCAGGTAAATTAATGGGAGCTTCCAACTTCATAGGGGGAGTCCCTTACATAAATGAAATAATACAGTTCTGCCAACACTGATATATGTAGTTAGTAAACTCACCAGGAGCTGATAAGGAGACTGTACAGAACACTAATGTAAATTATCTGCCGACAGAACACATTGTCAACTCCTGTTCTGAGGTAAAGATGACACTTAGGCCGGACATCTCAAGAGGGTTCTCAAAATGACTTTTCCTGCAAAAGGTCACATTTCACTTTTATTCAAATAATATGGAAATAATACTGACAGTAAAGAAAGATAACAAAGAAAATTACCAATAGGTGTATAAATGCAACCAAGTCCCAAGTCATGGTTTAGTAATTTTCTCAAAAAAACAGAAGCTGTATTACACAAGAACCTTGGTTTTCTATCTCTGGCTAGATGGAGAAGTTTGAAAGCATTTACTACATTTTGCAAGATAAAAAGAAATAAAAAGAACTCTACTTCAGTCTCTACTTCTGACTCTACCTCACAATATTTGGAAGTTTGGGTTTATTAAAACCTAGTGGCATATGTATTTGATTTCTATCACCAACCTTGGCTTGGCATCATTATAGTATACTGATATTCTACAATTCCCATTCTCTGTGGTACACCCTGTGATACCTTCTTCAGTCACAGCCAATCTAGAAGCCATTGTGTTTCTCTGGGGCACTGCCTTACAGCAATAAAATGAACACATAACATGTATATTCATCATGTGATTATTATCTCTCTAGCTTTGGTCTTGGTTTTCTGCTCTGATACCCAAATGGTCCAGCTGTCCTTTCCTACACTTCCGTTTAAGAAAGTCACTGTGCCTTTCACTGACACACAAGCTTGTTTCTCCTGAATCTGCACACTTCAACAGCACCTAGTACAATTATGACCCAACTGATCCCTCTTGAAATGATCCTACAGAATGTGTCATAGTGCAGAAATATCTGGAGAACACTAATTAAGCACAGTTTCATTTTTACCACTGTAGATTTTGATGCTGAGATTATCAATTCAAAATGGCACACATCCATCTATGTCAGTTCGCACACAAGGATGAAGAGAACAAAATGGATGAAAAAAATACAAAAGTACTATTTGCATTTTCTTAAAAAAATCATTACAGAGTTACAAGTCCAAGAAAAATTTTAACCCTCTCTCAATTTCTAATCAACTTACTTTCTTCCTCCACAGATGTTCTTTTCCTATCCAAGTCCTTTAATTAAATGCAATGGAAAGCTTAGAATTCACTCCAGAAATTGTTGGAGCTAGGAAGAGACAAGTCTGATTGAAACAGAAACACTCATAGCTAAAATTTGGATTGCTTAGTGACGTGTTTTGCTGATTCACAGAATGGTTGAAAGTGGAAGGGATCTCTGGAGGTCACCTTGTCCAGTGCTCCCTGTTGACGCAGGGCCACCTGGAACAGGTTGCCCAGGACCGTGTTGAGACAGCTTCTGAGTATCTCCAATGTGGGAGACTCCAAAGCCTCCCTGGGCAACTTGTGCCAATGCTCAGTTATCCTCACAGTGGGGTATTCTCAAAACACAAAAAAAGTGTTTCCTGATGTTCAGATGGCATCTCCTGTGTTTCAGTTTGTGCCCATTGCCTCTGCTCCTGTCACTGAGCACCACTGAAAAGAGCCTGGCTTTGTCTCCTTCGCACCCTTCCTAAGATCTTTATATACACGGACAAGATTCCCCCAAGCCTCCTTGTCTGCAGGCTAAACAGTTCTGGCTCTCTCAGATTTTCCTCATAGGAGAGACGCTCCAGTCCCTTCATCACCTTCATGGCCCTTCACTGGACTCTCTACAGTATGTCCCTGTCTCTGCTGTACTGGGGAACTCAGAAATGGACACACCACTCCAGGCGTGGCCCTACCAGTGCCGAGTAGAGGGGAAAGATCACCTCCCTTGACCTGCCGGCAATACTTTGCCTAATGCAGCCCAGGATATCATTTGCTTTGGTGTCCTCATCCAGGCCTGTTACTGCCAAACTGCTTTCAAGCTGGGTGGTCCCTAGCATATAATGGTGCATGGGTTGTTCCTCCCCACATGGAGAACTTGGCACTTCCCTCTGATGCACTTCAGGAAGTTCCTGTCAGTCCATTTCTTCGGCTTGTCATGGGTCCTCTGGATGGCAGCACTACCCTCTGAGTATCAGCCACTTAGTTTTATGTCATCAGCAGACTTGCTGAGGGTGCACTCTGGTGACAAGGAAGTGATCCCCTCAAGCTGCAAAAGTGGGGTTTAAATCACAAATACAAACAAGTGCAGATACCAAAGAATCTTCAGTTCTTGAGCAGTAATAACAACACACAGTTATTTTCCAAACTATTATTTGTAAAAGAAGGTGGTATTTATTGGAATTGAAGGGCAGAGAGACACGGTGAACCAGCCTCTTGGGATTTTTCAGTCACTTTTGGTTATGAACTGCAAAAGGCTTCAATTTTTGCAAAGGCCAATTGGGTGAAAAGATCAATTCGGTAATCCTGTTAAGGGAAGTAAAGGTACTGTTTTGCATTAAAAACTGACTAGGAGGCAAAATGAAAGAGGAATAAACAGCTAGATATTGTTGGCAAACACTACATGGCAAGATGAAACAATGCTCTATATTAGCATCACTGTTTAACATATTTATTAAATGGAAAGGAAGTAACTAAAGACCTTGATCCTCACTCTCTTATCCCTTAAAAAGAATGAAAGTCAGGTACAACTGTGCTTAAATTGCAGCAGAGTAAAACAAGAGTATGGAGGAAGGTAGGACAGAAAATAAGTTCATAAATTATTTTGGACTCATCTGAACATTTAAGCAATTCAAAATTTCATATAAAAAATTAAACAAATTAGGTTCCATATAAAACAAACTACATTATAAAGCATTAAGCCATCCAGGTTGAAGCCTGAAAAATCAAATGAGCTGTATGGTAATTTGTTCATTAACCTTTACAATGGATGTACCATAATTCACCTGAACCAAGAACGGAGGTACAAATGCAAATCAGGAGGATGACTGCCTGTTGGAAGTAAATTTTAACATTACAGTTCCAAATGTCAACATCTAACCAAGCCTAATCTACTACTGATTTCCTCTTTTGTTTTCAAAATACCCGTCTGTGGCACCGATTTCAATCAGCTTTTATTTCTTGAGACACATCTTTCAAATATAAAATACATCTATTGGACTATAGCTATTAAAATAGTTTCCTAATTTGCTCTAATATGATGGAAACCCACTAAGGCTTCAGGACATTACTTAAAATCAAAACTACTTTTTACAAAATTAGTAAGGAAAATTATTATTATTAAAGTGAATAGGCTAAGTATTGTTGGAACTTTTGATGTACTGTGGCAACAACAGGTGTGCTATGAGAAAGGAACAAAATGGGAAACTAGCTACAAGTGTGATCTCCCTTCTAACTATGGTCATGGCTCATGCTATTTAACTCCTCTCACAACACAATTTTTTGCCTTTTCAACATTTTACAAACTAAAATATTCCATGTCAAATCCTATGCTTGAATTTTTGGCAGATTCTACTTCAAATAAAACTGTTCAAATATTTCCAAGAGCAAAACAAGGGAAAAATATGTTTTGCATGTTTACTTAAATAACACTAGCACTAGTGATTGAAAGCATCTTGATAAGACATTCACTAATGTTCTTTGCTGTAAGTTCATGTTTACCCAAGCTGAACATGTTCACTACAGCAGTTTGAAATTTTGGCACTGCCAAATCTTATCCATGCTTAGTGCATTCCATCCTTAACAGACTCTATCAATCAATCTGACTGTGCTGATACTGTTAGCACAAAGCAACTAAGCATAGTCCATACTAAGATTGCAAGGCTGCACAAGATGGTCCATTCACTGCATCTTCTGGCTTCCAATTCAAGTACAGAAAGTTTACATCTGTATTCTCTCATCTCATTCAGAGCTCACAGAGAGCAGAAGGACAACGAAGACAAACATCCCAAATCAAATGCAGTGAAATGAGGAATGGAATCATAAAAAAAACCAAACACACCTCCAAAAACCACCAAAAAAACCACAACCAAAACAAAAACGTGGGGGAAACTGTGGGCACTGATGGACAGAAAGCCATCTAGCAGAAGAATACGGTTAAGAAAGGTAAAATGAGGCAAGAAAGGAAAGGACAACTGAAGTGGTAAAAGAGCCACGGAATGGGAGGTCATGACCATTACATCTCTTACACAACCTAGAGGGGACAATCCTGCTGTGTAAACCTGAAAATGAGCCTATTTTACATGCAAGTTTCAAAATCCGTTTGTTGCTTAACATGTTCTACTGACAAGGTGCATGCTTTCATTACTGTTAATACTTATGCCATGGAAGATGGCACCTCTCTTGCCTTAAGTAATTCACATCATTTAGTAGATGATTACACTGTCAATCTAAATAAACCATCATCCTATGTGGATGATATGTGAAGAGGGAGAGAAAAAATGAACTTTTTAAAATATAAAAGTTGCAGTAGTAAAGGAATTTTTGTATTAACTATATTTTTGCACTAATGGGGTTAGCAAGTCCCACACTTAGAAGTTAGGAAAAGCCAGAACTGGAGCAGTCACTATGGCTCACAGACTGCATCAAAGATGCTGGTTCCCAAGACTGCGGGAGTCAAACAGTGCCACAAGGCAGCTGGCCAAAGCTTCTGCTGTGGGATTGAGGTCTTGACCTCCCGAAGGCTATTAAAAGACCAAGCACACCAAATGGCAAAAAAGTTTCAGATCTTTAATTCGTATGTTACAAATCCGCTTCATCTGCATTCAACGTTTTGATATACCATGGATTTTTAAAATAGGAACAAAATCTTCCTAGCAGACAACAACTTAGCTACGTACAGGAGGAAAAAAAAAATCACAATGAGTTTATCTGAATGCTACACTGAAAACCAAGCTGTCATATCTGCCTCTGCCACCTACCTCTGAGCACATGAAAAACTAATTCCTTGGAATATACAGTGAGCGTCACAAACTGGTCACCTAAGCTAAAAGCTTTGGCCTTTAACTCTTCTCCTTAGTTCAGTGGTTATAAAGACAGAGAAGGCTTGCTCAAAAGAATATTGTGAAAAATAATAGTTTTGAAGAGATCCAACACTGAAAAAATAAGTCTGCGTGCAGCCTAATATTTGCACAGAGCCATATATTAAACAACAGCAACACGAAATGTTAGACTGTCTCCAACCACTAGCATTCATTTCTCTACACTAGATGAGATGCCCTCTAGAAAAATGGAGCATATGATAATATCATTATATTTAGCTGCATCAAGAGGAACCATTAACATGACATGGAATACCGTCTGATTTCCTGGTTGACTTTTACAATTCTGGATTTCCTCAGAAGCATTTTCACACAACACCTCTCTCTAGGAGACCTTTTTTTTCTTTGAGTACACAATCATTCATCTTCCTCTGAATACAACACATCTTTATCACTTCCAATATACGCTATTTTACAAAGGTAAATTCTTACCCTTAGCATGAGATGTTCCTCTATATTTTTTAAAGAAGCAATTTATGCTAATTCTTTCTGATATTCTTGGTCTGGAAACCTGTAATTTAAGGATGTCTTTTATGATATGCCAAAATCACAGGGTAAACATTCCTACCATTGTCTGAGCAGCAACAGAGTTTGGGTTTCAGATGGCATTCTGAGTGAGTTTGGCTGAGAAGCTCATGTATGCCACACCTCTCATCATTTTCTTCATTCTAAATACTAACGGTATTCATATTTACCTAAATTAAATATTTCTCTAAGAAATAAAGTCCACTAAATTGATTGATTAAATCGAACATAACCCTCTGAGAGGGTGCTCCTGCTGTATCATTCTGGCATGTAAGTGTTTAGCAACTTCAGCAATACAAACAAAAGCAATCTAACAGAGACAGAGGTTTTACATTTCCCTCACTTTCCCCTTCAAAGATTTTCAGCAGCCAGACACAACAGAGTATGAAGGATTATGCAATTTTATATGGTCCCACTTTGTTTAGCAGAAAGTGCTGGATTCAAACCACATTTTGAAATATGAATTCCTCATCCAAATGCTTTTTATGCAATCAATTTCCAGCCACAAAGAATGAAAGAACTACAGAAAAAAATGTCTTTTTTTTAAAAGTATGTCCAAAATATATTGGAACAATTTAATTCTAAATTTTAGCAGAATTTTTCCTGTAGAATTTGATTTTAAACCAGCAGCTGGAACACACTGGGAAAACTGGCTTGGGAAATTTCAGAGAGATAATCACTTTTACCAAGATTAAAATGCTAGTGCTTTATTTTACGGAATGCTTTCTAATTCATTCTTTTATTCCTTTCTTTTAAGCTAAGAAGCAACCAGCAGCCAGAGAATACAAATTACAGCAGCAAGTGCACTCTAACCAAGGGTCCCCAGCCAAGACAAATCACTCATTACATGCATCAATGATACTGTTTGCTATATGTGACTTTTCCCCTTTTGTTCTAGGTGCAGAAGCCATTAAATGGATTGAGACGGTAGAGCTCCCAGTAAATACACCTTTTACTATGTCCCCATTCTGTGTGTGTACCTTCACAGTGATTTGTTACAGATGGCGCCTAGCGCCCACCTTTCTTTTTGCATAGAAGTGACACAGCACTGATTTTATTCTAAGCTAAAACCTGCATAATTTAAAAAATCTTTTGGCAAGAAGGAATGCTGTATTACAAATGCAGTTAACATATCTATATATTAAGAAGCCGCTTCTGAATCGCTATGCTTATGTTAGGGCTTCTCAGTAAAGTATTGCCTATTCTATCCAACACAGCTGCATTGACCAATGCATTGACTGCATTGACTTGAAAAGGTGATGCGCATCTCGCCTTCATTAATCTGGTACTACTCTTTTTGGAGAGCCTGCCAGCAACAGTAGACACCTTCAAAGACCGTCTGAAGTTCAGTCAACTTAGAACCAATTAAGCCACCCCTCTTAAGAGAAAACAACTCTATCAACTTCTTTCAAATCTAGCTAAACACAAACCAAGAATTTCTATTAAAGTAAAGAGTACTACCCCTTTTGTTTCTCTAGAGACTTTAAGTAGAATCTTCAAGTATGAACACATACATCACAGGGGACAACCAGGGAAAGCAGGCGAAAGGAGAAGAAGAAAGACCTTTCCCATGTTTCTTATGCTGGGACTGTTTTGTACAAAACCAGCTGCCACAAGGAACAGAGGGTAGAGGCCAGCCTTGGTCGTACATCTCCTATAGCAGCATCCTGGAGAGTGTGTCCCCTCTGTCGCACCAGCTCACCCTCAACCCTCCTGTCTTCCAGAAGGGTATTTCAAGCAACATTAACACCACAGTTAAGGAAATGTTAAGGGTCGTAAAGCTGGTGACCAAGTGAATGAAGCATGGCCTTCTATGGTGGGTGATACAAACAAAACCAGGATTTAACCTTTCCTCAAAATTTCAGTTTGTCTCCTCCTTTGCATACCTCTGTAAATCACAGTAACACAAAACTTTGAAACAAGGTGTGGGGTTTGGCAGACAAGTGTTAATTGGAATCAGGGATAAAAAGTTGAAAACATTGGGATCATTTAGAAACAGATTTTATAGTATCCTATTCCTTACAGATTTTCAGGGAAAAGATTTAAGTCTAAAGTTCTTTATTTTGATTCACCTTGTTTCAAGTCTGTTGAACATTCATACAGTTTATTCTATGTTGTGTTATATCATTATCACTTTTTAATAATAAAATATTTCTAAGGTTTTGAATCAAGATTTCAGAATTGTTGTTAAGAGTGAATCTCACCTTTTTATATTTAAAGTCCATTTTAAGTCCTTATTCTACAGAAAGGAAATTTTATTTTCAGTCTAGATATAATTTACTCATAAAATAAATAATTTTGAATTTTAAAAACCTGACCCTACTGGACCATCAAAAGAAATGTCAGTCAAGAATATTACAGCATTTTTTTTTAATCTAATCTTAGTTTAAAGATCAAAATATCCCTATTTTTTTAAATATACATAATAATTATTGAGGCTTTAGGTGTTTAGAATGTGACTAGAGTCATAAAACAAAATAATAGTATGTGCAGTCTTAAAGGTTGAGGCATACTATGACATACTGTAAAACAATCGTTTCAAGAGCACAAAACTATTTGTAAAGTATCATCAATCAGGGCAAAAATAGACTGCCATGCATTGTTTGGGTGGTGGTTGTTTATTATCTATCAAAGTATCTAAAGAATCATAAAAATACCTTCACTGATTAAAATCAATAAATCTCTAATTATTAAACTATCACCATTATCAAGCTATTCAGCATCTTTTATGGAGGATGATATAATTTAGTTCAAATGCAGAGATCCAAGACAACAGATGATAGCAATGCTAACATACAGTATTACATTGTGGGCAAGACTTAAACCAACAAAATTTTCCTAGTGACTAGGAAAAACTTTAGGAGTTTTTGTCTTGGAGTTTTGTTGAGATGGTTTTGGGTTGTTGGTTTTTAATACAATGGATTAGCAAGCTTCAGATACCCATAAAAGCATGCAGTTGATTTAATGCCAAGATTGGTCTCTAAGTTGTGTTCTGTAACACATTAAAATTAGTATGTATGTTACAAACGGATGCTGGATTAATTCAAGTGACTTCTCTTTAATGCCCACCTATTACCTTATTTTTTAATGCTCACCTATTTTGTTCTTAGACATGGAAATGATCAATAGGCTACCTACAAATAAAAATAAAGGTGTTGCAAGAATGATAATGAAAGCATTCTAGGAACTAGTATAACATTGCTGAAGGAAGTGGTAGACTGGAAGACTAACTTAAGGGGATTACAAGAGAAAGGAAACAGATAAAGATAATTTCACAGGCTTTTGTGTGGTCTGGAAATATTCTGGTATCATTACAACAGAAGATAGAGCTCTGATTACTCTGAAGAATAAATACAGAAATGAAAAGAAGTGTTCACAAATGCATTTTAAAAACCCTACAAATAATAATATATATCTCTCTCTTTAGCTTTTTAACAGATCATCCAAATCTGTTCCAAGTAAGAAAAAAAAACCAAACATGACTAGAAAAATCCTGAGTTTTACACAAGTTGCCAAGATAGAAGTTCACAAAATGAAAAATTATAAGGATGGGGCACCCAACAACTAGAAAGTAAACTAAGAGAAAGATCTGAAGAATCATTTTCTCATAAAGGTGAATAAGGTGATTTGTATAGATCAGAAAGAAATCCCGCAAACAATTTCATGTTTTTATCATGTAAGAGAAGTCTTTTCAGTAGTAATTCTCAGTTCCAACACCTTATCATAAAGATTGGCATATCATTTACAAGTTCAGAAACAGCTTCTGAAGATTTATTGTTCACAATAGTTTTTTTGTTGATCTCTCCTGCATGTTAAGATGGTTTCCAGAGGTCGGCATAGATTTTGTACAAATAATTTCTTTCCCTACTTGTCTATTTCCATACTATTTACCATTCTCTCTCTCTCTGTTGCTGAGTTTAGTCTGTTAACAGGCGTAACAAACAAAAGGTCTGCTTCTTCGTGTCAATGTCAAGTTAAAGAAAGCCAGTGATCCTAATGTTTACACACACAGCTGGAATAAGAGTATCTCCTGACAGAGCTATGCTATATTCTTATACCAGAACAATAAAATGTTTCTCATATTGCACATGCATATCAGTTTCTAAATATCACTACTCAGTTAAAAGAGATTTTAAACGTTAGGCTTTTAGTTTAAAAAAAAAAAAAGCCAACAAATCGCATATTAACTTACTCTATATCTTACTGACAAA
>VWZZ01002058.1:277789-321878 GCA_013399095.1 Psophia crepitans | reverse complement strand
CCAAACCAGGGTTTGTGTGGTTCGGGATCCCATCACCAGCGCTGAAGACAGAGAAACACTACTGCTTTATCTATGTCTCTGTTTATCAGGTGACCATTCTCATCAAGTAATGAGGTTATGTTCTGGCTGGTCCTCCTGTACGTGTTAATGTATTTAAAAAAAACCCTTTTAATTGTCCCCCGCAGTACTGCCAACTTCAACTCTAACAGAGCTTTGGCCCCATGAATTTTCTCCCTACAGAGGCAAACCACATCCCTGTAGTCCTTCCATGTTGTCTGACCTTACTTCCAGCATCTATACACTTTCTTGTTCCACCTAAGCTCTAGAAGATCCCTGTTCAGCCAAGTCAGCCTTCTGACCTGCCTGCTTGACTTCTGGCACTCTGGAATCATCTGTTCCTGTGCTCTTAGGAGGCGATACTTAAAAATAGACCAGCACTGATGGACCCCAAAGCCTTCAAATACAGTATCGCAGGGGATGTTACAAACTAGTTCCCTGAGCAACCTGAAGTCTGCTCTCCCCGTATCCAGGGTTATAGTCTTGCTGGTAGTTTTCTTCCTATCACCAAGTTTTTAAATTCTGCTGCTTCGCGGTCACTGTGGCCAAGACAAGAGCTTCCCTCATGAGACCTTCTCTGTTCACAAATAACAGATCTAGGAGGGCACCTTTCCTTGTCAGCTCCTTTAATACCTGTACCAGGAAGTTATCATCAAGGTGTTTCAGGAAGCTCCTGGACCTGTTTGTTTCTACTGTGTGATGTTCCCAGCTGATGTTGGGCAAGTTGAAGTCTCCCATAAGGACAAGGGCTGTCAATCTACAAGTCCATTTTAGTTCTTTAAAGAATGATTCATTCATCTCTACGTCCTGGCTGGGTAGTCTATAGTAGACTCCCACAACCACATCCCCTTTATTGCTTGTCCCTATTCAAAATGTTTATAATTTTTAAAGAATATAATCCCTTAAGGGAAAAAATAAGTCAGTTTAAAAAAAAAACCACCATACAATAGGATGTTTATTTGCCATGGGGATCTTTCAGATGATGTTACAAGACAATGCACTTAAGAATCCTTCACATTCATCTATGAACAGTCCCTGACTGTGCAAAATTTCTGCTACACAAAATTAAAAGCTTTGCACCATTTTATGATTGATGGACTCAGAGGTCCTTTTCAGTAGTAAAATCACTAGAAGTTATAACAACAAAATCCACAGATTACTTGTAGGATGAGGGAGCTCTATCTCCATTTATTTTACCACAGCATATTGAAGTTGTAATCTTTTTAGGTGTGTTTATCATCTTGAAAATGTACCTAAGAAGTAAGGAAGTTTTGCTTGTCCCATATTAAGATGGTGACCACCAGTTGCTCCAAGAAGAACAGTGCTAGAGAAACTTGAGCAAAACATTCTATAACATAGCATACAGCATTTAAGTCACTGGGTAACTGAGAAACCTGATGGCAAACACTGAGCTAGTAACACTAGTCCTATAAAGTAGGTGTGAGGCTAATGAGGCTGTATTGATTGCTGCTTCTTTATGTACTAAATAGATATTTTACTAGATTCCATTCTACTTGATGGGAGGCTGTTGAAATTATTCACGTAGGGTTGTTTGGCCATCTGCAATGAAGCTCCAAATGAGTAGAAGGACGGCTTCAGTTCAGATTTCAGTAAGCTACGGCAAAGTTTTTGGCCTGAATCCAGCCTTCTGTTCCAGCGTTAGATTTGGCCCACTGTCAACATCTGTAAACCAAACTTGCATGGCTTGCACAGTTCAGCATTTAATAATTAAATATTAAATTTAGCTACTTAATACTTGAAAGATTTATGCACAGAAAATAAAAACTAAGGTTACCGAGCTAGAATAGCCAAAAAGACAATAGAAGAATCATGTACTACTTTGGATATGACATAGTTCATTGTACTTTTCACATGTACACCTACAAATAATGAAAATCATCCCATCAAAACTAGTCTACATTCAATGTTTATACAGAGTAGTATATGTGTAGAATACAAGACATTTTTTGAGAAAAACAGTAGAAAACTGAAAAAAATGCTATGCTAGAAAAGCTCCAGGGATCTCAAAACAGCATATATCACTGCTTTCTCAGCTATTTTATTAGGAGTAGGAAATACTGTAAATACAGAGTTTTAGCTATGGAATTTTAAAATCTCTGAAGTTCCTGGGAGCCACTGTTACTATTAACTGCTGATCATTTTTGCAAGTCCAGCTTAAATAAAGTTCTGGAAAACACGGGTCCAACCTAGCCCCATACAGTTTTGCTGTACCATGAAGTGTGCTAGCTTGTTACCACACTAACAGTTGATCTTCTCATGTATGAGACAGAGTTTTATGATCTTATGTCAGATTCAGACTTACAATTTCGTAATAAACTCACTTTGAGATTTCTTTGAATGGGGTATACTCTGCTCTTGGGAAAAGACTGCTGTGTATCCCTGATATTGCTTCAGTCTAGACTGTCAGAGCAGCTGCATTTGTGGATGGTTTACAGCTGCATTAGAGTTCAGAACTGTATGATTAAAAGCCCAGCATCTGAGTCTTCACAGAAAGCTGAGAATTATAATGTTTTAGGCATAGTAGTCTTGAAAAAAGAAAAAAAAAAAAACCACCACAAAACTGAAAACAAACAAAAAATCCCAATTGAGTGCAGTTTGTGTACTGTTCTGATTTTTTAGACATGGACATTTTATGTAAATAAATAGATATGTGAATAGAGTTTTAGGTAATAGAATTGTTTGAGATTAGTTGGTGATTTTTAAAAGGTTGTTTATTCAGAAAGAAAAAATAAGACAATCTCCGTGTGTATTTATATATCTTACCATGAACTAGCTGTTTCTGCTTACATTAGGTGCATTTGTTCTCCCCTTCTTTTGCTAACACCTCTCTGGAAAAAAGTACAGTACCACTTAATTTTTAACAGAATCAGAGCTTGTGACTATCATCTTTTCTCTTTTCCTGACCGTACAAAAAAATGTGATTTGAAAAATGAAATTACCACTTGCTTATAAAACACACATATTTTGTATTTTGATTTTTTCTTCTGGGACATTGAGATATTGTCTGCCTTTTAATTACAGACTGCACAATAAAAAAACTGTAGTGTGTCCTCAAGGCTAAAGTGCCATTTTGGATTGAATCATCCATCTTGCATTTAATTTTCGCTTCTGACACAAGCCACAGCTTTTGTCAGGAAGAATTTTTGTTTGGATGTTAGCTTTTTATATATTGCGAGAGAAAGCTGTCTGATGCATTCCCTTAACCCAACAGCATAGTCAGAAGCATTCGCAACCATTGTGAAATGACTCAAGAAATCAGCTATTTAGAATGCATGAAGATCACACCAGAGGTTTCAAGAGTCTTTTTTAAGCTCCTTTCTTCCTAAGAAATCTTCCCTCCCACAGATCTCTGTCACTGGAAACATTAAGAAACTAGAAACAGAATTGCCACATTCGATCAGTACAATGTTCCTAAAAGTGACTGGTATAAGATATTTCAGAATAAGTGAAAACAAAGCAAATATGCAGGTGGGTACAAGAAATTTAATTCTTGCTGCATGTACACATTACTTACTGATGTTCTGCAATATCACCAAAGGTAAAGTATTTTGCAATTTGCGATGCACTTCAAAGTAAGGGAATATTGAAAAAACACTAGTGAAGAGCAACAGCAAAGAACATCAGCAGTTCTCTGCTACTTCATTGCTCAGTGAGGATTCCGGCTTAAACATGCTTAAAAGTGAATCCACAGGATAACTGGATACCCTACAGGATGCCTGAAGACTCGGCACATTTCGTCTTCTACAGTGTACATGATACTGAGTCACTCTAGGAAGTAGCCCAATAAACTGTCCTCTTGTCAACCAGAAGATGTGTCTACAAGGGAGTGTAGGATAAAAGGTCTTAGGTTTAGCTCATCTACAGTGGAGTCAGTTCTATAGAGCTGGGGAGAGGCTTTTTACCATGACCTGTAGTGATAGGACAAGGGGTAATGGACTGAAAGAGTGTAGATTTGATTACGTTTAAGAAAGAAATTCTTTATGACGAAGGTGGTGAAACACTGGAACAGGTTTCCCACAGAAGTGTGGATGCCTCATCCCTGGAAGTGTTCAAAGTCAGGTTGGATAGGGCTTTGGGCAACCTGATCTACTGAAAGATTTCCCTGTCCACAGCAGTGGGGGTGGAACTAGATTGTTTTTAAAGGTCCTTTCCAAGCCAGACCATTCTATTGTTCTATGATTCTACACTTCAGCCTGCACTACGGAATTATGTGGACTCCACCTTTAAAGTTGACCTTTTTTTTTCTGCCTAGGCTTTTCACCACATCTACTGAGTGACTGAATGTAGAATGGGATTTAACATAGACTGATACTTGAATTTAAAATACAAAATATACATACACTATAAAATATAAAATACAGACATATGAAGAATAACTAGACAGGCACTGTGATTTTCCTTTTGCCATACAGGAAACCTGTAGAAGAACAAATGCCAAATTTAGATCCTAGCCACAGAGTCTACTTCATCCTCAATGAGGAAGACATAAACCACTTCCCCCCCCCTTTTTTTTTTCAAGTTACTAACTTTGTATTATCAAAATAACCCTGCGTTGCTAAAATTTTGGCATTTCAAGGTACAAAAATTCATAATGCAAATGGACAGTCAACACTTCACCAAATCCTCCAGAAAAAAAGAGCTGTCGAGAAGCCATTTCAGCAGAGGTGGGAAGCTCAGTCTGGTTGTGGTCCAGAGCAGCAGTTCCTGACATGGTGCCACAAAGAAAACTTCAGGCCTTTCACTTGGTAAATAAACATATATGACCTTGCTGATAGGCCTGCAAAAGCTATCAAGATGGAAAAGTGCTACCTATATTTTCTCCTGAATGTTATCTTACATTGTTTATGCAGAGCTGAGCTCTTTCATTTCAAACACTGAATAAACAGATCTTGGTCAATTCCTTTGACTTCATTTGGCATCAAATGATTTTGGGGGTTTATAGGAATGCACTTTACAGGCAATACACTTCTTTTTTGAAGCAGAATGCACTTTACTTCAGTCCTGTACACCTTAAAGGAAGAATGTTTAGATCCTAACACACAACACAGAGTAGTGGAAATAATGTAGTTCCCACTGATTAATACATCTTAAATGGAAACAGAAAATTCTTCCTACAGTAGAGGCTACACATGAGGAAACTGAATGCCAGTTATTTTAAAGAACGTGACTGAGATTCTAAGTGAAGATTAAAATGATAATAGATATAATAATGCATTTTAATTGGTAGTCAATGGTAGCACATTAACAGTGTTGATAAACTAATTCTAAAAAGAAACGCTGACTAGTCTGCCAAAAAAAATGGTACATCACTTAATACTGCAAGGAAAACACAGTCAAAGACACATATAATCATCATATCTGCCAGTGAGTTCAGATGGTTAGAGTATGCTGATGGGAGACAATGTGAAGAAAATGAAACATTTCTTTTACAGCCAACTAGCATATCTGCATAGTCATTGATCATTAAAATATTACATAAAAGAGTATATGGGACAAATGGCCCACTGTTAAAAATAATGAAAACAGGGTAAGGAAACATTAAAATAAAAAGTGAATGCATACAGACATGTGCATGCATCTCTACATATGATTATTTTTTAAATTACGAATTTATGCATTGTGTGAGCTCAAGTGTAGGTATGGGAAAGAGTAGTCACTTATCCTCTCTCTGCACGTTGTCAACTTTTTTTCTTTTTAATTGAAGGATAGGATGCCAACTTGGAGCATTTATGCTAAGTTAATATTGATGGCTAACGTATATTTTATAGTTAAGCAGCTTAACAAAACTAGAAGGGGAATGCTATTGAGGTTTCAGAACCATTCCTCAAAAATACAGAACTGTTGGAGCTGAGATTGCTTGCGTTATCACAATGCAGTCTTTTGCAAATGCTTTGTCATACAGCTTTTAATTATACCATTACATATTTAAACTTTGCAAGATTAATTTCTAAGGAATAGAAGACATAGTCTTAACATAGAAAACGTCAGTCTTCCACAGCGCCAGTGATGTTGCTAGCTTTGCTAATAAATAAAATGAGATTAAAATTCAGCAGAATATGTAACTAGTAGTGAGTATCCTACTGGTGAAATGTAATGTATGTTTTTTTCCACTCACTTGCAAGGACATATGAAGACTGAATGGGCATATAGAAGGAAAATTTAAATTGCAGCTAATGAAATACAAAAATAATACCCAGAACTTCAACTATTGACTGTGGTTTTCTTCAAACAACTTCCCTCACCAGAAAAAAAAAAAAAAAGGCATAAAATCCTAAATATGTTTAAAAAGTTCTAGAATATATTCTAATTCTCACACTTACATATGCATTAGATGGTTAAAAAATTAAAAATGTTTGTCTAGGAGGTAAAATAAAAAGCATGTAAATTGCAGGAATTCTCCATCAACAAACCACAACTTTTCAGTTATATTATAATACAACAAAAGGAAAGAACCATGGCAAGAACCCATGCTGAACAATAAATTCATACACTTCTAGCAGCAGACTATCTGATAATTAACCTTTGATTAATGACTTTAATTTAGACATTGCAATTATTTTTGCAAAGACTGTAACAAGCAGAAAGAGTTACACAAGATTTGTCAGTGTAAATTACAATAATCCTACTTAAATCAGGCTTCGTTTTATTCTCTTCTAACCTCTCCTTTATCCAAGCTAGACTGATTTTTAAGTGCAGATAGAGTTTGGTTTTATTTTATCTTTCCTATGTTTGAATCCTTATTCATGCTTTGAGTTAATTTCTGCCTTTAATCTTGCAATTTTCTTTGTTATGGTACTCCTGAATCTTGTTTAATCTTGCAGAACTTTAGAATCTGAAGCTCAAAGCAGATATTTAAATTTGGTCTCAGGCATTATCTCAACTTTTTTACATTGTGAAAGATTTAGACAAACCACTGTACCAATTGTACCAATAACTGAATAGCTGAGTGCTACATAGTGCAATTTGAATGTCCACCTACATAGAAATAGGTAATTAGAACATTTGCAGTAAAACCTTCTTTAATTTTCAATGTATATATCTGAAACCACTGGATTTACAGCAAGTCTTTTTATAGATTGCCTTCTACATATTGGCCACGGTTCTCTAACGAATATATCCATTTAATTAGCAGCTATGCATCAATAGTGAATCCACTTCACAATGGTTGTCCTAACAGTATATGCTGCCACAGAGATTTATTTTGTCTTGCCTCACAGATGACACTCATTCACTCACTCTCATTGATGTTTCTTTCCTTTCTTTATGATGTTCCATTTGTAGAAGTTTTATGAAGCTTTTGAGAAGCCCTTGCTGCTTTCCTTCTTGGAGTCACTAATTCTTTGCAGCACTTTCTGTTTCCAGTAAAGCACTTAACATTGTTTTGCATATGCTTTTTTCTTCCTGGAAGCTGGAAAATTCAGGTCATCTTTCTGAGGTTGCTGGACAGCTAGTTCAAATAGGCTATCATGCAAAGTCCTAACAACAGTACAGTTTATTTCAGTGAACTCAGTCTCAAGGTTTTCTATACAGTATGTGTGTAGTGAAAACGAAATGCTCAAAATTAATCAGATTAGAACATATTCACCTTCCAGCACACATGAGCACATTTCCATCCAGAAACCTTGGCTGGTAATGTGGTGAACCAACAGTGCGAAAAACGAGTTAAGTACTGTCAATATCACTTCCGAACTTCCATTGATTTTTCAGTATTAAAATTATGTAGAAAGCGATAACTACTTCATTGTTGTAACAACTTGCAATTTTTTAAAGATCATGTGATAGGAAAGGAAATTAGAATCAAAACAATTAAGATATTTAATGAGTTCAAAATGCTTTCATCAATACAACACCACTCGTCATACATTTTCTCAGAAGACATACCTTCTTTTGATAATTAAACTACTTGAATACAAGAAATAGAACCAAAATACAAAGTATTCACCAACATGTCCACAATCACTTGCTCCAACTATTAATGTGTAGCAAGAGAGTCACACAGACTGCATATTTATAATTGCTTGGCTTTTAAGAGTCAACACAAGTACAAAAGCACTCCTTGATGAGATTTGTAAAGCCCACTGAAGTACTGTGTAGGTCACCATTTGCTAATGCAGCTAATTTTCACTTCACTTCTTAAATAGGATTTTGTTTTCTTTAATTCCAAATGAATTTGGGGTGGGCTATAAAGCAACTGCCACGTTTTGCACATAAGCACTTCTTCCCTTGCCAAACCCCTCGTCCTGGTCGAGGCATACAGATCACGATAAAGCTAGTCATCCAGGTAACATTTTCAGTGTTATTTTTTCTAAAATTTCAGCAAGGAATATGTCAGGTTCGGCACATTAGCTACAGGAATTTTTAATAGACTTTTCAGAAGACAACAACAACAGACTCTCACAGTTTTTTATTGATTGCTTTATTTCAATTTTCAAATCAGAATTTGTCTAATTAAAAAAATGAAAAAGAATGTTTCCAACCTTTTCCACTCCAAAATGTCATTGTTTTAGCCATCCTATCTGCTTGCAACTCTCATTTTCTCATGCTTCTCATGCTCTGCAGCTGTTGATAGCTCTCATTTTCCTCCTTCACTGGTTTTTAACAGTTCAGTAAGCATAAATTCTGCAGCTTGTTAATCCTGGGGATCATTTTCCTGAAACTCACTGTCTTGTTACAGTGCTATATCTTTACTTGGCTCCTGCCTTGCAATCTGAATTTCTTCCAAGGCTGCTGCTTTATGAAAATTTTTAGGTTTGTGTGTTCTTTTCAGTTGGGCAGCTATTGGATAGTTGCAGTCATTGTCCTCCAAGTAATTTCTAGCTTATGCACTAGAGGTCCTTTTGCTCAGTCCAGTCAACTCAGGAGCTTAGCCTAAGCCCAAAAGCTGTGAGTTTTGAAGGAGATTTTAGGTGAAAACTTAGGACATAAGATGAGAGCTCTGCTAAAGACATAAGAGACAAATCAAAAGGGATGAACTAAGTGGGAAATGCAGACAGAGACAGTAGCATTAAGGAGATAAAGTGGAACAAATCATGAGACCCCAGAGGAAGAGGGAAGGTGTCAGTAGAATGATTTTCTACTCAAATAGCTCTATAAACTTTGCTTCAGAAAACTTTAGCCCCAATAGTTTCAATTATGTTATTGATTCAAAGGACACTGTGATATCTTTTTATATGATATTTAGTTTGCAGTTTTCTCTGTCATTGGCCACTACCTGCTACGGAGTATGTGGAAAGATTCAGTTACTAGGCATTGACAGTAGTCTTTTCCAAGAGCAGGAATTATTGTTTATCTCAGGATAGCTGTTGTTTATTTGGCTGGCATCATCAACTGACAATAACCACCTTTTCACTTTTTTTTTTCCTCCCCATGTACCCCAAAAATGTCACCTTTTTGTTTTCCTCCTTCTCTACATCTCACATCCTACACAACATCAGCTATTTCAATATATACAACTATTTCACAGGCATAAAAAAAAAATTAAGTCCAAGAGCATTGCCACCAAGTCCTTTCTAACCCATTACAGTTTAAAAAAAAAAAAAACAACACAAAAAAAACACCCCAAACCAAACCAACCAACTGTTCTGGGTTTGGCTAGAATAGAGTTAATTTCACTGGAAGCTGGGATGGGACTCAGCCAGGACAGGTGACCCAAACTAGCCAAAGGAGGTATTCCATACCATGCGACATCATGCTCAGCATAGAGGCTGGTCAGGGAGGGGCAGTACTTCTCAAGGTGGCGCGGCTCCGGGACAGTCTGGTTTTGAACGGGTCTGAGCATGTGGTCCAAGTTGTACAGTATTGTGTGTCACCAGTACTGTTGTTGTTTTTTCACTCCCTTTGCTGTCCCAGTAAAACTGTCATCAATCATTATCACAGCTCAGGGGAGTCTGGGGTTTTTTCCCCCTCCCCACTGGGGGGAAAACGAGCAACTGTGTGGTGCTCAGCTGCCAGTTGGGGTAAAACCACAACACCAACCAACCAAAAAACCACCGCAAAGCAAAACTCAACAACACAAAGAAACAAACAAAAAAAAAGTAAATAAGACACAACATTAGGAGTCCATGTCTGGCAAGCAGTCACTTACTGGACTAACCCTTTTTTCTGTCTGAGCTCCATTAGCACATACAGGTTTCCAGTATACTGTTTTGATTTACTTTGTTAGTCCTTTCTAAGACTAAAGATGGATAGCATGGAGATAAACATAACCATCAGGGCCTTTCCACACTGAGTCCTATAATACAGCAATGGCCTCAATGGCCTCACATACACCTTCCAGACCAACATGCCAAAGGCTCATGTTGGCATAAAGACAAGGTCCAGCAGCATTGAGGACTGTAGTTTCATGCAGTCTACTATTGGGATCCAGCAGCTCAATTAAATGTTGAAAAAATCATTATGACTAAACTTGCAGAAAAACTTAAGACTTTGTCACAAAATGTATAGCTCTGATTTTCCTAATATAGACAAATCCCTGAAAGATTTGTTACCTAAATTATAGGCATGCTATTTATTCCTCTCTCTTTGCCACTATGTCTGTGTCTAAACAGTTTTATATATATAACTATTTCTCAAACATTTTTTCTTGCCTTGACTGGGGAGTCAGACACAGGTTGGAAGCCCTTAGTTCAGGAGGTACATTACAGTAGGGCAAAACTACAATGGACACAGAGGGCTCTAGGTTTTCACTTTCCTGAAAGCATCTTTTTTTTTTTTTCACAGTCACAATTACCAGCAACACTCTTCCTCCTTACACTTGACTAACGTAAGGCTTCCTGATGCAAGAAGCTGAGATCTATAAAACCTCTCAACAGTATAAAAAGAAATATTTAATCTTTCTTCCTTATCGGTAATAATATGCTTATTTTATCCTTTATCCATACACTTTTATCCTTAATAATATCTTTCATTTTCTGAATGCTCACACTGCAACCTTCTGCCTTCAGCTTTTGCAGTATTCTACCCCAAGAGCTACTGGTCTTAAAACTCCATCAGATGCATCTATTCACTTCCAATATCTTTTCCTTTCACACAAAAAGTAATACTTTATTTTGACCCATTTACCTTGCAACTAATCTTCCTGAGTTTTGATTCTCTGCTGTGATTATGGCTCACATTATCCTTCTACCTCCTAACAATTAATTTTAATTAATCACAATCTGGACCTGGAAACTACAGTAGTCTTAGTACTGAAGGATATCTGAGAGGAAAATGGGAATTCTTTATTTGCTCCACAGTCATTTGCTGACTTTTTAGGTTCTTCTTCAACTAAAATCATGGCTTATAGGATTTCTCCTTAAAAATTTGTCTCTATCATAACTTCAGATAATCATAAGTAAAGCAAAACTCCTATGAAATACACAGTAAAGACCAACAGAAACTAAAAGACAAGTCCTGCAATCACTGTCCTGCAATTTCTAAGGCTGGAGAGGAGTCCAGTCTGAAAGGCAAGATCCTTTGCCTCAGCACCAAACAACAGTATTTTGCTGGTAAGAGGGAATTGCATCAGTAATTAGGTACTACTAACAAGTATTGAGTATAGCAAAATTTTATCATACTTTAATATTTAACAAGTAGAACATTGTAGTGCAGGTGGAATAGTCAAATATTTTACATTTTAGTGGTTAAAAGTTTCTAAGTTATTTTAAAAGACATGCTTTTGAACTTAAACTATCCATTTCTGTATCAGATGCACTTCAGAAGACACATTGGTGGTGCTGCATGTTTCCTCATATCACTGTTTTATAGTACTCCTTTTAGGATTTTTCCATACCTGATTTTACAATTCTTAATTATTTCTTCATAATGAATATTTCTTTATGTAAAACTTAACTACAAAGGTTAGAAAATGCCTATATTACACAGTGTTATACCATCTATATAAAAAAGCTTGGCCCAAAAAAAACCAAAAAGTCAGATGAATGCTAATTTAAAAGCCTGATTGAACACTAAATGTATGGGGAATGATTTATCAGACTAGGATTCTCACGAACACAGAAAGAAACTCAGAGGCTAAGAGGGTCAGCTAAGAACACCCCCTGGTCAGACATGGAAAACAGTATGGTGTGCCTAAATGTGAGAAGTCAGAAAGGGAAGCTATCTCCTACAACGGGTGGTGGTGTAAGAATTATCCTTGAGGACTGGTAACAGAACTGAAAAAGAAGCCAAAAGATGTATGCCATGTATTTTTTGTTCATTTTTACAATCACCTCAGGTCGTATTCATTAAAACCTTTAAAATTAAAATTTTCAGAAAACATTAATAAACATGACAGAAGTGTAATGAACAGCAGAAAAACTGTATCTTAGGGAAAGCTGACGTTCTTAGCACTTGCCTTACTTGGAAAAGATATCAAGGGCCTTTCTGTAATGACGAGGAATACAAGAAAAATGCTTTCCTGGAACAAAGACAGTACACAATGTTATGTTGGATGAACAGACCCAACAGTCCTCAATTTCTTTAAATTAATCCTTCAGCTCAGATATAATTTCAGGCTTTCTGGATAGAATCTCAGCCAACTGACTTCCATTAATAGCCAAACCTCTTTTAGACACTGAAGAAGCAGCACCACAGATACGACTGAGAGTCAAAATTTAGAACGCTGTCTACAGCCATAATTAACTGCAAAAGTTGGATGATGTCCAGAGCTGCAGTCCTTTGCTTAAAAGTCTGCCTATAACAGAAGGATCTACATTAAATCCAAGTTAACCCAGAATACCATTTTAATGCAGAGCATTCTGCACTCATTTTAACACAGACAACACTGCAGACAGAAAGTGTAGCGGGATTTTTTTATATCCCTTGCTGTTTTTTTTCTATCGGAAAGTTTCAGCTGTAAAAAATTTCTTTCTATCTAAAAGTGAAACTGAGGAAAGAAAATTATTTCCCCCATCTTAAAAATACTTTCTTAGAAGTTGAGATCTTGCATCGTAACCTTCAGGAACACTGGGAATTAAGCAAGAAAATGGCTTTTACATCAGAAATACTTCTTCAGAAATTTCCATAGAAAATGAATGTAATTAGGCAGGGTATAGGCCTTCAATTTATTTTAGTAGACATACATTGCTCACAGGCTTGTAAAACTGACTTAGAATCACAGAATTATAGAATCATTTAGGTTGGAAAAGACCTTTAAGATCATGGAGTTCAACCATTGACCTGAGATCGACAAGTACAACCACTAAACCATGTCCCTAAGCACCACATCTACACGTCTTTTCAATTCCTCCGGGCATGGTGACTCAACCACTACCCTGGGCAGCCTGTTCCAGGGCTTGACAACCCCTTCAGTGAAGAAATTTTTCTTAATATCCAACCTAAACCTCCCCTGGTGCAACTTGAGGCCATTTCCTCTCGTCCCGTTACTTGGGTGAAGAGACCAACACCCACCTGGCTACAACCTCCTTTCAGGTAGTTGTAGTGAGAGAGAGAAGGTCTCCCCTCAGCCTCCTTTTCTCCAGACTAAACAACTCCCATTCCCTCAGCTGCTCCTCGTGAGACCTTTGCTTTAGACCCTTCACCAGCTTTGTTGCCCTTCTAATCATTGAAGATTACGGCTTTATAGTGCATGGTAAATCCATTACAGATTTTCATGTTGATAGACAACTTTTATTTCTGAGAACAGCATCATATGGCTGCAGGAGCCGTTAAAATTGTGTCTAGAATTATTTCTTAAGGTTTCTTGATCCACTGCAGTGTGATCGATCAGTCGATAGAGAGATAAACAGACAGACACACTTAAATGCTCTTCCTTTTTATATTCATTCTGCTACTGCCCAAAGTGCTTGG
The DNA here is from genome assembly GCA_013399095.1 of Psophia crepitans. NCBI lineage: Eukaryota > Metazoa > Chordata > Aves > Gruiformes > Psophiidae > Psophia > Psophia crepitans. Next base: position 308,015 of record VWZZ01002058.1, on the reverse strand, counting down.
ATGAAAAGATGTGATCTGGGCAGGTGGTGATAGGAAAAGATGGAACAAAATAGCAGTGAAGAATAGACAAAAAAAATATGTAAGCAATTGAGGATGCGCTTTGACAGGCTTAAAATCAACCAGTGTTGAGTCTTCATGGTCCTATGCTATCTAGCTAAAAGCTGCAAAATCGATGGGAAAAGTATGCCTCTGTTTTTCACCAGAGGCACTTGCCTACTTTTCTCTATAGAGAAAAAAAGGCTTGCACCTATTCTTTTATCATGGTTCAGCCACAGATGGCAGCTAAGTATCATGTGGCTGCTCACTCCCTCCTCCCATCCTGGTGGGATGGGGAGGAGAATCAGAAGAGGTAAACCCTGTGGGTTGGGATAACAACAGTTTACTGGGACAGCAAAGGAAGAGGAAAATAACAATAATACTAATAATAGAATATACAGAGCAGGTGACAAACAATGCATTTTGCTCATCACCCCAAAACCCGATGCCCAGCCTGCCATTGAGCAGCAACCCCTCCTTCCATGCCCAGCCTCCTTTATATACTGAACATGTTGTCATATGTTATGGAATATCCCTTTGTCTAGTTTGGGTCAGCTGTCCTGGCTCTGTCCCCTTCCAGTTTCTTGTGAAAATGAACCCTATCCCAGCGAAAAACCAGGACACGCTTATACTACAGCCTTCAGCCACTGAGGGTTGTGTTGTGAAATATTTGAAGTTTCTAAAATTTCTTAAACCAAACTGGGAATAGGGATACTTGATTCAATTTCTAACTTTTCTTCTTCTTCAGAGAAAAAAAGTAAAACAAAACAAAAGCCTCAAAACACACTAAAGCACATTAAAAGCACATTAAGAGAAAACAAAAAAAAAAAACCCCAAACCAAACCAAACACATAAAAAGCACATATAGCACAATTGCAGTCAACTATTCCAGTCAGTGAACAGGAACACTGAGTCATCCACGACACACTACTTCAAGTTCCTGGTATACATATATTAACATGTGTTTAATTGTGTGTTTTCATATACTATTTTTCTCCCCACAGAACTTCTGCTTCCCTCGTTGCACTGGCCAGACTGTGCCCTCAGGATGAATTCCTCAGTCACAGCTGAGCATCGCGAAGCAGCAATGGGTAGTGCTGTAGTTAAGTCAGTTATATACTTCTCTCAAATAATGGACTTTTTTCTTCGCACAACCATGCAGTCCCTGCACAGTGATGGACAAGAAACATAAATCGCAGGTGTCACCTGCAGCTTCAATATGCTTCTAGTGTTATCACAATATTCTTATAATATGGTTCAACCCCTAGGATCCTGCAAGTGCTTTGTTTACTTAACTAGTAAGGGAGGCCTGTTTTGAATAAATAACGTATTACAGCACGCAAAATAGTCTAAAATAATGAGCTGACAACTTTGATAGCTGTGCTGGTTTCAGCTGGGAGAGAGTTAATTTTCTTCACAGCAGCCAGTGTGGGGCTGTGTTTTGGGTTTGTGCTGGAAGCAGCGCTGATAGTGCAGAGATGTTTTTGCTGTTGCTGAGCGATGCTCACACAGTGCCAAGGCCTTTGCTGCTTCTCGCACCGCCCCCCCGGCGGGATGGCTGGGGGTGTGCGGGGAGTTGGGAGGGGACAGACAGGGCAGCTGACCCCCACTGACCAAAGGGACATTCCATACCATATGGCGTCATGCTCGGTTTATAAGGGGCTGGGGGGAAGAGGAAGGGGGAGCAGCGGCGTTCAGAGTGATGGCGTTTGTCTTACCAAGTAACCATTACGCGTGACGGAGCCCTGCTGCCCTGGGGATGGCTGAACCCCTGCCTGCCGTGGGCAGTGGGGAATGAATTCCTTGTTTTGCTTTGCTTGTGCATGCGGCTTGTGCTTCACTTATTAAATTCTTGTATCTGAACCCACGAGTTTTCTTACTTTCACTCTTCCGATTCTCTCCCCCTTTTCCAATGAGGGGGCTGAGCGCGTGTTTATGTGGTGCCCAGCCAATGGCTGGAGTAAAACCACGACAATAGCTTTGGCCTTAATAGTCTTCTGCGTGAATTTTACGTGTACATAAAGGGAAAAATACAAAACGGATATGTTACAAAAAGAAATCGGTGAATATAATAAAGCATCCTGAAACTACCACAGAAGAAAACAGCTAATGACAATGTTCTGCAAAAAGGAATCTTGCTGGTTCAAAACAAATACGGCACACTGACACTATGTGAAAAGGGTATGCCGCATTACTACATCTTTTGTCAGTACTGTCTACCTTATGTATTGATTACAAATTTTCTCCACCTGAACATGGATCAGAAATTACATTAAGGATGCATACAGAATCTTACTGCTGCCATTTCTTAACTTCGTAGGCTCTGGCTTTCTTGCATTACTATTTTAAACACATCTCTATGTCACATTATATACATATATAATTATTCATTCAAAGTATGGCATATATTATAGAACCTAGTAATATCCATAATTCAGAGAAAGAAATCAGCTGTTCAAGAGCATCCTCCTAAACAAAAGAAACTTGTCAGAAGAAAGATTACAGAATGATGCTCGTAATCAGAACTGAAATGTTTGGGGTCATGCATCACTATCCCAAAAGTCAGGAAAGAATACCTTCAAAATACAAGCTAAGTGCATAAGTATTTACAATGGGGAAAATGCATATGGATAGAAAATGGTGGGTATACCAGAGACATAATGGTTTCTTGTTCTTGTGGATTTTCTGCTCCTTTAGAGACCATTTCTGTACATAAGATGAATCCAGTAACTACCACTGGCATTTAATTACTTCATATATAGACCCCTTTTCTTGTGCATATGCAAGATTATTGATTTCTTTTACTGCCCATTAGTGTATCCTGGATACTTTTTTGTAATTAGAATAATTCAAAGGACAGTATGTCAGCCAACTAAGCGACATGCAGAGTCCAGACTTTTGCAGTGCATCAATATGCATAGTTTTCTGTAACTTCAGGAGTGCTTGATTATGATTCTTAACATATTCAATCAGAAGGGGTTCTGAAGATTTTCATTTCAATTATGCATGCCTCATTATCATACTTTTAGTGAAGCAGAAAGTACATTACAAGGTGAGAGCCAAAAATGATGAGATGAAAAGCACAAAGTGTAAGTATCTTAGAAGGATTTCTAAATTTGTCTGAAATAATATTAATTCACAATAATATTAATCACCCTTTCTATTACACTGCATTTTTACATGGCACTTTACAATCAGCTCTTCAGAGCATCCTTCACAAGATCAGGTATGGCATAAAGCTTCAGTAAAGCAACCCCACAGTTATCACTGGGGAGACGAACAAATTAGAAAGTACGCTGTGATGCAGTGGGTTTTGAGGAGAGATGCTTTTCTAAGGTTGAAAATAGGTGCTCAGAAAACAGGAAAGCCCATAGCCGAGAGGAAATGGGGCCAGTGTTATAAGAGGCAGAATTGATGGAGATGAAACCTTAGGCTAACAGAGGGAGCTAAACCAAGAGCGAAGTAACACATAATTAGGGGATATCTGGAGCGTGACACCGAGGTCAGCAGATCAGAAAGTACAGCATGGTTTGGAAGGGAAAGAAGAAGCTTAACTCTGAAGGTAAAAGACAGAACACAACAAGATTTAAGGAGAAAAATGATGTGGTTAGAAGAATGTGACTTTCAATAGCGGTATTTTTGTTAGACTGGTGAGCTGGAACTCTGAGAGTGGATAGATGAGCAGGGAAGGATAGATACAAAGGGACTAACTGAAAAAAAAGTTGGAAAAAAAATAAAATTAAGAACTACAACCAGGAAAAAAGTGGAGACTTGATAAGCTCAGGAAGGAAGAAACTTGATGAGGAATGAGAATGATGCACTATGACAGAGCCCTGAGACAGTAGAAAAGGCGTAAGGAAATAACAGAGAAATCTAAGCTTAACAGTAAGACTGTTTTTTACGGAGCAAAATATAGAGAGGCCAGATTGCAGATATCCTAGAACAGGGCTGATGGAGGAACAGTGTAGGCACCCTTTACTTATACCAAAAAAAATTTTAAATTCAAACAGGGAGGATGAAGTTAGTACAGGAACAGAAGAAAAAAAAAAACAAAAGAAAGATTTTTTTAATTTATTATTATTAGATAAATACTGTGGATAATATCCTTATGGGAAAAAAAAGTAAAAAAAAAAAGAATATGTGAAACATAATTTCTTAATATAAATATATATTTGTTAATATAAATAAAAATGATAAAAACTTCAATGTAAGGGAAAGAAAGAGAATAAGAAGGGAAGTGAGAAAGAGGAATGGCATAGATTGAGGGCTTATGAAGACCTAAAGAATGGGTTGACAGAAAACAGACTAAATTAAAGGCTAGGGGACGTAGTAAAAGGCAGAGGAGGATGAAAGAATTTTTCTGGATATCATATTTAAACAGCAATATTGACAAGACTATTCATATGCAGAAATCACATTGACAACTGGGGCTTTGAGCAACCTGATCTTTTAAAATATGTCGCGGCCCGCAGCAGGGAGGTTGGACTAGGTAGGTGATCTTTAAACGTCCTTTCCAACCCAAACTGTTTTATGGTTCTATGATTACACTCCTGAACTCTAAGACACTTCTAACAAACCTGATCTACCATCAGAAAATGGGTGTGCTGTTGAATAAGAGCCAAATATTAATTTAATGGGAGAGTGAAGATATGAGAGTAGAATATGCATTAAAGAAGCAGTAAAAGAAAGTGCTGTACAGACCTTAGGGGAAAACAATTAGAACGATAAAGTTGTACAACATATGTTAGACAAATGTTTACTGTATAAACTAAATACAAGTGGCACACACCTACCTTATGGTACAGACATACCAGAATATCTGCAACAGGTTTAAGTATTGGTCTCTAACGTTCTGAATTCTTCTCCTGAAAAAATGACTCGCCTTAAAGTATCTAAACATAGCAGATACCTTAAAAATTGGTAATATTAATGAATCTTTTTAAGTTTAAGGACTATCAGTAATTTCAAACAAATTCAGATGTCAAAGTTTGATAGCAGTCATGATGAATTCGAACAGGCACTTACCTTCCTCACAAAAATTAATATAGCATTATGATAACACAGCTATAGAATAAACGAGCCACCTCTACTACTAGGAAAGGACATAAAGACTGTAGTAAAAATAAAAGGTGTTTGATGAGGTTTTTTGCATGACAGAAAACAGCATTCTTCCCAGTGTCACAGCTAGAGCAACAATGCAAAGACTTGTGTACATAATTATTTGCTACATTTTTTTCTATCAAGACAAAAAAATTCAATTTCCTTTACCTGGTGTGCTGGAAAAGCACTAATAAAACACAACACAAGATGATACAATAAATGAGATCTTTGGAATGATCAGTAGGTGGGAGCAGGTTCTCAGAAATTGTTAGTGCACACAGGACAAAAAACATTAGCTGTGCCTATTTAAATGGAATTATGTCAGTTGTCAAATCTAGAATTTTGCTCAAGAATTGTAGGAAAAAGAGCAATCAATTTGCAAAAATCAGTCAAATCTGTACTTATTTAGGTGGGAATTGCATCTACTTCCAGTTGTAAGCAAGTTTGACACAGAATTGTTGAAATAGGCCTTTGAGCTGGTAGTTAACATAAGATAGTTAATAGCTGTTAAATCTGTTCTACAGGAAAACATTCTTTATTCCAAATACTCCAATGTGTACATTGACACGTTTTCGGTAAAAACATGACTAAATAAGTCCTCCACAGAAGTCAAAACAGATGTTTCTATAAAGAAGTGAAATGTTAGTGTACTTCCTTAATTACCATTGACAATTTAGCATGAACAAATATAGAATCAAATTTTCTTGTGTGTTCATCCATCTTTTTAAAACAGTTCGGTTCAGTTCCAGCAGTGTAACTGTGGATATGTTTACTATATAAAAGTTTTTAAGACAATGGAATGGAAAAAGTAGGGCAAAATGCTTTCACGTTCCTGGAAAGCAATTACAAAGCAATAAAAACTGAAGAGAATTTTCTCTTGTTCCTTTATCATAACAACATATTCTGGATATGGAATTAATTTCATCTGTGTGAATCTCAAGATAGTTGCCCCGGTCTTCCTTGAAAATAAGCATTCTCAAAATGTTACTGATCTCTCATCAGCATTTTATCCATGTTTAAAAAATTAAAAAACAAACAAACAAGCACTTGGAATAAAATCTAGAAAATTATAAATTAGATTTAAACCAAAAAAATGTTATGTCCTTACAACATTTCAGAAAAAAATATTTTTCTCATTAAAATAAATTCTCCGAAGTCTTTCTAGAATACTAAAAAAGTCTCTCAATGGGATATCCAACAATTCAGGGGTCTAATGGTAAATAAATAAATGGTGCAAGTAAGTTACACTGAGGTTCAAATTTTTAACATCTAATAAATGAAAGTAAAGAAACCTTGTCAGAGCTCTTGATGTGGTGACATTTGAGGTCTAGAGTACTATTTCCTTTTTAATAAATTGTTTGAGTTTTATATGATTTATATGCTTTTAGTAGAAACCCAGAACCCATCTGTCTGGCTAAGCTTCTGGCCTAACAAGCTCCACTGCCTGTCTCATTTATTAATCTTTACACCAAATCCAATTTTACTTATCATAAGCACCCTGCCTCCTCCTCTGGACCTTTGAGATAACTAAACATTTGTTCTTTGTGTACAAATAGCAGAGAGAAGGACTGGTGTACATCTCATATCTGTCACACACCAAAAGGATTTCTGAATTTCATCTTCAAAGTTTTTTTTTTTTTCCTCCTCTGTCATTTATGTGTATATCTATCTACAGCTTGGACTGGCTCCTCTCTCAGTTCTGAGAGAATACATGTAAAATTCACAAGAAGGAAAAAAAAGCAATGGCATGCAGCACAAATTAAGGCAGAACACAGAGGAACGTATAGCAGGCACTGCTTACGCCCTCCCAGCCAGAAGATGTAAACTCCATGATCTTAGTCATATAAAGAAAGGAAAAGCATGATCATTTCAAAGACCCCAGGGGAAACATAATGCTAACTCACAACCTGTTTTCATCCAGAGTAGTCTTAGATGCAATTTGCATTACCATTAAGCAAATAATAGACTCTTTGACCTGTAAAATTTTTTCAAAGACAGCAGCTTCACATACAAGTCCAGAACTACTCATGCTGAAGAGTTGATTCTGGAGGGAGCAGAAAGACAGAGACAGAGAAACGTACATGTCCAAAATCTGGACAACTCTCAGGTTCTTGGGATCCAAAGATGTTGGAAATAATGAAAGAAAATCCTAACATTTCAGAAACTAGTATAAAATTATGTTCCTCCCATGGTACTCCTCCTCTGATCCAGAAGCTTAAAACTTGCCTTATATGACTTTTACATATGCATATAAACCTGTCACTTTTTCATGCTTTTAGCATGAGTGTAAAGAAAAGACAAAGAGCAGAAAAACAGGTATCTGTAATCTCCATATTCTTTCCATGAACAATTTTTAGCTTTGATGTCCGTGTTTCATTTCTTCTTCACAAGATGCTGTGAGTTCCAGCACACTCAAATGTAGAAGCAAGAAAATTCCAGGAAAAACAAAGGCTATTTCAGTTTTTGACCTTAGATATGCCTTGATGACCAAGGCAGTTATGTAGTCAAAGAGACATAGCACTGAGAAATACAGAAGGTGTCTGTCAGTGTAACAGAGGAAATACAGAAGAGGAAAAAGAGATTTACGAAATAAACATCACTGCTAGCAGTATATAGGCTAAGACTGTATTCAGGGATTAACCTGCAGGTGCCTTCATTAATACAACTGCTATTAATGAAACTATTATACAAATATCTTACAACAGATCAATAGGGAGTCCAAAAAAATCATCTGCTAATGAAATATATTATAAAAGTAATTGTTCCTTTCTTTCTTATAAACACATGTGTTAAGGTGTCACAAATTATAATGAAGCACAGCTGATAAATCTGAACATCACCTTCAGAAAACTTCTGAGGATAACTAGCATTGTTAGCAAGCAATTAACTGCAGGTAGCTAAAGATACAGGAAATTTTGTTCTTTAATTTTAAACTACTATTGAGACACTATATTATTGCTTTCATGTTTCTGAAACAGCAAAACTTCTCAGGGAACTGATTTTGTGTATATGCAAGTCTCTCTTAATATCTATTGCATATTTTAAAAATAAGCAAAATAACTACATGCTTAAATGTCAGCATTGAGAACTGAGGTAAAGAGAGATTTGTAATGACATTTAGCCTTTTTGGAGTATATAGAACTTAATATCCTAATACCTACAGTAAATCCAATGTTTTCTGCCAAAACTTTGATTCAGACAACATATAGAGATTGCAGAACCAGCTAAATGCCTATTTATTGATTTGGCAGGCAGACACAAAAAGGACCAAACACCTTCGCACCAGCATTAATGTATGCAAATGCAGAAGCATTAAATATTGAAGATCCATCTACAAAGCTTCTATATGGGTCTGTCCCTACTCACAGCCTATGAAGGGCACAGAACAAAGTGAGATAAGTTTGTAAATATCTATGTGAAATTCATGAATTTGTTAGTGATGAAAAGAAGGTATTGTCAAAATCTGAGGGTATGAGTATTTAATTTATTTTCTTAGAAGATACAAAATGACACAGCACACCACACGTTCAAAAATTAGCATTTCTTTATGCTAAACACTGTAATAGCTATTATTCTGTGGATATACCCTTAAAGTAAGAACACAAAATCAGTTCCCAATCTTAACTACAAATGTCAGGTCCCATGAGAAAATGGCCTAAAGCTTTTTGTTGTCTGGATGTATTACTTGAAATGTCCATACAAAAACAAGGATTGCAAACTTTCACCAGTTTACCTGACTTCCTCTGGAACAGGAGCTGATAGTTGTTCTATACATGTCATGTACATAGTCAATATCCATATGTGAGTAGTGTCTTGTAATACGCTCTTCTGACTTTCCCAGACCTCTTCCCAGGCTTTTGCCTATTCTTTTTGGTATCAGATCCTGAATTTAATTCAGTCTTCTAGGTTTTAATCCAAGGTTTACCAACTGATCTAAGTAACTTGTCCTCTGCCAGGTCTTCCAGTAGATAACTGCTGGTAGTAAATGCATGGAAACATGCAAACTTCATCACAAGTACCATTTATTTCTGAACATAGTGCATATAGTCTGCTCTAAGCAAAATGGGTTTCTTTTACAAAGAAATAAACAAGAAGAACATTTACGGATGTGCTGACATTCCCTGACTGCCATCAGAAGGGAACTACTGTGCAGGGAACTTACAGCCTTATCAGTTGTTGCAGGCAACGTACAGAAAGGTCCTCTGCTGTCTGTGGACCTTCTCTCCTCATTATGGTCCATTATAGTTGGACTAGATGATCCTGGAGGTCTTTTACAATCTTAATGATTTTATGATTCTATGATTATGCCAGTAACCTGTTTTCAATGCTCTGAACATCCCAATTTCCAGCCAGTGCAAAAAAAACCAAAAAAGATATCTTGAAAAGAAAAACCTAATGCTTTCTTAAATCTTAGCTATCTTTTGACTATTGCACATGCCAATTTCCAGCTTAGCCCTTTGACTTCAAGCATGCAGTAAACAATTAAATCAAGTGATATATAATCCATAAACTGAGTAAGAAATAAGAGATACATTTTCCCAAGTTTTAGTGAATATTATACACACCATACAGTACTTTCGAACCTTATGGTTCCTAGGTCTTAATAACATGTGGGATAGGGGAGAGGCAAGTGAATTACTAGACTAGCAAGATGTTATGAGCTAACCCCAGTAGGCAGTTCACCACCACAAAGCCACTCACTCACTTCCAACCCCCATGGGATGGAGGAAGAAGAGAGGAAGAGTAAAAGCAAGAAAACTTGCGGATTGAGATTAAAACTGTTTAATAAGTGAAACAGAAGTTGAAGAAGAGAGAAAGAAAACTAAACAAAACAAGTGATGCAAAGGCAATCGCTCACCACCTCTCACTGGTAGACCGATGCACAGCCGGTTCCTGTTCAAAGATGTCTAACCTAATTGAAGTCCCCTGTTTTCCCTTTTTCTTGGTGAGCATGGAATGCTATATGGCATGGAATATCTTATTGGTTAGTTTGGGTCATGCGACTGGTTGTGTGCCCTCCCAACCTCTTACCCAAACACAATAACAGTTTGTATTTCCCATTTTGATTTGTGATATTCTTTTGTAAATTCTATGGGTTTCATAAAACAGACATGATTTTCCATAATACCCTTCTTAGTCCTTTAATGTTAGACTTGAACTCTGAATCTGATTTGACCAAAGCACTTTTCGTTCATATAAATGTTCTGGGGCAAAAGACCTTTACTCACATCGACTTAAACTCTCCTCATACGATGTAGTTTTCCTCACAGAGAAGATACTTCATCAGAAGTCTCCTTACATTCATCAAATTCTACAAACAGTATTTAAGTATCCATTTTGGTCTGTAACTGTGGTCCCAAGCAAGTAACAGTTTCCTAGCACCCTGTGCCCAGGGTCATATGAACACAAGGCAAATCTACCTACACGTGTCCATTCAACTTGTTTAGCAGACCTACTACCCACTCAAGAGAAACAAGATTCTACTTTCTACATTTCAGAAGAGAAAGCTAGGTAATTGTTTCAGAACTTTAAATTCTGTTACTAATCTAAATCTATTTTAAAGAGAAATTAGTAGCTAGATAGCTACAGAAAATGTGGGATATCAGAAAAATACCTAGGGAATAGATGTACAAATAAAGGAAGACATCATAGCAACAGGCAAAATTTTTAAGGTTTAAGCAGAAAAGGAAACATGAACTGACTTTCTACTTGGATTCATGCAGCCATTGAAATTAATTTAAACTAGATACAAGACCCATACAGCCCAATTTAATTTTATGAAGCAATTTTTCAAAGAACTATATGCCAGTTGCAAGTACAAGATGAGATTCGGGTGCTGTATCCTTTATTGTAGCAACTAGATGGTAATTTGTCTGTCAACTCTTTCTAGCTGAAGTGTGTCTATTAATCTATTTGTGTTTGGATCAATTCCAATTTTCTAATCTTCTGGACAGCTTTCACAAAGACTCCATATTTCATAACAAGAACCTCCCACAACACACATTTTCTTCTGTCTTCCCATATGTTGCATTTTCCTTCAAGACAACTCTGGTCTAGTGCCCAAGGTTAACATGCTTTTGTCATGGACTGGTTGCACAACTAATTCATAAAACACCTGATTTATGCTAGTGAACGGGAATTCCCTTGTTTAGTAAGATATTTGTTAGGAGAAAAAATATTTTGCATTATTTTAAAGGTTTATTTTACACTACATTAAAAATATTTTACAATACCAACATTGATTTCTTTTTTGCCATTAAAGCAGGCAGTAATAAAACCAGGTTAATACATATCTATAGTAAACATAAGGTAACTATAGGTTAGCAATGATGAGAACTCTGTACACGACTAACTAGTTGAGTGTAGAACACTATTTTCTGTAGCATTTCAGACTTCATTATCAAGATGGGATGACCATAACTGACTCATTATGCTAAGTGTGTAGTTTGGATGTTGAGGAAGATTATTCTAGTTGACTTTTTTCCTTTGAGTTTTTTGACCATTTGATTTTAAATAATACTTTGTTGTTAGGAATGCAGACTATTTCACTAACACTGCTGATCACCATGGACACAGTACTGCTGGTCTTCACAATTAGCTTGGCTCCCATAAGATTTGCTTCACATTATCTCTGTCACCACTAACTTGATGGCACTGATATCTCTTATGATAAAGCAATGATTATTAATGCTATCTTGGCCTAGGAATCCAGAGTCACAGGTGTATTAGTTATGGGAAAGGAACGGCAGATATGCTTTGAAGTTGGACTCAATAGAAGGCCACTAAAACTATGTTTTGCTATGAATTCTGCTTGCATGAGTTATACAAATAACCCCTAGCAGGCACACAATCGTACAGGATAACAGGCGTGTTGCCTTCTGCTCTCTTTACAGTTGGTGGAGAGACAGGAACTTCTGCAGAACAGTCAAGCCAATCCAAACTTTCACTGCCCCAGAGGATGCTCTCTCTCCATCCACTGCAGGGCAGACTAGAACAGTTGGCTCCACATCAGACACACCAGACTCAAACATCTACCATTAGAGAAGATTAATTCAGGCCTCAGTGTTTTGCTATTCTCTTTCATTCACTCTGCATTAGAATTCTTGTTTTAATTGTATCATCGTTAATGAGTTTAACACAGTGGATGGATCTGCCTGAGAAAAGGTTCTCACAGTTCTTAAAGCTGAAATAAAATAGACACTGAATTCTTCTTCTCTGAATAGGCACATCCTAGGAAGAAAGAGATGGGGAATACCTCTCCTTATAACAGCAATACACTGAAATGTCTTTAAATGTCACATTGTTCAGCAAATATGTCAGAAAGTCTATGCCCTCTCTTTATGCATGAGTACAAGCACGGTCACCTCAGTGTACAGGGCTATTTCTCTTTGTGGCAGGGACTCAAAGTAATTATCTTGACCATGGCTGTAAAACATAGATAACTAGACTATTAAAGCTGAAAGGAAAAACATGCAGTTTAGAATGAATTAATAACTCAGATGAAAATACAGCCATATGCATTACCTGATAGGTAGTACAATATGGATGGTTCCCAGAAGGCATAAATACAAATGCAATATAATCAACAGTGGCTTTGTTATTGGTTTTACAGCAAGCAGAGTAGACTTTCATCATAATCCTACATCAGGGGCAGAAGGACACTGGATGACTTATTGTAGATTAATAAGTCTACTGCAAGGTAAATAAAGTACAGTCAGCATTTTCAGAATATTAGAATCACAGAATGGTAGGGGTTGGAAGGGCATGTCTGGAGATCATCTAGTCCAACCCCCCCTGCTAAATCAGGTTCACCTACAGCAGGTTTTGAATATCTCCAGAGAAGACGACTTCACCACCTCTCTGGACAGCCTGTTCCAATGCTCTGTCACTCTCAAAGTGAAGAAGTTTTTCCTCATATCCAGGTGGAACTTCCTGTGTTCCAGTTTGTCCCTGTTGCCCTTTGTCCTGTCACTGGGCACCACTGAAAAGAGTCTGGCCCCATCCTCTTGACATTCACCCTTTAGATATTTATAAGCATTGATGAGATCTCCTCTCAGTCTTCTCTTCTCCGGGATAAACAGATCCAGCTCTCTCAGCCTTTCCTCATATGAGAGATGCTCCAGTCCCCTCACCTTGGTAGCCCTTTGCTGGACTATCTCCAGTAGTTCTTGATCTTTCTTGAATTGGGGAGCCCAGAACTGGACACAGGACTCCAGATATGGCTTCACCAGGGCAGAGTAGAGGGGAAGGATAACCTCCCTCAGCCTGCCAGCCAAATATAGTTATATGTATATAAAGTATATAGAACTATATTTTTATGATGTATTAATTATATTTTATTATATTGTATTGCATTGCATTGTATTGTATTATATCAGAATCGTTGAATCTTTAAGGTTGGAAAAGACCTGTAAGATTATCAAGTCCAACTGTCAACCCAACACCACCATGTCTACCAAACCGTGTCCTGAAGTGACACGTCTACACACTTTTTGAACACCTCCAGGGATGGTGACTCCATCACATCTCTGGGGAGCCTGTTCCAATGCCTGACCACTCTTTCGGTGAAGATTACCCTATATTATAGAAGAAGATTATTATATTATATTATTTATAAAATAACTCTAGTCAATGGAAATGTTAACTGATATGGTCAGATAAGACAGAAAAAAGCTTTTTTTCTTCCTAAAGAAGTAAGCAAACTCATGAAATTTTGAGATTCTTGTCAAGAAACAACTAATATCTACACCACTGAATGATTCCCTTGTAATGTACACACCTTTCATATCCACATCAAGTAATGAAAATAACTAATAAATTATTTAAAAAAAAGAAAGAAAATAATAATCCAAAAATATCTAAATGTATCAAATAATATATCAAATTCTGCCCATCACTCATAGCTAAAGGGAAAGGTTCTCCAATGACAATCTCAAGGAGACAATGCAGACTATTTAAAAGACCAAAGTTTATTTCTCAAATAAAGAATGATCCTTTTCTACCACAAAACTTCTCTACTGCAGAATATTGTATTTAAATAAAACACTTTAGAAAACCAAGGAACAGAGAAATGTTCGTAGTTCTAAGGATTTTCTTTCATGATATATTCTTTCTAGTAAAGGAAATAATAATAAATAAGAATATGTCTCTTCTGCTCTTTCAGAACAATTCACTACTGACAGTGTTCTGTCATTCCCCATGATCTTCCAGTCTTTTCCTTCAGTCAGAAGGACAAAATACCCAACTGCCTTCTCAGCTGTTTTACTCTTCACCAGCAGGTTCCTTTCTGAAGATTTCAGTCATTTCTGTGACAGTGCTGTCTCTCCTGCTTAACAAACAAGTCACATTTCCTCCTTGGAAGATGAAGTGGTATTTTTATATTTCAGTGATCAAAACAGACAAATGTACAATTAGTCTTTAACCAGAAGACAGTCAGCAGAATGATAGCAAGAAAACTGATACAGGACATTTATGTCAGAATATACTGAGCTTGATTTGACTACTTAAAAATTGGGCATCTAGCATTAGTTTCCCCTTTAGTTGAGAGAAAAGCATCAACATCCCCAAAGGTAATTTATTCTACCTAGCTTAGATACCTTCTTTATAATAAAATGAATTCTCTTTGACCACATCCTTCAGGCATGACCGAGACCAATGCAATTTAAGGTGCATTGGAAAGTGAACAGTGTTGTACAGCATGCAACTGAGCTAACTGCAAATTCTTCATATACAAATGGGTGTTTACTACTAAGTAGCCAATTGTTCTTGGATCTGTGTGTCTAGATAGATAGAATGTATATGCAGCTATTCATATGTATTATGAATATATACATAAGAAAAGATATACAAAAGTGAAATATATTCGGAACAGAAGGACAGAAATCAACCCTTTTGTTTCAGTTTTGGTTTGTGGTCTACTATTATGATTTTAATTAGTAAAATACTCTGGGAAAATATACTAAGTCTTAACCTAATGGCATAATATAGTGATGGCAGTCATTTCTCATAACCCTCAAGTACTTGAAGATCCTGCTTTTATAGGATTTTTTGTTTGCTTCTGTTTAGTTTTATTTCATTTTAGTGGTTTTGTCTGGTGTTTTATATATATGTGTGTATATATATATATGGGGGGAGAGAGAGAGAGAGAGAGAGAGAGAGAGAGTTTGGTTTTTTAATGACACTAGAGTCACTGAAGGGTTTCCACAATGTTTTGGGAATATTTCACATTCAGCAATGTTAGTTATGACATAATATATCCTATCTTGACAACATAAATTTTGACTTTATCATTTTCAAGCAGTCCCAATGGTTCTACAAAGCTGTTCATCACGCTAATGAAAGCTAGACCACGTATCTGATCTAAATAGCCACAAGTAAGGATTACATTCTTTATTACCACCTTATCAGCAACATGTATATTCAAGCCCTTGAAGTCAAGTGTTGCCATAACATGAACCTGAATGACATAAAAGATAAAGGTACCAAAATAAGGTAAAAGGAGAAAAGACAGTGCACAGAACTTGTGAATGAATTCCTTCTGTGTGTAAGCTGCAACATTGGTGCACAGTCTGGGGCTGATTAGAAATTTGAAAACATGAGACTCTTTCATGTTCCGCTCTTAATAAGCAAATGAATGACAACATAACTTCATGCTCCTCAATACTTCCAGACAAATGTTCAGAGTATTCATTTTTCTCCAGTTTGTTTTTTATATTCCATGCTGTTTACTTTATAGAGAAAAATAAAAAGCAAACACAGGACAAAAAGAATAAAGTATCAAGGCAAATGGGGACAGCATACAAACAAAGGAGCAAAGCAAAATCAAATTAAAAATACGAAACAATAGCTTATTGCAAAAAGAAGCATCTGGAGAACATTCTGGCACAGAACTGGAATATAATTCAGGTGTCTCAACCTTCCAGTAATAATTTGTGTTGATTGTTGTTGTTTTTTTTTTAAGAAAATAATTAAAAAGGATTTTAATAATGTCCACATTTTACTGTGTGCTGACCTAGGCTGTAATTTACAGCATTTTTGATATTTTACAGCATTCATTCCATAATTTGAGTTGTGATTCACCAAACATGAAAATACTTTCCAGATTATTAAACTGATTTATTTAAAAGCTGTGTAGAGGTTTGAACTCCACTTGTCAATTCTTAATTGCATTTCAAGAAAAGTTAAAGACACAACAAAGATGTATCATCCAGATTATGACAGTATCCAACATATAACATGTAATTTCTAAAACTATAGAAGGTGATACTTAGTGCAAAATATAAAGATATAAACATATAGACGTGACACAAAGAAGTAGACGAAAGAACAAAAAAAAGTTTAGAACTGCAGAAGAGCTTCCAGTAGCACAGACTGATTTAACATTTGGTCACATGCTGCTTACACTTATTTATTTATTTTGGCTTTGAATTAAACACATTATTTTCACGTTCATCTGTCACACAGCAATCCTTGTCCTAGTTTTTTGGGTGTTTTGTTTTTTGCTTCTTTTTTTGGGTCTAATTCTCTGTTTCCTTCACAGCATTAGAGTTTCTTCCTCCACTAAGAACTAGTGGTCTCTTATAAGACCAGTATTTCTAGTAGTGATTTTGAAGATGACACACCCAACAGGAGTTCAGTGAGGTGCACTTCGCATTCTTATTGCAATAAATATCCATGAGCATTTTAAAGAAGAAAAATAAATTGTGGAAACCTTAGCGTACCTATTGTTATAAATTGGCCTTTTTGCAAGGACAGGGAGGAAGAAAATACAACAACTGACCTCACTGGTGAAGGGAATAAGGTTAACTAGGGCAAGAAATAAAGGGATATGAGTCTAAAGAATAAAAATACCTCCTGGAGGTACTTGTAGGGATACATCTTGTACTATGTATAAGTTAGTCAGGAATTAAAACATTCTTGAAATCAACTGAATTCCATGTGAAATGGTGAAAGCATAATTTGAATATGGAATTTATGTACATTTATTTTATTCTACTTGTAAAATGAAATTCTGGATACTT
Source organism: Psophia crepitans (assembly GCA_013399095.1). Classification (NCBI taxonomy): domain Eukaryota; kingdom Metazoa; phylum Chordata; class Aves; order Gruiformes; family Psophiidae; genus Psophia; species Psophia crepitans. The sequence goes on along the minus strand of VWZZ01002058.1, from coordinate 290,859 downwards.
GCTAGAATGATTTAAGTATTGCCATTGAATTCTGTAGACCTAGAAAAATTTCCAGGTATAGTTCAGATACTCTCATCAACTTCATTGTTCAACCTGGCAGCATGTCTTAAACTTCATTTGATAAAGTCAGAAGAACCAATCTTGTCATTACTTGACATATTTCTCTCATAACATTTCTACAAGTAGTATAATCAAACTCACACAGATGCTGGTATTTCATAAAACAGCTTTGTTTGGTTTTCTTAATATATTTCCACAATCAGAAATTTCATTTCACACTCTCAGTTTTCAAGAATTGACTCTATATTTATTTTACCGAAAAGACTATGCTGAATTACTTATGTAATAAATCCTGTGGAGTCATTAGGTTCCTAAAATTCTTTGAACTTAAGCAGTTCAACTTTTTCTTATTTGACAAGCAAACTTTGTATTTTTGAGATCACTGTTTAATCATTCTCATTATCTAAACTGGAAATATATGATTTTCCTTAAGTCCTAAGGCTTACACTCAAAATTCCTACAAGATACTATTTCACTGTAAAACCAAGACAATTATCTTTGAAATCATCATAGGCATTAAAAAGCCACTTTACAAAGAGTTCCACATTCCAGGCTTCCATACTGTAGACTAAACATCGATGATGTAAGTGTTTTTTTTTCTTTCTGAAAGACATATGACCTCAAGCCAAACGAATCTCAAACTAAGATTAAGATGAGTCAATGTGGCATGTGTATAATCACTCAACTTCAAAAACGTAGTTGTCCAGTATGAATTGTAAAATCAAGAAACAACTCTCCAGCAGATGAATCAGACTTATGCTTCACAGGATGTCCAGAGGGATTACAATTTCAGAACAGCAGAAAGCTCAGCAAAAGAAACTCTGACTGCAATACAAACAGCAAGTTGCATACACTAATTCTGACCACAGTCGGTGAGTGAAAAAGGGGAGCGTTGTCAAGTACGTGATCATAGTCAAAGTGCTCAAGTCACAGTGCTTCCTGCAATCCCAAGAAAAACGTAGCATTGACATGAGATAAACATGGAAATCGGTGTACTGAAATCCAAAAGCTTTGTTTTACATGGGAGTAAGATAAACCACATACGCTTACTTGCAGAAGGTGGGCAGACAACACAACAATATAATAAATAGCAACTACAAGATTGAAGTGTTTTTTTTTCTTGAGCCCACTTCTCAACTGACACTTGTGGTATTTTTTTCCAGAAGAGCTTCTAATGACTTTGGAGAGCCTATAACAGCACCTCTACTCCATGACTGTGTAGTTACCTTACCCTTGCCTGTAGCCATGTCTGTTATACTAGGACATTGGCAGCAAATGCTGAGAGGGTTTTGGACAGGTGGAAGGACTTAAAACAAAAAGGTGACATAAAAAAAAAGCTACAGCTTTTTGATAATTGAACGAATGAATCCTAGGAACAAACTTTATGTGTTAAGCAAAGAATTCTGCTCAGTAGGCATCTGGTGAGAAGAGTAGTGACACAAGCAGCAGTAACATGTCACTTTCAAGTCACTCCCTTCCTCCATGAAACCTCAGAAGTCTTAAACTTCATTCTCCTTTTTCCCTGTTCTACAGAAATACAGTTTTCATTATTCATTTAGGTCTTTATATTGTGGCCTTTATCATAGTAACCAAGATCTAATACCAGGCTTTGTAAACTGAGATTTTGCTCAGACAAATAAACTCTGAAAATCCACAAAAGTAAGATGGACCTGCACTATCACATTGAACAACTGGGCTCCAGTTGTCCATAAAGGTACTTTTGTGTAGTTTAGATTGCACGGTAATTGTACTCACTTAAATGTTTCTACTTATTATCTAACTTTCTGAACAGATGGAACATTATACGTAAACTCTAATTCCTCTTGCTCTTAAAAATCCCATGACAATGCACATTCCTTTCACTGTGACAATTTCAAAGAGGTGGCACAGCTGATCATTTGAATTTCTAAACTTTCCCTACATTCATGCTCTACCTAAAATTTCATCTGCTCTATTAATAGTCTCACTTACAGGACAAGACTCTTTCCACCTGCTAAGAAAACACACACAGCACGCAGCAGCAAGCAAGAGCTAACACAAGGAACATGACAGCGAGATTCTACTACACAAGTAAGTTTTGATTCCGTTAATTCCTTTTGTGCCCTGGGTTATAATCTGGGATTCTTGTAGCAAATGCAAACCAGACATTTATAAATGGCAAACAGAAAGGCCAAACTATTTATTGCAACTTGATTTACAGTATCCCATTAATTCGCTTACGCAATTTCAACATAATCACGAAACTTTCAAGAAATACCATGGATCACTCAAGTATTATGCAGTTAAACATGCATATGGAACAATTTCACAATTCAAATCCAATACTTTTCAGACAGCTATTTTATCATATTTATTTGTTCTTTTCTGTTTCCCTCTTCCAATGCTTTCACACTCAGCTTTAAGAATGAGGTAGTTTCCTGAAGCTCAACAGAATTATTCAAATGCTTAATTTTAAGTACACATATGTTTGCAAGCTCAGTGTTTTAGCCTTGTCTTTTCATACACCATGTAATGCATGGCATATGATGAAGCCCTGGAGCAGTGGCCCTTTGTATCTGAATCTTCACACCGTGAATTGTTCATCAGACAATTCATTTAAGTACCAGAAAGGCTTCCTCTGTGGGAACAGATGCCTTCAATGGCTAAACTCTTTATCTGATATCTTAGACCCTGAGATTTCTACTGTGTACAGGGTGCTAATCATGTAAGGTTCAGGTAACACAAGAGGAAGACATTTAAGTTATATACTTTAAGAGGTATAAACACAGCTAAAAATGCTTAGGCATCTAAATCAATCATAATAAACAAAGCTAGCAGGTAGTGGTTCCTTTGCTTACAGTGATGGCTTATTTCTTTCTCAGTCTATTCAGTCTGCATGATTATAAGAAGATCAGACTTGCATTATGCTTGTATTTCTTGCAGTACTCCTAATTTGATTTTCCAGTGTTGGATTCTTAAAAGCTTATTTTTAAGACTTAATCTTATAGATGAGAAGTGAAGAAGCTAACGGTAAATAATCTAAGTTGCTCCCTTCCTCTGCTAAAACATTTTGGAGCAAAAAGGAAAAAATAGTTGTTGATTATTCTGTACATTCATTTGTGTCCAGCATACTGTATTAACATTTCACAGGTATCAACCATAAAGCATGTACTGGCTGAGTGTTTTATCTGATACCTCAAGACACGAAGGAAATAACAAATGCAGTAGATCATAGATGATGAGAGGAAAGTCTAACAAGTTGTTCAACACCTAGATTCATGCTGTGTACAATCAACAGAACTGATCAATATTACACTTTGGTCAACACTGTGCAGTTCCTTTCCCTGGCAAGTTATCATTTTGACTTGAGTAGCAGAAGTTAGCTTCCCATTTTTATAAATGAAGCCTTCATTTATTTTTTTTTTTTTCCCCCCTAACTGAAACTGGATAGACCTCAGATCTTGCACATCTAGAGCTGAGGATACAGAAAGTAAGAATATTTCTTATGCAACATCTCTACTGTCACCAGTGCATCGGTTTAGTGCTTGGTTTGTGTGAACAGAGGAGGACAAAGAAAAAGATTTTCCACTGTAGCATCATTATGGAGAGGAAGAAAAAGAGAAATAAAACTTTCAAGGTTTTTATTGCAGTTTTATCCCTTGGCATTATTATGTACTTTATTTGTTTAACTTAAAGACTAAGTGATTTCTTTCTCTTAAGTCTAGTATATTTGTTTTGGGCTTTGTTGGGGTTTTTTTTGTTGTTGGTTTTGTTTTTTTTTTAAATCAATCAGGCTCCATAAATAGAATATAAGTACTCTATCTGTGTATACCTTAGTTTCAATTTAGAGATAGTATATGGTGTAGATCTCAAAATTCAAGTTTCCTGTCCTTAGGCTGGCATTATTTTTCAACTTTTATTAAAGATACCTTTTTAATTGACTTAAAAGGTTCACAGAAGTGAGAAATGTAACATATTTAAACATTGATGGTTTCCAAACATTACACTAAAAAAAATAAAAATATCTGTTACTAATTGTAACAAAAGATTTTTTTCATCTACTTTGGCATTCTGGAATAGAATAAAGCTGAATTCTTAAATCTTAACTTACTCCCCTTCACAAGTAATAATAAATTTGTTAAAAAACTTTAATTATTATTTGGAAGCTATGTTCAATCCAATTCAGCATAAATAAATATTTAACATTTTTCCTTTACAAAGTATTCACTCAGTTCAACATGCTCTTTATTTTAAGCATCTTTGTCTCAGTACTTAACCAGTTAAATTTGTGATGAATACCGATTATTTAACAGGCTTTCTGCTAAAAAAAAAAAACAAGAAAAACCACAAAACAAAAAATAACCAACCAAAACCCCCACTATACCCTCATGTCTTCTTTCTTATTATTTACTGAATGGGTTTGATCAGTGATACTAGGTTAAATCTGAAATTATGTTGCAAGACTAAAAGTGGATTAAGCAAAATTAATTTTGGGACTAACGAGTTTTCTGTCTGTATCACTGCTTGTTGCAGATGGGATAACTATTTTGTAGGACCAGTGGATGTGGACTGCGAGTGAACATACGTAAACTCACATACAGTCTGACAGATGAGACCCTGCAAAAACATAAACGTGAGCTGGGTCTCCCCTTCAAGACAGCTCTCATGCTCACTAGCATAGGCTTAGGTGTGAATGATATGAAGGACAGGAAATCTCATGATGTTTTTCAGACGACAGTAGCTCCTATCTCTGTTTAACCAACAACATTAGCTATCATATGTGTAAGGTCAATGTTAATTTTGTCACCTGGTTAAATTCTAACTCCACTACATCCTACTTTGTGAATTGTCGAACTGTAATTGATGAGGGTTTTAACTCTGCAATTCTGCCAGGGAACAGCAATAGGTGCAAAAATAAATTGGGGGGCTTGTTTATACTCACATGTTTTATTTATTACTCTTGAAACTTTATTACTTATTTTTTATTTGAATGTTCATTTATCCCAGAAGTATTAATAGAATTATTAAATACTATCATCACTCTCCAACACTCCCTTCTCTGAAGATATTGTTGGAAAAAGTATTAGTTTCAGAACTTAGGTCATATTCCTTTATTTAAACAATCTACTGTTATTTACAAAAAAAAATTCAGTCAGCCAAACAAAGAGCTTTATATTATAGAGTAGAAAAAGCTAGCAAACAGTCCAAATTCAAACCTGGCATGAAATAAGGCAACCTGTCTATGATATGTCAAATACTAGGAAGTCTTCAGTTTTCTTGCCTTTTCAGAGTTTCAAATGAAATAGCACTTTTTTTTCCTGATAATGATAAGGACAAGAAAACAACACTTAATTCATAATGGTTAAAAGTTTTTTGAGCACAAAAAAATAAAAGCAACAAAGCAATGTCCTCAGGCAATCCTGTTTCATTTAATCTTTTTTCTTCTTCCTTCCAGAGCTTTACTGCTTTGTTCTTTATTCCTCTTTCTTCCTATTAACTTTGATATTCATTTGCACTGGAATATACCGCTGCATATGGAAAGTCATGTGAGCAATCTTTAAAGACTTACTAAAACAATGAAGATTCTTGAAAATAAAAAAAATAAATCCCCATTGTAATTACTGCCCTGAAATTCTACGTTTTAAGACTATGATATAAAAAAAAATTCATGTAATTTTTTAATTATTTTTTTTTTTACTTTAACTTTTTTCTTTCACGAAGTATTCACTCTGTAGCTAATTACAATTTAGCAGATAAATCTGGAGGAGGAGTAGTGGTATGGTGAATTCTACATCCATTGCTTTTTTCAACCTCTTCTAAGACTACGTAATTAATTCCAGAAGCATCTCAGTTTAGGACTCTGGTTGCATGAATTCTGGTAAATTAAATGTGCCAAAGCCTGTTCCATGGCACGGAGAGCAAGTGGCATGGCTTGCATGCAATATGTTAAAATTTCTTCTATTTCAGAACAGAGAGGCCTTATCTATACACAGAATCACAGAATCGTACAGGTTGGAAGGGACCTCGAAAGATCATCTAGTCCAACCCCCCTGCCAAGGCAGGACCACCTAGAGCACATCACTCAGGAACGTGTCCACTCAGGTTTTGAATGTCTCCAGAGAAGGAGACTCCACAACCTCTCTGGGCAGCCTGTGCCAGTGCTCTGTCACTCCCACAGTGAAAAAGTTTTTCCTTATATTAACNGGCTCTGCGCTGGACTCTCTCTAGCAGTTCCCTGTCCTTCTTGAACTGAGGGGCCCAGAACTGGACCCAATACTCCAGGTGCAGCCTCACCAAGGCAGAATAGAGGGGGAGGAGGACCTCCCTCGACCTACTGACCACACCCCTTCTAATACACCCCAGGATGCCATTGGCCTTCCTGGCCACCAGGGCACATTGCTGGCTCATGGTCATCCCCCCGTCCACCAGGACCCCCAGGTCCCTTTCCCCTACACTGCTCTCCAGCAGCTCAGTCCCCAACCTGTACTGGCACATGGGATTCTTCTTTCCCAGATGCAAGACCCTACACTTGCCCTTATTGAATTTCATCAGGTTCCTCCCCGTCCAGCTCTCCAGCCTATCTAGGTCCCGCTGAATGGCAGCACACCCCTCTGGTGTGTCAGCCACTCCTCCCAGTTTAGTGTCATCAGCAAACTTGCTGATAACTATATAGTTATAGTTATATAACTAGTTATAACTATACTGCTGATAACTATACTAGTTATTAGGAACTGCCATTGCCTTATGCTAGTCCCTAAATTGTCCTTAAATACTGTTTGAGAAAGTGTTAATTGCACAAGCCAAAGCATTTTAGGAACCATGGCAACACTAAACAGCTCTAGCCCTGTTTGCTACTGTACATAGCTTTTAAGTCCAGAGTCTTCTAAAGTACAAAGCAATAACACCTTAAACACCTTGGGATATAATATATTGCTCTCATCATAAAAATAATTAGCTATAAAATGTAAAATATAAGCTGGAATTTTAACAGTCTTGGGAACTGCAATAGTGCTGTGACCTTTCAGCAAAGATATCCTTGCATTTAAAGATTTGTAATTATTATATTTTAAAGCAATTTCTATATAGCAATTAATATAACCACTCTGATGTTAAAATAATTAAGCCAACACAAAACATTTTAAAACCTGAAACTTGCATTTTGTATCAGTACTTCTGTGAACTTTATTTCAACATTGATTATTTTCCCACTTTTGCTCGCACCCTTTTTACACCAAATACAGTTTATCAAAATCAAAGGAACAAATCAATTTTAAGTGTTATTAATAAAACAAAGGGCATCAGTTGGAAAAAAATAAAAACATAAAAACAACAGTGAAAATAATGGCATCCTGAAAGCATAGGCTGCTTGTATTAGCCACCACTTGATTACTATTGTAGTAACACAGATGAACATACTAGCAGTTGGCTGAGGATCTTTATATCTTTTTAACCACAGATACAGAACAGTAATTTTGACACCATAAAGTCACATATGATAGATGATCAAATATTTCCACTTGCTACCAAATTCTGTAAGAATACTGGGAAATTGGGCTGTTCTCTCTAGATATGCATACTTTAATATGCATTCCTGGCACATGCATTTCATATAATACAAAGAAAAGGGAACGGAGACAAGGAAGGATTCCGTATCCCTATTCAGTGCAGTACATCACCAGTTGGTTCAGTAGTCTGTATTAATCTACACTCTCTTGAAGTTTGATACAGTTCAGTTTTCCATGGAGCAGCTTCTATAGCAGCTAAATAAAAGAACTTTTAAAAATAATTCACAACTAGTAAGTTCCCTTTTGTGAAGAAAATTATTGAACATTCTACATTTATATGAAATAGACAGTAAAGGGAACTAGGAAATTTTATTTGAAAGTATGCTTATCTTTCCTCTAAGCTGCAATTGTTTAATGATTTCTCTATTTAGATTCCAACATAGGATGGAAGGCTATGGAAGGCCTTGTTTTGGTCTCTGCTACAGTTTGTAGGGATCTATTTTTGCTGTTGAGACAAGTCTTGACATTGATTCTACTGCAAAATGGATTTTTCGTGTCTTACATCCCTGTTGACTCTACTGAGTACTATTTCTATTTCTGTCCCAGTGAGTCAAAGGCACAGTTACCTCCATCTCCAGCTAACATATCTCTAGATCATAACCACTACTTCCTTTAAGCTGTACAACTACTAACATAGTTAGACTAGAATAACAACCATTAGTTTTTAACATGTTTTTGCTAGAAATTTTCTGCATCTTTCTCAGCAAGAAAGACCATGTGCCTCAAGGCATGCTGGTTTTTTCCAACAGTACTTACTGGTCTAATAAAAATCTTCATTTATGAAGTAAACTGAATTCTTCAGACTTTTAAAATGTGAAATACACAATATTTCACAGAACATATAGCTCACAAATTTTCCTCTGTCATTATTAGCTCTGTCAAGCTAAAGCTTCTACTACACTTCCCTGTTTCTGTGTGTTATACTCAGCATGTGTAATCTCTACACATTGGAACCCAATGCTTTGTTTCAGCTTCCTATCACACGTGCACATTTGAAGCTTCGTTCCAGCATTGTAAATGGCATTGTAAACTGCCAAATGACCCTAACTCCTGGCACATGACAGAGAGCATTACAAACTGAAAATACACATGTCAAATCTCACAGATTGATTTCTGTCAAATAAAGACCAAAGGTCATAAATTCTTCTTTCACCCATTCACTTAGAGAATGAAGACTTTTTATTCTACCTTTCTATGACTGCTGGATTCCAAGTGACAGTCTATCCAGTTGTACGTAAACATATAATAACTTTAAACTCTGGAAAAGGTGATTTTGCCTGTGGTGACACAAAATAGGTAGCAACTGAGGGCAGATATCACATAATCTTTGCAAAACTGATAAAAGTTCAGTGTAAATGTTCTAGCATATGGCAACCACATTGCTTTCTAAGGTTCACTCTTCAAACAGAGGTTTAACTTTACATTTTCATTTAGCTATCTGAAGCAGAATTTCAGTGACAACAACCCTACAGTAGGGACCTACTTGGTCCTTCAGGTGGGAGACCAAAATACACAGTCTAGCCTAATATAGGCTAGACTGTGACACGTGAGACCAAAGACAAGCGATTGGGATATATAATGTGGGCTTCACAACCTAGACAATGTCAGTGAAGAAAGCAAGCTATTATTTTATTTTCTCTCATTTCTTGCTTTCTTACCTCTAAAAAGCAGGCCATTGCCTCTTAAAAGGACTAAAACATACTTGCATTTTACATTTCAAAAATGGTAACATATGACACAAAAAATGCTTTAACACTTTCTTGGTTAGCACTATAATTAAGATTTCTTCACACAGGACTGTTGTACCAAAGTACAAGGAATAAGAAGAGTTCCCTTTTCCTATCAGCTACCAGCATACACCTCTACAGATGTACACCAGAAACATGGCAAACCTTGATAAAACATTTCGGTCCCATAGAAAAGCAAGGAACATATTGAGGCAGCATTTGTCAACTCTTACTGTAACGTTAAGAAAACCTTTCTCCTTTGATTGCAATGACAAGTGAAATATAGCACTTTAAATTTATTTGGGACATACTTGAATTCAAGGTTATGGAGGTCTCACCTCTAGGTCACTGAAAACAAAGCAACCTGAAATTGCACTTGAATGTTAAAAATGTAACAAATGTAAATCTGACAAACATCAAAGTCCTGAGTGTTAGTTGGATTTTTTTTTCTCCCCATAGTTCTCTCATGAAATTCATGCATTTTAATAAGCCTAATAATTTGTACATATTGTGAATTGTAATTATTTTGCTTTCAGATTGATTTACTACTGTTGACAGGAGAGGAGTGTAAAAGCATTACCTTTTAATCTTTTCAGATACTTGCTGCAGTGATGGAGTGATTAGAAGGATTATAAATAATGAAATATTACACACTTCAGGAATGTTCAGAAATTTTGAATTGAAACCACTCTTACAAAAATGTCACAAAAGCTTTGTTCAGCTTAATTCATGCCTTATTACTCCAAGTGTCTGATGAAGTCTAAGGGAGGGTATATTCTCCATTCTTCCAAAAATAATAGTTTCAAGCAGCAGTGGTTCTTTTATGAAACACAGTATCTTGCAATACAGTAATAACCTTAAATTAAGCTCTTCTTCAGGTTTCCATGTGTATATGAAGTATCCAAGATCATATGCATCTAGTACCCATAATGATTTTATTCATGTTCTTAATTTCTTATTTAAGTGACAACACTACAAAATGTAGGCTGGTGAAGACACTTTCTGAGGACAGTCTATTGAATACAACATCTTGTTCCATATGGACACTAGACATTATACCAAACCCGCAGTTTTTCAAATCCTAAATTTAGGAGCAGAGGATTGACATTGGCAATCTTGATCATCTAACTCAAGCCTCTTGCAATCTCATTCAATTTTGCAAAAGCTGTTTATTCCAAAAGGGCCAAGTGAACATATATGCTATGTATCCTCACACAACACATGACATGAAATATTTTTCCAAACTCTACAGTTCACTATGACCCAAGGTCCCTGAATCACAACTACTTCCCTTCAGTATCAATATATACATCAGGGATTTGGTTTCTTTGGGTTTTTTTTGTTTGGGTTTTGTTGTTGTTGTTGTTTTGCTTTGTTCTGTGGTTTTGTTTGGTTTTGGGTTGTTTTTTTTTAAGCACAATTCCTGACAGCAGACTATGGCCCAAATAATAAAGGAAATAAGAAAAAGACAGCAATGGCTAACAAAGTAAGTTTGGGGAGGAACCCTTCTGAACTGTGGAATGGCACTTTAGCAGTGGGCAAGGCACAGAAGCAGGTACTTGACCGAGTTTATCATCATTAAAATTTTACTGTAGCCTACTACACTCCTTTGAGACCTCTGCAGCTAACCTTTTCAGGAAGGATTAAAGAAGAAATGAAACCTCCCCCAAAACCAGTTTCATCATTTATCACATAAACAAGCAGTCTGTCTTTCAAGCAGTTTGGTATCCAGAACTGTATATTGGCCACACCAGATTATAGGATATAAGGCTAAAATAGTTCTCCTCAGCTACTGAGTATAAATTCCAGCAGCTGCAAGCAGCCTCAGCATGCAATCTTGTCTGTAAATGTATCAGGCTTTGTTGGATGAGTAATCAAAGTCCTTGTCTTCTTTGCTTCTATTGCTATGACTTTTTTGAAATGTTACAGTCTGCAATTTGCAAAAACAATGAGAAAAACAGAGACAATGGCAAAAAATTAATTCATATAATGAATTTCTCTAATATTAAAATGCACGGAAAATAAGCTATAAACCAAATAACTGAATCATGAGTATACATAGTATGGAATAGGTAACTTACTAGTTTTGAAAGTAGTGAATACAGTTAATAACCTCAAATGCTTTTTTTAAAGATCGTGCTTCCAACGGATTAGTCATTATTTTTACCCTATGACAATTTTTTATCTTCACATGTGACACTGTGCGAATATCTGCACCAATGTTATTCTATTTTAAGGTGTTTCACCCTTACAAATAAAGACCAGAGAATCAATATAAGTTAACCAGCATCAGCATCTGAAAAAGGTTTATGTGAACACGTGAACAGTAAATCCTTCTGTTAGTACAATGACCAGGGAAAACCAAACTCTACAAGGAAGTATGGCAATTTTCTAAATTAATTGCCTCTAAGTTAAAGTTGAAGCTTTACATTTTCCTTGACTTTTAATGTCAGGCGTAGTTCTCCATGTCTGTAGCCATCTTCAATCAGAGCAGCTCAGTACCTGACACACTTTGTCCCTTTGTCCTCAAACACGAGGAAGTTCCTAACACAGGTGGCACCACCCATGCCTCCTGCACGCCTTTGCTATGCTAAACCTGGGAGGACAGCCTGGGAGAAGACATTCTAATCAATTTAAAACAGAAAATAAGAATAGTTGCCATTTTAAGTTATTAACAACCTTTTTTTTTTTTTCATTTTAGTAAATAAAACTGTTTAGTATCCCACAGGTAAAACTATGTGGCATTTATCTGAAAGATTTCAGTACATACACACAAAGACATACCCCTAAGCACTGGCTGCATTACTCCAGCTCCACTGGCCACACCACATGCCACAAAATACTTCCCAAAGACACTATAGTCCACTAAGAACTAAAATAAAGTCCCAGTAACATAACTTACCCTCTTTGATACTAAAGTAATCTTCCAGCAAAAAAAAAAAAAAGATGAATCCTGAAAGCAGACCTGGACAGGTCTACTCAGGCAGCAGACAGCCATCGGCTGTGGGATCACTAGCTCCTCTCCAACAGCACTGAATAATCTGTTAGTCTTTCTCTATATTTCTTTTAAATGCCTTACACTTTATTGACTCAGAAGATCCTAAAGAATCATATGTATTTCTTTAATTTCTTATTCACTGAAATAATGTGCTAAATTGATGAAAACTAAAATATAAAATTTTAAACAGGAAAAAATGTTATTACTTCAAATTTTTGCCTTTCAATCTGTAACTCTTAACTGTTTCAGAAATAATTCCTATCACAGCGTGAGCAAACAAAGTACAGATTCAGTCAACAAAATGGGAGACAAAGGTGAGAACAAGACTTGATCCACCAAGTGGATTCACCAGGTCATACTGACATTGGCATTCTCTCGTTCATACCACCCTGCAGGTAAAATGAGGATAATATTTTGCTTTTGAAGTAAAAAAAAAAATGAAAAAATCTTTTCAGGTAAAACAAACAGACCATAGATGTTCCAAGTATGAGAGAGTTCAAGAGCAAAAGAATCAGAGTTGTGCCTTTTCTCCCATAAATACACAATATCATAATGCAGAATCGCTGCAATAGCACACAGCAGATCTGTTATCAGTCATAGTCATTTACAGAGCTGGCAGATCAACCACATATTAGAAGGAAAAAGGTATAAGAAACTGAATTTTAAAAGTTTTGATGCCATTGTAACATTTTACTTAAGAAAGACCAATAATCTCTCAGGGACCCCCCCTCATCTCTCTTT
>VWZZ01002058.1:267017-277407 GCA_013399095.1 Psophia crepitans | reverse complement strand
AAATTACAAGTTTCATTTACATCTTTAACTTTGTGAGACTGGTATTTGTTCACAATTTTTTTTTAAGTTTTCAAACATATAGTGTTGCTACATAAAAGATGTCTAATTAGCTTATGCAAGGCTTAATTTGGACAGCATTTTAATTACAAATCTTTGATGCATCAGACTTCTTCATGTTTCAAACACATTTTAGTAAGCTGAGTTGTATTACATAAATGATCTTTAAAGACAACCACTTTTCAGAAGTGACTATCTTCAGGACTGATGCAAGGGAAGACAGGTCTAAGTTATCTTCCAGCAGATTTCACAGATGGCTCACAAGGCTGTCATAAGGCACAGGAGGAAGACAGTTGCTTATTTCTTTATAGCGATGCAAGTGCTAAGCACAATCTGGGTTTAAGACTAGAAGTTGTTTATTTATCAATAACTCCTCCAAACATTATTCCTGCTAACTAATATTTCTCACATCAAAGTGAATTACTAAAACTTAAAATGAAAAGGCTGCAAGGAAATAAGTATATTTCACATTGATGAGATGTCAAGTATTGCCTTGACATATGTAATGCATGATTTTCAAGTACAACCTTTTATGCACTCTTCTGTGCAGTCTATAGTGAGTCTATTTTGTTGGTACAAGTGAAAAAATGAAAGCACCATTGAGTAGTCACGCAATACACTTTTTTTCTCCATTTCAGGAAAAAAAAAGCAAGGTTTTTCAAAAGATAACTATAGGTTAATACTATAGGTCAAATTCTGACAAACAGTACCATCATCAGTTTGTATGTTTGTAAGGCAGAGTATGACTTTTTTCAGAATTTGCTTCTTCATTATGGAAAACAGCAGGAAACAAGGTCTAACGGATCATGCTGGTGTTCTTTTAAAACTTTCACATGGACCAATTCTTTTTTTAAGCCTTCCAACAGCATTGTGAAAAATAAAGTTCCATTAGAAAAAAAAAAATCAGGATACATTTTCTTCCCTAAAGCTTCTAAAGACTCAACTAACCTGGCTGCAAGCATCTGGCACCAAGTAAGTGGCATATGTAAGATGTTTACAGACTTTGTGCATCGCAGAAATAGAAAGCCTAAGGCTCTTGTCAAGAAGCTTCAATTTGCTGTAAAACACTGTTCTTCTAAGACATCAGACTCTCAGACCTCTCGTCTTTTTGGTCAGCAACATTCTTTTAATTATGGCATCTCTGGTTGGGTTTGCAGACGGAAATACCACTGGTTAAGTGCTTGTGCCACACGTAAATCCTGGGACAGTGCTTGAGAGACATTCGAGTGTGTTAGCCTAGTTTGTGGGGTTTTTGTGTGTCTTATGTTAAGGGTGAATATTGTATTACAGAAGCTCCATTACAAGAAACTTTTACAAAAAAAAAAACGTACCTTATAATTTTTCAGTCTCCTAGGCAGTTGCTTAATTATACACTCTACTCTCATAACCTACTGATACATTGAGAAATTGCTCGAGACTGTAATACATTTAACACAGCATAATAATTTAACTTCATGGTTCTATATAAGGCTGAACGCAGTATGGGAGTCATACAGGTCTGTACCTCTTCAAGGTTCTTGTGATATATTAAACAAATAGATGGGTAAAATTTACCTCTTTTGTTACATAAAAAAGATGTTCTACTAAACTTCACAGGCAATTCCAACATCCCACCGTTCTGTCTAGAGCTGTCAAACCAGAAATAGAAAGAGTTTGTCCTGCTTTTGTCCTGGATGGTTCTGTACCACACAGACCCTTCACCTTCCCTTTTAATATGCTATACAGCAGTTTATTATTACTGCCTCTGTGGTTGACATACCTATAGGCAAACATATTTAATAAGAAGCCTCCTCTTCCTTTCCCAGATCTTTCCTCCCATGCTGTCTATGACAAGTCTTTATTTTTTATTCTCTGTTTCATCGATTGTACTATTTTCATCAATTCAACACATATATTCGCATGTAAAATATATATTAATTTGACACATGCAGGTAAGTTCAGAAAAGTTCTACAATAAATTAAAAGGATTTTTAAAAAAACCCAAACAACCAGCCAAACCTAATACTCTGAGTCTTTTGAGATTAAACCATCACTAAAACTGGAGAGCCTGACATTTCTTCATTTTTATTACACTTGAAGAAGTTAATTTTAGCTTTTGTGCACTGTAATTCACTTGCTGCTAATTATGACAAGCATCACAAAATAACTAACTTATTTCCTCTAGCATTGGCATCACTGGACAGCTGGTTTAGTTGTTTCCACTGTGACATATGAAGAAAATGTATTTTTGTTCCTTCACATATAACAGGCAGCAGCCACATAAGATATCAACTTCAATATGTTCTGCAGTACTATCTCTAATGACTCATGCCTTTCATGTATTTTCCAGTAGCCTGTTAATTTTTTAAAATCTATCTTTAAATAGGTATCTGGAGATTAGTTTCAGGAGATTTTTTTTAGTATTGTGCAGGACTTACTGCTAATTTGGGCAATAGTAAGGTAAGTTACTGATATTCATTCATCAGCTTTCATCACCTTGATGTATATGTAAAATTACATGAAGTTATAGAACCAGAAAACAAGGATTCTTCACATTCTGACATCAGTTTTGGAAGCCACTCAGACCTCTCTCCAACATCAAATCTAAATACTTCAGAAACAGCACTGAGATTTATTATTCCAAAGACAGGAGATTGTTGCTTTTCCTCCTTACTCTTCAAATCGCTAGGAGGAGAGATGTCCTGTACACATCATGTATGTTGTACAAAGACAAAACAGGTCCAGAATAAAAAGGCTGTCTAGAGGGCAGACAAACTGAAATAGCCAAATAAAAGTTCTGATATTGCCACCAAAGATCTATGTCAAAAAAAATCCTGGAAAACAACAGGAAAACAAAATCAGAAGCACAGAGAATACCACTAGCCCTAACTGACTCTCAACCTATTCCCTTCATTAGAGTTTTGGAAATTTTAAAATAAGATTTTGAGGTGACACAGAAAATATAATACTGTGACATGCCATGATGGAGCAGAGCAACCTGCCTTGAAAACACAGCATCTACTCCCTGCCTGCAAACACGGGATGTTCACCTCAGTCTGGCTATTACAGGTTAAAGAGGAGGAATGAAAGGGCACTATCATTTTACCAGCTTTGACATGTATCACTCCTGTTATTGTGCAAGATCCTCATCCTTTTTGATTAAACTGTCTCCCTTCTCCACCCCTCTGCCCTTTTTGTTTTTTGTTTGTTGGTGGTGGTTTGTTTGTTTGTTTTTGTCAGGTTTTGTTTGTTTGTTTATTTGTCTTTTCAATAGGGGTGTGTGTGTGGGGGGGGATGTTTAAAAGAAACAGCTTATTTGACCTTGTGTCTTCCATATGACTATGAGGAGCTCAGGACCACAGGAACAGCTGAACAGAACTGAACATCCAATTGTCTATAAAACCTCACCAGGTGTCAGAAGAGTTTACAAAATGGTGTGCCACTCCCAAACTCCTTCTAGAGTTATGAGTAACAGAAGGAATAACAGAAACAGTGTACTCTCTTTGCTGTACTCCTCCATTATTTTTTATCTTCCAGGTATGGGTATGTAACCAGAAACAACAGGTATACCGTATCTCAACCAGCTTCTTCAAATGTGTGCCTAACATCTCCAACACCACTTGGTGGTGTTTCCTTTGTTAAGCTAATTGTAGTTTGAGCTAGGTATGGGGTCTTTTCCCAGTAAAAAGTGGTATATTGAAAAATATAGCTCACAAGAGACTCTAAAAAAACAAAAAGGGAAAGGAAGAAGAAAAGTAGTGAAGAATGTAAATCTCAACTAAACAGTCAAGTGAGCTTTGATGAATTTGTACCTTTTTTTAATTTTGTCAATCCAACTAATAAAAATCCCTTTCTCATAAATAAATATGCAAGTTGGGTTCGATGATCCTTATGGGATCCCTTCCAACTCAGGATATTCTATGATTCTAAGTATATTCCTAAAACTCCCATTTCTTCCACAGGGTTATTACAAGGCAATTAAGCCTAACTGAGCATTCCAAATTCAAACCCACTGAACTGCTTCTCATTCTTCTCTATTTTTAATAAAAAAGCTCACAGTGATTTTGGATGGTAAGCAGGCTGATGTATCTGTAGGCTACCTCTACGTTGACAAGCTTCATTCTGTCTTTGCTTGGGGTTAGGCACGACAAATTTCCAGCCAGATAACACTTGTCACATCTTAAGCCCATCCAGACAGCAATCATGCCTGCTGCTCGCAGAAGCAACATCTGCCTCTGCGACAAACAAGAGCTCTTGATTCACACAATCTCTTGCTGAGCTCCCAGCTCATTAGAATCTCCTAACTGCTGCCTCTTACACATGAAAAACACACCTATCGTTGAACAAGTAAAGTGCCTTGCTCCCTGATAGACCCTTGAACAGAGCAGCTTCTGCTGAGCCTGAGCTTGGCAAGAGCAAGAGCCCCCTTCACTCACAGAAGCAAGATCTTGTCAGACTGTCTATCAGTGTTACCTGATGAGTGAGAGGCTCTTCAGCTGTGAAGCCAAATCCATCTGGCTTCACAAGCGCCTTGGTAAAACCCCAAGTTCAGTGACGCCTGCTTTGGGCACAAGCCTAAAGCCCGCACTGGGGTGACCACAGGGCTCCCTCTGCAAAGCCCGCTGGCACACCACAGCTCCCCCTCCTTCAGGCACCTGGCCTAGGAACGTATTTTGGAGCTACAGCATCAGCACAACATTTACCGTACACTAATGTTTCTTCAAAGCCCCCAAACTTATCTAACTGCTTGTGCTTATACACTTGACAGATCACATGAGCACATTTAACTCCCTGTCTCCACTTACTCATTCAAAGGTATCTGTCCCTGCATTCCCTTAAGGCTAGAAACTTTTCTACTATGGAAAAGGACCTATGCAAACTTGGCAGTTAAAAAGAACAAAGAATTTTACGTTTAGCCTGCTTGATATGAAATTAATTTTCTCTTCGAAGAAACAGCATGTTAGGAAGAGGTGAGATTTCACTCAGGGAAAACTTCAAAAGCAGCAGCTTTTATAGGATTAACATCTAAAAGCCTGTAACAGTCTAATTTTCTT
Organism: Psophia crepitans; assembly: GCA_013399095.1. Taxonomy (NCBI): domain Eukaryota; kingdom Metazoa; phylum Chordata; class Aves; order Gruiformes; family Psophiidae; genus Psophia; species Psophia crepitans. Next base: position 272,317 of record VWZZ01002058.1, on the reverse strand, counting down.
TTTAAACAATCCTATTCATACAACATTGGCCTAGAATTACAATATAAGAAAAGGCTCTTTCTTTGAAGGAAAAAAAAGGAGAATTGATGTCTTCCTACATTTTGACAAAATTCTTTGAAAAAATACCTCGAGCAAAATTAAGCAATTTTACATGGCTGAAAAAAATTAACAAGCCCTGTATATTCAGGGATTTGAGTTGGTTAATCTTTAAAACATAAGACAAGTACTGCTGAGATCTTGGGATAAAATCTTCAGTAGATAATATCGGATGCCATGAGCATAGTAAATGAGAGTTTAACAATGGGGGTAAAATACCCAAGATAACGTTTGCAGAGAGAAATATTATGTCTCGTTTTCTGGGACCAGTGTTTTCTTTAACACATCAAGTAATTTGGCTTTTCTGTAGGCACTAGATCCCTTCTGCTATCCTTCATTCTACGCAGAGAGAAGGGGTTATCCCTGGCTCAAGGAGTTTCATTCCGAAGATGTGCTTTCCATTTCTTGCTGTTCCACAATCTTTCTATGTGATCTTCAGCAAATCCCTTTCTATCTCTTCCCAATTAGACAACACCTGTGAACTATAACTTAGGATAAGTACACTAAAGGTAGGATTGCCAAAGTACTGTTACATGAACAGAAAACATTTCTGTTTATATGAATAAAAAAAGATTTCTCAGATAGTAGAAATCAAAATAGTTATTTTCAGATTTACATACAATGTTAAACAAGCTCAGATCTCTGTAAATTTGGCATCTGCTCAACAAAGGGGAAGGACTTCATTTGTTCATTGATGGAAAACAGCTGGATGAACTTACAGCAATTTTCTCTACATGGACAAACCTAAGCATGAAAAAAATGTTAAGTCCATCATTCAAAATATAAAATTGTTGTGACTTCAATTGTGAGCCATTTGTTTATATTTAACTTACAAGTTTGTTTCTCTCATTTTCAGAGCATTAAATACAAATGCTAAAAATATTTTTATACAAATAATAATATCATACCTCAATATACAGTCTTATTTTCATATCCTGCTTCTTTTACTACCCTGCTTCATTATTTTTTTAATACACAATCAGAAGTTTGGCTTTTAAACAACAAAAGCAATCTTTCATAAAGCACTTCTGGACTGCTAAACTCCCCTGAGCTGAAGGAACTGCAGAAGTATCAGAAATTAATGAGCACAGTGGACCACAATCTAAGCTCCCAGAGGCAAGATAAAATAACTAAATATTGAAATGAGTTTCTTGTGGCATATCATACAGTACTCAGTGTAAACCTAAACACAGAAATTTCACGTTTTTTCACGTAATGTACGCTTAGCATAGATGCATGTTCTTCACCTTGTAGTATTTAATACACTTCATCTCAGCCTAGAGAGCTTGTTTTAATGTAATATACACAGGAAAAAAATGTACTCTGATGTATACAAAGATTAAAAACACTCAGCTGACACATGTCTACATTATATTAGAGTTTCACACTGCAGACTCTTGAGAAACTGGTTGCTGCTTAACAATCTTCTTTTTGTATTCTTACAATAAAAGAAAGAAATACTAAATTCCTTTAAAATTATCATAACGGAATATCCTAAACACAATTATTTCCCTCTAGAAATGATTCATTATTTGTGGGGATGGGAGCCACCAAATGTAAAAGCACAAAATACCTGGTATCCTTCAATAGAGAAGATGCTATTATTTACAGTCACTTATTCTTTCCCACAAGGATTCAGATTTTTTTTTTTCTTACAAATGAGAACAACATACAGTTATGATTAAGATTTTGCTGGATAAATCTGTAAATAAATATATATTTTGAGAGTTCTCTTTTCTTTGTAAAGCACTTGGCTTAAGTAATTGGAAAAGGGGCAGGAATACCTACGGGAGTGAGCTGTTATTAATAACAATGTCATATTATTGCTGACTTTAGAAGTTACATTCTTTTAGCCGGATCTTATTATAAACTTCCCACTGTTCAATACAGTTAGCAAAGAAAATCACTAGTTTGGCAAACAGCAGGAAGCCAACGTCAGCAGCAACAGCAGCAGTGGCAGCAGTTGCTGCATGCTGCAGCGACTGCAAGGCTTCCAAGGACCCTGGAGGGTGTCTGAGGGTGGTTCTGGCCACCAGCACTCTTGGACTGTGTGTGTGGAGGGAGCAGGTAGTAGGTCTCATGAGAGAGGCTGTGCAAGGGGAAGGAAAGTCTGAATTCAACCTCGAGCTGACTGACACAAGTAACCCACACAATGAAGGGTGGTAGAGTTAGACTGGATGTAAGAGAGGACAAAGGGCAGAGGTTTAGATTGGACAGAAGGAAGACATTTTTCGTGGTGAGGGCAGTGGGACACTGGAACAGGCTGCCTGAAGAAGCTGTGGATGCCCCATCCCTGGAAGTGTTCAAGGCCAGTTTGGATGGGGATTTGGGCAATCTGGTCTAGTGGAGGGTGTTCCTGGCCATGGCAGGGTGGATGCACTAGATGATCTTTAAAGGTCCCTTCCAACCCAAACCATTCTATGATTCTATGACAAAGAAAAAAAACAAGAGAAAAAAATATTGCCATTAATAAACCAGTAATCTCCTATTTAAAGATCATCGGATATTCATTAACAGTACCAGATAGGAATTTGTTGAAAAGGCACTTGGCCAACACTATATTTTAATTTTACAGTAAATTTTGATATACTGTTAATAGGTAAATTTAGTATGTTGAAACTCTCATTTGGTATTTAGTTATTACTTTGGTGTAACTACTTAGCGGTAGCAGCAGTCATTAAATGCGGTAATGTAATTGGAAACTGCAGAATTATTCTGGTAGGAATCAGGTTTAGATTTGCAAAGCCACTATGGAATTCTGTACTACACTGCAATAACATGACAGTTCTTCACAGATAGTGATGGAGAATGTGGTAAAACTGTAATCTCAGGAGACATATTTATGAAAACACTAACTCCTAATTTAATTTAAGAAGATAAACTATATAGAAATCAAATATTGAAAAAAAAAATTTTTTTGAGACTTCTGACCTGATTTTGTCCAAGTAATTCCATCCAAAGGACTCTCATTTTCCATTTCTCTAGTAATTTAATTTTCTGACATTCTGAAGGATTTCATAAATTCTCAACTATGAGATGACTCCCATCTTGAAAATCTTCCAGTAAACTCAGTAAGACGTACTAAATTCAACACCTTTGTAACTGAGCTCTGCTCATTTTATGTCTACATATAGCAGGGCTGAAATTCAATGACCTCAGTTTGAATATTTTAGTCTTAGTCCTTTTACAGTTAAAAACCCAACATGTTACTTCATGTGATTATTCTAGTGAGTTAAAAATGTATTATTGGTGGTACAGAGAGATCTAGCCTGTGTCTCTGGAGTTTGTTATCTGACCTCCTCAAAGAACTTCTAGAAACAAGGAAATATTCAGCTAACTTTAAGCACCTGTGGCCTTATATAGATAATGAATGAGCATGATGGCTTTTTCTAATCTTATAGTGTGGGTGATCACAGTGTCTCAAGAAGCCTTTAGTACTTTGAGGACATTGGAGGTTAAAGTTAGAAATCCAACCTGTTAATAATACCAACTAAATCGTATCCAGAATCCAAAATGGATTCTGAGAGAACATTGCTTTGTGTGCTTGTTTTACAAATAGCCATATTACTGTCATGTCAGTGAACCTCAATTATGTAGCTAAATAATTGTAATTAGTTAATGCATTGTAATTACCTGTAGTCGTAAAAGTAACTCAATCCCTTGAAGTTTTTCACTCATTAGTTGCCGCGTAACATGGCTCTATAAAATCTTTTTACCCTGGGAGCCTGATGATCAGATTATCATAACAGCATTATGGAAACAGGTTGACGAGATCTACCTGATTTGTATGTAGGGAACTTCATAACATCCTAAAAATTTGTTTTTCTTCTCTTGAAATGTAGAAGAATATATAATATGTATTTATGGTTACATACCATAATACTCCAATTAATTAGTTCATGAAGTTATTGTACACATCTTCCATCTAGTGTGCAGGTAGTTTGTTAATCAGTCCTCTGGGTCAAAGGTAATGGGTTTGAAAGGACAAGTCAGATCTGGTGAGTCAACAAATGGCTACAGGACTGGTGCCGCAGACAGGGATTTGGCTACTTAGACCATGAGACTCTGAGAAACCTGGTCTACTGGGGGCTGATGGGATCCATCTGTCAGAGAAGGGTCGGTGAAGAGAACTTTAAACAAAAGTTGCTGGGGAAGGGGAACCTCAATCCACCCCATTCCTACCAGTTTGATGCTAGTGCCAGCAACAGATGCCCAGAAAGTTTCACAGGTCAGCAGGAGAGCACCTGAAATCCAGCACAAAGGAATTTCAGAGACTTCAGTCAGTAAGTCAGCTTCAGTGGGGGCCCAACTTAAATGTCTCTGTGCAAACAAAAGTAGCATGGGGAGCAAACAAGAGGAATTAGACAGGTGCATATGCCTGCAGGACTATGATCTTATAGGCATCATGGAGACTTGATGGATGGCTTCTATGACTGCATGGTTTGAATAAAAAGATTCCGGCTCTTTAGGAAGGACAGGCAGGGGAGATGAGGAGGAGGTGTCACCCTCTATTTCAATTTCCAGGTGGAGTGTACGGAGCTCCACCTGGGGATAGGTAAGGAGCCAACTGAGAGCTTATGGGTCAGGATTAAAGGGAGGCCAGGGACAGGAGACGTTATAGTGGGGGTCTGCTACAGACCACCCGACCAGGAAGACCAAGCAGATGAGGGCCACTGTAGACAGATAGGAGCAGCCTCATATTCACAAGCTCAGACCCTCAGGGGGGAATTCCACCACTTTGTTGAATTGTTTAAATCTGTTGGAGGGACAACACAGTAGGGCATAAGCAATCCAGGTGGTTCCTGGAATAAATTAGCGATAACTTCCTTCTCCAAGTGTTAGAGGAGAGGTGCCATGCTGGATCTTGTCCTCACCAACAAGGAGGGGCTGGTGGGAAATGTGAAGCTCAAGGGAAGCCGTGGTTGCAGTGATGATGAAATGGTGGAGTTCAGGGCAGCGAGGAGGCTGCATAGCAAGCTTACTACCCTGGACTTCAGGAGAGCAGACTGGCCTCTTCAGGGATCTGCTTGGTAGAGGATCATGGGACAAAGCCCTGGAGAGAAGAAGGTCTCCAGAAAGCTGATTAGTATTGAAGGATCACCGCCTCCAAGCTCAGGACTGATGCATTCCAACAAAGGGGAAGCCAGGCAAAACCATCAGGAGGTCTGCATGGATGAACAAGGAGCTTCTGGACAAACTCAAAC
>VWZZ01002058.1:181711-266027 GCA_013399095.1 Psophia crepitans | reverse complement strand
AGCGAGGAAAAAACCAAACCAAACCAACAAAAAAACCAGAAAAAGTGGAAAGAAGAAAATGGAAGAAGAAAACTCGTCTTGAAATAGTGACAAGCTAAATACTTAAAAAGTTTACCTATCCACACTGAAAGAGAAAAGTTCGTAAATATAAAATGACTCATATTGAACCTGCACTTCTTACATGAAATGTATTTTCAAGATTTTCTCTTTTAAACAAAACTGGTAGGAGTTTTAGTGCTCATTGAAGTTAAAAATGGGTATTGTTGTCCAGGACAATAGGCACTACAAACTATAAGAAACTAAAGCATAGCTTTGTTAATAGAAAACAAACCAGCCATGCTGTACAATCTTCTTCTCTAAGGCAGAAAAACATCCCAGAAGATGCTCTTTCTTTCACATGTTCTCAGCTTTAGTACTGCTGGCACAAACCCTTCAGATGGTGGTTCTGATGGCTCCAACATCTACCTCCCTTTAAATTAGCACTTCACCATAGAATTATAGAAACATTTAGGTTTCTAAAAAGACTTTTAAGATCATTGAATCCACCCACTAACATAACACTACCAAGGTCACCACTAAACTATGTCCTGGAGCATCACCATCTTTTGGAAAAGAAACAACGCAACCCATAAAACAATGAGCATCTTCTCTGGCAGCTAGATGCAAGAGACAGCGAACAGGTAAAATATTTAGCCTTTAGGTGAACAAAATATGATTGTTTTTCAAAACCGTACTCTATTATTTCAATCAGAAATGTTTTAAATAAGGATGACTTAAAGAAGGCCTTTCACTTCTGCAGTCAGGGTTACACCTCCTTGCACAAAAAATTCTCAAGTGAAACTGGCTGTCCTTTTGCAAACCATTTTTGGGTGCCTGCAGGACCACCAGTATGCAGGAGCGTGGAGAAGTACTGCTGTACTCTGCAGCTCAGCCCTCCTCTGGCACAAACGCTCTCCAGCCACTGCAGGGGCAGTGGAATGCTAATGACTTTTTTATCAGCTTGGTCTCTGCAGCATTCATTGCGGATAATGTGTCACCACACGTAGGTTGCAAAGGTCACCAGGCTGGAAGGGAGCCACTGTAAGTTCAAGTCCGGTTTCTTATGATCTTATACTACCCCAAAAGCTGGAGCTTTTGTTCCCTCATTAAAAACTTGTTTCAGAACTACACTCTTCCACCTTTTTTTATCCCCATTCTTTTCCTTTTTTTTTTAAATCTCCTAAGTTTGCGATAATTTTGTTTTCTTGTGTCAAAACTGGTTTGTTCAAATCCTGCTTCTCTGGAGTTCCGTGATGTATTTTTAAAGACGGATCCTAACCAAGTGCAAAATAGCAAACCCATACATACCAGCATGAGCACAGATCCCTGAGCGGGCACCCTCACTAACCTCAGAGCTGTACTTGACACAGATACCCCCCAAAAAAGTTCTGTGCCTGTGCTCCAGAGCCGATTGGACACAGCGCAGCCCCTGGGCACCGTCTGGGAGCTGCCGGGTGGGAGCAGGCAGAGCTGCCTGACCCTGAGCACTGACTCACGGCAGAAACAGCCTCTTGGATCTCCTCTAATGAAACCCCACCTTCACTATTCTGGAAGTCTTTTCTCCTACCTAGTTTTTATTTGCCTGTATCTGGTTTCCCAAATATCTGTGAAGAGAAGAATTGGTAAAACGAGATGTGTGTGCTGGACAGCCATGCAGCCACACTATGGCACAAAACCTGACTGCACAGAAAGCCGCAGGTAACTCGCCGCCTTTGCTGTTTCAGTAATTCCACTACTAATTACCTGCACTGCTGAAACACATTCAAGTTATTTCTCCCATTCGAGCATTAGCATGTTAATATGATTAACAGCTTCTAAATTTAAGAACACTATTAAAATCTCAGTTGTTTCAAGATAGCTGTTTGGAGGTTTTTATTAGTCATGCCCTCCCTGGTTTTCAGAACGTCTAAGTTATTTCAAAAATCATTCTCTTCAAGATACCTTTGCATCTCTCCATTCCTGTCATCAGGTAGTCAGAAATGACGACCTGTATTTGAAATTAAGATGCAAATACCAGAATATGAAACTAAGTACTAAGGCTCTTTTTCATTCAGCTCTATTGTTCATTTTTAAGCTTCATAAGGGTTCATTGACCCAGTTTCACAATTACTTTTTTCTGTAATTTTGCCTCTTGCTCAATGAAGTGGGTACAACACAATTCATTTAATATGAAGTAATGAATTCAACCTATGAATGAATAGAGTTTTACATTAAAGGACAACATCTCCTGAATATAGGTTTTGCATTTCCATTTGCAATCACCAACTACATGAAAATTAACAAAAGCAAGTGCCGGATTCTACACCTGGGAAGGGGCAGCCCTGGCTGTACATACAGACTGGGCGATGAGAGGCTGGAGACCAGCCATGCTGAGAGGGATTTGGGGGTCTTGGCTGACAGTAAGTTGAACATGAGCCAACAGTGTGCCCAGGCTGCCAGAAGGGCCAACCATGTCCTGGGGTGCATCTAGCACAGCATTGCCAGCCACCCTAGGGATGTGATTGTCCCACTCTACACTGCGCTGGTGTGGCTTCACCTCGATCACTGTGTGCGGTTTTGGGCACCACAGTACAAAAAGGACGTAAAGCTATTGGAGAGTGTCCAGAGGCAGACAACCAAGATGGTGAAGGGTCTAAAGGGGAAGACATATGAGGAGAGGCTGAAGTCCCTTGGTTTGTTCAGCCTGGAGAAGAGAAGGCTGAGGGGAGACCTCATGGTGGCCTACAGCTTCCTCAGGAGGGGGAGGGAAGGGGCAGGCGCTGATCTCCTCCCTCTGGTGACCAGCGATAGAACCCAAGGGAATGGCATGAAGCTCTGACAGGGGAGGGTTAGGTTGGAGATCAGGAAAGGGTTCTTCACCAAGAGGGTGGTCAGGCACTGGAACAGGCTCCCAAGGGAAGTGGTCACCGCACCGAGCTGGACTGAGTTCAAGAAGCATCTGGACAGCGCTCTCAGTCATCTGCTCTGATTGGGCTGGTCCTGTCTGGAGCCAGGAGTTGGACTTGATGATCCTTTTGGGTCCCTTCCTACTTGGGATATTCTATGATTCTGTGATTACATATATTCACTGTATCTGTGTTGTATCATTACTTTTCTTGCATTTTAGGGCTTCTCCTTCTAAGTTAGAACTTGAGCACATATCTGTCAAGAAGTACATACACAGTAACAAATGGACTTGCTAGTTCTTTATCTCTCTGTGTTCACAAAGACATTTTCACTGATTATTCTTTTCTATTAATATTTTAATATAAATGGTTTTTCAAGGGGAAAGTGAAATGCTGAATCATAAGCTTGCAAGTTTTCATTAACAGAAAGCTTTTTTAACAATAGTACCACAGAGACAATATGCACGGATAGCTACTCTGTACCGTAGCCTTAAATGTGGGCACTGACAGAAGGAAAGTGGCTTCAGTCAAATCAGACTCATAGTTACTAAGTCAGAAGAAATGGGTGAAGGACAAAAGAACATCTGGATTGTTTGATCTATGTTCGGAGAATCTAAGAAACATTTCTTTCATATACCTTCCAAGTCTCCTCATGATCCAGGAATCTGCTTCAGCTCTGCCGCTGGTACCCTCACCCGCGCATGGCTTCCAAAATGAAGAATATATTGGTAAGTATCAGAAGCAGAGAGATAAAGCCTGCGAGAGACCTCACATCACCCCAGATCCGAAGCAAGCTTCAACAGCCTAGGTACATACACAACTCCCTGTCCACCCTCTTCCCTTCTTACTTCTTGTGTAGCCAAACTATGCAACTAACTCTGAGCTACATTTGTCTTTACTACTTGTTTTTAAACCTGGTCCATTGTGAAAACAGTGTTACAGTATGTAACTACTGATAAAAGAAGACTGTGTTCTTCAGATATCTGACCTGTTAAAGCTAGACTTGCTTCTCCTCCATGAGAAATACCTGCTCCCCAGAGATTTCTGCAGGTTGCAGCTCGATATATCCTGAATTTATCATTCTGCTGTGCTGCAGGGAGATGAAACCGTGTCCCACTCCCACAGGGGCTTGTTTCCACAAGTAATTCCCACTGCATCTCTGGCAACGCTGCTAAAAAGTCATAAAGCAACTTCTCCACAAAACTTAGAGGAAGTCCAAACAAGAAGCATAGGTATATGGAAACCTCATTAACTTCACTGCCCAAACTCAAATATCACATTTTAAAAATTGTCTGACACCTACCGAAAAGAGGAGAATTTTGAAGTTATGTGGCAGCAATGTTAACCACTACTACAGTGATGGCAATTTTAGGATGAAAGACAGCAAGCACAATCAAAGGTCACTGATTTTGATCAAGATTACTCTATTTAACAGGAAACGTTTTGGTTAACAAAGAGATGCTTCACTGGAATGCAACAGCTTATTTTCAGTTTTGCTTTGAACCTGTATTCATATCCTTACTAATGACCATTTTAATAACATTAAATGATTATGGTCATGGTTCTTTATCTAACTAAAAATGTGCTCTCCCTGGTAGACTGCAGAGCAGAGCTTGTTTGTTCTGGTTCAGAAACAAGTGACTCACAGAAGGGATACCATTATCTTGAATCATAATTTAGTTGACACTAATGGGATCTCATAATTTTTGTAGATAACTGATAGTTGTGGACACATCAATAATAACATCCAGCACTGTCTTTATGCACATACTTTCTGTGATTCTAAGACACTTCTATTAAAATTGCATTATGTGTGCTGCTGGGATTACCAATGGCAAAAAGCAATCCTTAATGGTATAAGATTTCTGATCATAAAGGTCAAGCTGAATTTATTGGCCCTAATTTCCTCTTGCCCATCACTTTGTACAGTGATTTGAATTGATATAAAATGGGGTTAATATAAAACAAAATTAGAATGGATGATTTTGTTTCAATTTTGCACTAATGTCAATAACTGCAAATTTAAGTAACTGCACAAATTGCAGACACAAAATAAGAGAAAGTTATTCACAGATCAATTGCAAATATTGCACTTCCTATAATTCTAGACTTTCCAAGTCTGTGAATCAGATATGCTAAATCAGATATGCTAAAAAAACATAAACATGCAGCATACAATATACATAAGGAACAATCTGTAGTACGTACAGAAAAGCATATAAAATACAGACAAGTCTATCCTTGATTTATGTCCCAGCTACCTGCAGTTTGGCAGTTTGTTCAAAACTATGTCAGAAACACCCGTGTTTGTGTATTAGGGTCTTTGTGTTTAATATTCCCATATCTGCCATATCCTACCATTTTTTAACTCACTTATGCTACATAACAATAACATCCACAATGGTATTCTGCACTCAGTGAAAAAAAAAAAATACACTCTTTATTTCTAAACTCACACAATAAGAAACAGCATACAGTACTGTCCTATCGTACTTCCCAGTTCCACTGCAGATAACACAATTACATCCACAGCATGGAAGAGATGGCTTGGAGGATTGTCTGTTTCCTTCCACTGCGGAAAAATACCCATTATTCCTCACCTTCAATTGCTACCTTTTAACTAGTTATTAATCTGTAAGAAGCTTTTCTTGTGAATTCCAGTTTAGATCAGTCTAATTAAAAGCATTTGTTAAGGAAATTTGTCAAAGCCATTTTGATATCAAGGTATAACAACATTTTGTTAGTCATTGCTTCAAAGTGATTTAACTGTTACATCTTAAATTTATATGGAGCTCTTCAGTACTAAAGCAAGAGTATTATTTTGTGAATTCTTTGAATATGACATCAGTCATTTACAGTGTACAACACTTCCATCTCCATCGCATTCCACCTCATGACATTCACCTAGTTCATACACAGAGAATTAAATTACTATTGATGTACTGTCTATCCCAAAGTTTCTCTCCATTAGTATTTCTCAGTTTCTGTAACCATCTTCATCATACAATCATATAATCATATACAGGTTTTCGGTTGGAAGGGACCTCAAAGATCACCTAGTTCCAAACCTCCTGCCATGGGCAGGGCCACCCTACACTGGACCAGGTTGCCAAAAGCCCCCATCCAACCTGGTCTTGAACTCTTCCACAGATGAGGCATCCACAACCTCTCTGGGCAACCTGTTCCACTGTCTCACCACCCTCAAAGTAATTAATTTTTTCCTAATATCTAATCTGAATCTACCCTCCTTCAGCTTAAAGCCATTACTCCTTCTTGTGTCAATACATGTCTTTGCAACCAGTCACTCTCCAGCCTCTCCTGTAGGCCCCCTTCAGGTACTGGAAGGCTGTTACAAGGTCTCCCCAGAGTCTTCTCTTCTCCAGGGTGAACAAACCCAGCTCTTTCAGTCTGTCTTCAACAGGAGAGGTCCTCCAGCACTCTGATCATCTTTGTGGCCCTTCTCTGCACTTGCTCCAACAGCTTTGTGTCTTTCCTGTACTGGGGACCCCTGGAGCTAGATGCAGTACTCCAAGTGGGGTCTCAGCAGAGTAGAGGGGCAGAAGCACCTGCCTCGACCTGCTGGTGACACTTTTTTTTGATGCACCCTAGGACACAGTTGGCTTTCTGGGCTGCAAGCACACATTGCTGGCTCATATTGAGCTTCTTGTCCACCAACACTCCCAAGTCCTTCTTCTCAGGCCTACTCTCTATCCATTCTCCACCCAGCCTGTGTTTGTGCTTGGGATTGTGCCAACCCATGTGCAGGACCTTGCACTCAACCTTGTAGAACTTTATGAGGTTCTCACAGGCCCACCTGTCAAGCCTGTCAAGGTCCCTCTGGATGGCTTCCCTTCCGTCCAGCGTGTCAACCGCAACATACAGGTTGGTGTGGTTGGCAAACTTGCTGAGGGTGCACTCGATCCCACTGTCCATGTCACCGGCAAAGACGTTAAACAACGTCGGTCCCAATTCCGACCCCTGAGGAACTCTACTTGTCACTGGTCTCCACTTAGATATCGAGTCACTGACTGCAACTCGTTGAGTGCGGCCATCCAACCAATTCCTTATCCACCAAGTGGTCCGAAGTACCTCAGCCTTCTCCATATCCTGGGTAACCAGGTCTCCCGTTTCCTTCCATAGAGGTCCCACTTTTCCCCTTGTCTGCCTTTTATCATTGACATACATATGGAAGCTTTTCTTGTTACCTTTCATGTCCCTGGTCAGATTTAATTCTATCAGGGCTTTAGCCTTCCTAACCCAATCCCTGTTGGCTTGGACAATTTTTCTGTATTCCTCACAGGCTACCTGCCCTTGCCTCCACCCTCTGTAGGCTTCCTTTTTTTGTTTGAGTTTGTCCAGAAGCTCCTTGTTCATCCATGCAGACCTCCTGATGGTTTTGCCTGGCTTCCCCTTTGTTGGAATGCATCAGTCCTGAGCTTGGAGGCGGTGATCCTTCAATACTAATCAGCTTTCTGGAGACCTTCTTCTCTCCAGGGCTTTGTCCCATGGTCCTCTACCAAGCAGATCCCTGAACAGGCTCAATTCCATTATTCTGAAGTCCTGTTTGTCTTCTTCACACTTTTATCTTAAGATAAAGAAATTTCACCCACGGGTATTCAATGACATGTGTTGACATGGTCAGCCATTTGTAATCAACACATTTGGCTCCACCTTTTCTTGTCTAAAACATGGAGTTGGACTATTCTACACCATATGTAGAGTGATCATACAGGGAACTCTCATCTCACTACATAAATTTATATAATCTGTATATAAGCACTATACCACTTGCTTTGAGATTTATGCCTTCTTACATGGTCTAAGTAAAGGAGACTTGTCAATACAGTCCTTTTGTCCTCTTTACTAAAATTTCATTTCTTTCTGTCTTACACTATCTGACATTACTGTTGCACTGGATCTAAGCTACTTCAGAATTTTTATGGCACTGGCTAGGCATAGACATTATAAGAACACTCCTACCTCTTCAGTCCATCTCTCCCTATCATTTGGAATCAGTTTTATATAAGGACTACGAACAGCATTGTGGCTGAAAGCATACATAACTATTTGCTGACCTTTTCTGGCAGTTCAAGTGAACTTGGAAATTGTGACATTATATATAAGTTCATGTCTCCATCTCAAGCTGCAGAAAAACGAGTTTCTGCCTCTAGTAAGACAGTTTTCCACTTTACCAGAATACCTCCAATGTATATGCTGTCTTCCTTTGTCATCACAGCAGCTTGCAGTAGGGTCAAGTGAAGATCATCCTCGGCAGGATCTCTGCCTCCATGGCTCCCATCTCTCAGGGACTCGCATCAGAGACTCATTTATCTACTTCAAATGACACAGAAGAGAAACTTTGACCTGTGTAGTTCTCCAAATCCAAATTCAAAATAGACACAAGTTGTCCATTACAATAAACACTTGGATGACATTTTCCTGCTGAGTGTGTTTCCTTCAATACTTGTTTCAATGAAAGAGTTTTGGCCTTGTTACCTCTCGTGTTGTGCTGTTGTGGGTTTTTTGGTGTTTGTTCATTCTATTTTTTTAAACTGCCCTTACAAAGTACTTTACTGCTCCCCTACAGTTTTTAAAGAATAAAAACATGTTGCATGTCTCCCACCACCTGTCCACAGCCACCTGAGTCCACAACTTTTGCGGTCATTGCAATGCTGGACTCCAGAAATGTCCTATACAGTCCCAGTTATATATTGGGACTGCATTATATGGTTTTTCTATACACAAAAAAATATCAGAAATATTGTCAATGTATTCTGTTTCCATGTAGCATGTTTGGTCACTAATTCTCCACAAACAATATTTTATTGAGATAAAATTTACAGTTATTCTTTAGAGCCTTCCTATATTACCTGGACAAATCACAGTCTTTCAGAGTTTTATTTCAAGTATATTATCACAAAAAATAGGGATAAGCCAAACACTGTGACAGTGCAACACAAGTTGCTACATGGTATCTTGGATGGCTGTATAAATGGAAATCAAGTATGATTTAATTTCAAGAACTAAATTTGCTACAAAAAGATTAAGCTTACCCTGTGTCAAGGGTAAGACTTATTTTCTTAGAAAAGTATCCCAAAATAATAGACTTAAAATGTAGTATTCAGTTCCCTCTACAGTACATTTTAAAACCAAGGATTTGTTTATTAAAAAAAAATAATGAAAGAAGCAAAAATATATTGTATGTAAACATAGGGAAATCCTTTGAGCTTTTTATAAGCTGCTTTTCTTTTTTTCTTTCTTTTTTTTTTTAACAGAATCATAGAAAGATGTGGGTTGGAAAGGAGACTCTGGAGGTCTGGTATAACTCTCACTCAAAGCAGGGACAAATATGATGTCAGATGCAACTTCAGCATTAAACTGATTTGTTCAGAGTCTTCTTCATTCAAGTTTTGAAGCTCCCTAAGCACAGATATTCCACACTTCCATTCAAGTAAGTAAAAGTAAAAAACCTTCTACATATCAAAACATACATAGCTGTTAGAAAATATTTTCCTATCGAATTTATCAATACAGAAAAAGATGTGTCTTTTAAATTATCTTTTTAAAAAAAGAAAATTTGCTTTCCTGATACCACCTTTAGGAAGAAGAAAGTATTCATTACATTTACATGCATCAGTCTTCTTTGCAAACTGAAATTCAGTGTGTGTGGATTAATAGCAGATCTTGTATGAATACAGGAGATAAGCTATCTTTTCATACAAACTGAAATTTCAAAACTGCCTCTTTCATAGGATTGATAAATTAGTAAGACAAATCCATCTGCTTATTAAAAAATACGTGTTACACATATTCCATGACATCTTTAATGAAGGTAACAGAAGCTTACTTACAATTATATTCACTTAGGTGTTCACATATATATATTCATTCATTTATTTACCTTGTAAATACAGAAGTTACCAGAATCTTGCAGTCAATACCAAAAGGAGAGGCATTATCTAAAGAGGCCTAAGCTGCATATAAAATGGGAGCTATATTAAAATACAGCTTGAAAATTCAGCACTTTTGCACTTTAAGTGCAAATGATCACTTCTGGGTTGTCACAACA
Organism: Psophia crepitans; assembly: GCA_013399095.1. NCBI lineage: Eukaryota > Metazoa > Chordata > Aves > Gruiformes > Psophiidae > Psophia > Psophia crepitans. The sequence goes on along the minus strand of VWZZ01002058.1, from coordinate 256,034 downwards.
GAGGAATCAATCATTTGTAGCAACATGTAATGCTTTTGTTTTCAATTTTTACTTGTCTTTAAAGAATGAAATATCTTAAAAGAAACAGTGAAAACAAAGAGCACACTGCTACTAACATGTTTAAGTAAATTCTGCCCAAGTCACATAAAACCAAAAATACATTACTATCTGACAGCTCTTTCTTGATTTAGGTGAAATGAGTTGTGAGTTTTGCTCACTCACTAACACATTAATAGCCATTTTGAAATCACCACTATCCTCCTAGTTCTCTTGGGCCTGTGTTCCAGACAGTAAACTTGACTCATCAGCATTCCCACACTCATCTGATTTATTTATTTTTTCATGGTTGGGCAGGAAAGCAAGCTAATTACAATAAAAAAAGTCAAGGAGGAATTTTAGGCATGACAGAAATTCATGACATGAAGCATAAAACAATTGCTCAAAACCAAATGAAATTATATTCTAAATGTTCCATCTTTTGACAGAATTAAAATATTCTACACACTGACTTTTGATCCCCTCTACCTTTCTCTAACACTGAAAGGAACAGAACAGAGCTAGTTTCCTGCTGAACTAGAAAAAGAAACTTCCACAAACCTTGAATTTGCCACCAAAAAAATATATCATCATGGCAAAGCTATTCCAAAAAAGAATTAATGAATAGTAGGAGAAATGCAGAAGTTGTACTTACGATGACCTTGATACAAGTTTTATCCATACTGCTAGAGTTTTCAAAGAAAAGCAAGTTTGAAAAATGGAAAAAAATTGTTCAGTACTCAAATAGTCTTTGGTGTCTTTGTTTTGAGAGGATTTGAGGACCAGTGAGACAGAGAAAACATTTTGATTAAAAGATAAGGATAAAATCTGTGAAGAAAACACAGGGGTAACAGATTCTATGGATGAGTTTCTTCTGAAAAAAAAAAAAAGGTCATGGACTCAACTAATTGCAGAATGTCGGCAAAATAACCATTCAACAGAGGAGAAAAGAAAATTCAAAATTTTTTAGTCTGGACTGTGAGGCTCAAGTAGTGTTATAAAAATTAGGCTGTAAATACGGGCAGATATGTTTATGTACAAAGCTGCTCATATGAAAAACGTGAAGTGTTAATTTAAGGGCCTCATAATAGATATTAAAAATACCAGTTGACACAGCTGACAATTTCAACTACTTTTATATCTATGAATCAGCAAATCCCAAAGCTCAAACAAATCTCCTGGGAAGTCTCAGTCTCTTCCTTTATTTAAATCATATCTTCCTTTGCACTTAGGAACTAAAACCTAAAAGCTTAAATATAAAATAATAGCTGTTCTCATCCCACCTTCATCTTTAGTGGGATCGAGAGAAAACAAAAGGCTTGTGAGACAGATTGCTAAAGAGAGATCTTGAGTAGAAGTTGGCTAACTCAGAGTATTTTGTTGCTTTGGATTAATACAGGAGACTTCACAATTTATTTGAGACTAAACTGAGAATGATTTCTACATTTCACCTACACAGTGACATCTATAGTATTGAGATTTTTGTTACTTCTCTTTTGCCACTGTATTTATTAAGAGCCTGTAGGATGTAAAGCACTGAGGTGAGTTTAACCATTCTAACACCTCTACTTCCACCATAGTCCGCTTTCTTCACCCTAGTATAGTCTTTCTATTGCACTCATTTCATGCAGTTATGTGCATGTACATCTGAGAATCTATGTCAAGTTCCAGTTTTAAGGATATGTGATTTACCTCATGTCTATGTTATCTTCGTAAAATATTGGTTATTCATAAAAGATTCCCATTAGTAATGTTGAGGACTCCCACTTGCATTCACAGCATCAAATATCCTTGTGCTAAAAGCAGAGAATTCTATTTCTCTAAAAGTCTGAAGATAGCGCAATGATGTTCACTAAACAGGAAAACTTCTTTATCATCTGTGCATTTCCCTTGAAATACAGCAGAGACAACAGTGAAAGGCAGTGAAAAAAGAAAGTCTGCATCACAAAAATCTCTTTGACAATCTGGTCATTCATTTTAGAACTACCTGAAAGGAAGTTGTGGTGAGCTGGGGGTCGGCCTCTTCTTGCAGATAACTAGTGACAGGACAAGGGGGAACGGCTACAAGTTGCGCCAGTGGAGGTTCAGGTTGGAGATGAGGAGAAAATTCTTCTCGGAAAGGGGGGTCGGGCACTGGAACAGGTTGCCCGGGGAGGTGGTGGAGTCAGCATCCCTGAGGGTGTTTAAGGAAAGGTTAGATGTGGTACTTAGGGACGTGGTTTAGTGGGTCATAGGTGGTGGGGGGATGGTTGGACTAGATGATTCTTGAGGTCACTTCCAACCTTAATGATTCTATTCTATTCTATTCTATTCTTAATCAAGTTCTTTAAGCCAGCACTTTCAGGTTTGAAAGTTTAAGGAAGTTTTTGTGGCCAGCACATTCAACCAGTTTTAAGTGAAAAAACTGAAGTAAAATTTTAAAAGGTGAACGTTATACCAAAAGACATTAAGATTTTTCTTTACATTAATTCTTGCTTCCAATATTCTACCTCTCCAATATCTCATCTGAATGTGGTTTATCTCATTCCATCCTATCACTGTAGCTGCTCAAGGCCAACACGAGGAGATATTTCAAAAGCAGTTACAAAGCTGACAAACAAAACCATCCATAAAGTGTCTTCAGAAGTAGTGCAAAATGACGCCTGAAAAACAAACTCTTCCTATATTTAACCTGACAAATCCCCCAAAGCCAGAAAGCCTCTATGACCACACCAGAACAAAACAAAGAAAGTCTAACTGTAGGTAATATTTGGATTCTTTGTAAGATTTTAAGACAGCACACTAAAAAAGTGGGACATGAATGCCCTGTCAGACAAGTGCCTCAAGATGAAATTATTTAGATTTGCTCTTGAAACAAAGAACAAACAAGGTTAAATACTAAAAAAAAAACCAACCCTACAACAAAAAACCTAACTTGAAACAGAACCACTGAAAAAAGAGAAGAGACTTAATGAAGGGTGTTAAAAGAATAGAATCTGTATTTGTGTTTCATTTGAATGCTTATCAGATTCCATGCAGATGGATATGAGGCCGTGAGAGAAGCTGATGCACACCAAATATTCAGAGCTAAAGTGGTATTTCTGTTTCTCTTGTTGTAAAACTCTTTCCCCCTAAACTCCAACCTTTCACATCAGAAAAGCAGCAGACACAAACGACTAGATTTAGAAAACTATGGTAAAAAAAGTGTTCTACTCTTATCTTAGTCCAATAGTCAAGAATTTGCAGAAATATTTTTATGTAAAACACCTCAACAGTCATTGAGACACAAAGATGATGAAAAGGTAAGAAACCAGAATGTGCAGGCATCATTCACTAGTCAAGTTATTTTTCTTTCTTTTGTTTGTGAAGATTTCAGAGAACCTTGAAAGCAGTACACATCAGACTACCCAGAATTCAAAGATGAAACATGCTTACAGGATATGAAAAACATATAGCTATTACTCCCCTGTACAGTATAATGGAGAGAGATTGTTCCAAAGGCCAATTCAAAACAGGAACCCAATTCAGAAATTTAAATTTCAGTACAAAAAAAAAAGTTAAAAATTTAATCTCTTAGAGTTTCTATGACAACTTCTTTACCACCCTGGCTCCCTGCTACTAGCACAATAACTGGTTACACTTTTAACCTCCTCTGGGTCGCAAGTAACAGGCAGAAATTCAGCAGTTTTTTTTCTTCTGGTGTTGCCAGGATCCAGGAAGCGCAAATCCAGCTGTGTGCTGACAGCTGGTCCATGTTCTCTTCTATCAGGATTAAAGATCTACATCATTAACTACACTGAAAATCACACAGCCCAGTCAGTGAAAAGAAATACACCAATAATTCATCCCAATACAAAAGAATGGTTGAAAACCACAGAATATAAAGTCCTTAAAATCTGATTTAATAAGAAGATAAAGAATAACTCTGTTGCAATTTTTTATGGAAAGACATTTAGAACTTCCAGAGTGAATAAAAACATCAAAACAGCTTTGTAATAGATAAACCCCAGTTCAACATTTACATTCACTATAGCAACGCGTTGCCTTCCTCTTGGACATATGCTGCTTCTGTGTCTACTTGGCTTGTGCTACGGTTCCAGACACTTCTTGAGGAGGCTGAAAAGTCTTCTCCGAAATCATTGCCATACATCATGAGTCATACTGCAAAACTTGGTGACTTGGTAATTTTATTAGCTATGGAATAACTGACCTTCACCAGATCCCTGCTTGTCTTCAGTGTGTTTGAACAGCAGCTGTCAACATCTACTATCAAGGATCTGCCAGTATAAGTATATTATGATGATGAGAGAATTTATACTCTGATCATTACTATGGTTACGAAATGCTACAGTAGAAAGATTTGAATAGAATTTATTTTTGTGTTCATATTGTTAAATTATCTGTAGTGGTTCAGAGACAGATGAGCAATAATTAGTATAAGTCTATTTCTTAAAAGTCGTCTGGGTTTTCTACTCATTTTTACTTGACCGTATTGTCCCTTAAGTTGTAAAAAGTAAATCTATGACATGGAATTAAAAGAAGCTTTCTAGCTGTACTATACCTGTGAATTAAACTACCCTTTATTCCTTGACCACTATCCTAAGCAGTATTCCTAAGCAAGGAATAAGTAATTACATGGTTTATGCTGCGGTTCCAGAGACATATCTTGAGAAGCCTTCTTTGAAATCACTGCCACACATCATGAGCCACACTGCCACAACTGGTGACCTAGAATTACTTATGCCTTGCTTAATATCACACCACCAGAAATTTTCTTTAAATCAGACAGTCTAAACTAAAAATCTTCTTGAGAATCCTCTGTTCTGTTATGATCAACCTTTAGACTTCAAGGGACGGGGAACAATTTTGTTAAAATGTTCTGCTTAAACAGTTAAACCCAAAAGGTTAATTTTAATTTGAAAACAGTTTGATTTACTTCTTTCAGTTTATATAAGTTAAAAAAAAATAAAGTTTGAAAACAGAATGAAATGTTTTTAATCTAATCTGGTCTTTTTATTTAACCATTTTGTAAAAAAAAACATGTCTGACATTCCAGTTAACTGAGATGAGAAAAACCTTCAAAACCTTCAAAGTAATAAAGCAGGAAAACCCTTTCAATCCTAGGACCATCTAATGAGAGTTCTGCCAAAAAATTAATAGTACCACGTCTTGCAGTACCAAGTGATTAACATGTGAGTTTGAAAGAATAGTCTCTCAACAAAAGGCATTCACAACCTTTTTCACTGAGGCTTGTCAAAGAAAACAGATCTTTGCAGGAACAGTTCCGAGAAATCCTTCCTTTAACATAAACATACTCTAGAATAATATCTCAGGTTTGCGAGCACACCATGAAGTCATGGACAAAGACATATATCTACAGCAATATAGCTCAGCCGAGTATGAACTACTTCCTACTTGTCAGTATTTGCTGAAAAAAAAAAGAATTCACGTTTTACATGGTTAAGAAAAGACTTCGGTCTAAAAGGAAGTTAATACGTAAAAGGTGGATTTCCAAAGTAACTAATACATACCAAAGTGACTATAAAGTCAAAGTCTGTAACCAGGTGAACCCAACAAGAGAAGACACATCCACACTTTTAGGTTAACTGCAGTGCTGCTCCCTCATGCTTCAGTTCATGCTTTTTTTTTCTTTTGTTGGGATAATATGATTCTCATTTTGAAACCGAGCCCTCCACGTGCCACAAAAGACTACCAAATAATCAAAAAGAGCTTTTCTTCAGACCCCTGCATCTATGTTCCCTGCAGAAACAGGCTGTGTTTAACAGCAGTGACATAATCTCTTTTTTAAAAAAAAGTATCTACATGTAAGATAAAATGGAAATTTTTGTCATATTTTTGGCCTAAAAATATGCTCAGGTTCATGTCTGAGCTTTGCTTTATTCAGAAACAGAAAACCAGACAGGAGACGCTGCCCACAGAGACAAGACATCACTGTGGAGGTGCCCACCACAGCCAGTAGGCTGTTCAGCACACACAACACCTCAGCAGGAGCTGGGCACCTGCCTGGAGAGGGAATGAGGACACAGCAGGTCAGGATTTGAAGCAGGATTACAGAGGTGGATGAGTGGGTGAGATAGGTAAATACTGGATGACATATGACTGTAAATCTACTGGGAGCATTGGAGAAGGAGGTAGACCGGTGGAAAGAGTGAAGTCAGGGTCCCATTATATTTGATGTCAGTCTTCTGACATTGGTGTCAGTTATCTGTTTATACTCAAAGTCACTTCTGTATTCTGGTAAATATCATACACTTATTAGCTTTAAAAACAAAAACGTATCAGCAAGCAGACATCTCAACACAATATGTGCAGTAATATTGAGACAATAGATACCTATCCAGTTTATCAGATGGATACCTGTGCTCTTTTGAGGTCCTGATATGTGTAACTTTCTTATAGAAATAATTTCTTTTTTACAAATAATTTCTTTACCAGAACGCTCCCTCATGCTACCACATAGTTTAGTACAATGGAAAAGACACGCAACCAACTTATGGTGTCCTTGGCCACAGCTGGGCAATGCCACGTTCAAGCTATTTTTTTTCTGTGCTTTAACATGATATCAGTTGGGAGCTGCAGGAACCCCAAGGTTTCTCCACTATGAACCCACTGTACACCACAGATGTGCTATACTTCAGCTTATCCATGTTGGTGCTACCTTTGAACATGTCACGGCAAATGATGTGCCTGTACCCTTCTCCCTCTAAGACTTTTCACTGCTCACTCCACATTTGATATTCAGGCCCCAAATCTCATTAAAAAAAAAAAAAACACCCAAAAAAACCCCACCAAAAAACCCCCACCAAAGGACTGAGTATATATAAAGAAAGTATAATATCCTAGGACACAAAATGTGTCGTTCACAGTCCTCCTACAGTCATTCCAGCGTGCTTTTGTGATGACTACCATATGTTATGTGGCTTCTTGCATAAGAGCACTCCAAATATTTTCCACAGTTTATTTCAATAATTATTAAACATGACTGTCCTTGGATAACTACAGAACATATCCACTGTTTTCACCATACAGTCTTAAGCTTCTCCTTCATTCAGGCCTAACTGGAGCAAAACTGTTCCCTATGTGCAGAAACAAAAGCAGAATTTTAAGAACAGCTCTACCACTGCATCCCCTTATAACTCTGTTGTGAGTCTTGGAATATGCACTTATATACCATTTGCTTTGACTCCATCATTAAATAATGCCTCTACACTTTTTGACTGCACTTTCTGAAATTTTGGTTGTTCTATCATTTGACTTGGTGTCACAGTTATTTAAGTTGTTGTTTTATCTATTTTGCATACACCATCTACAAAAGTTTGTTTGCAGTGGGAATGAAACACCTGGGTAGTGAGACATGAGTAACCAGACTACTTGACGTGCATCTCCAGCCCACCATCAGTGTCCACAGCTCTCTTCTGGGAAAGGTATGTTCCTCACTGCATATTCATCACTGTACATGTCAACATCAGCATCTTAACAAAAGCAACTCCATAACTCAAGTGCAACCAAAGGTCACATCAAGGAGCCCTCTGAGAAGCGCCTGATTTTTAGCATGGCAAGGAAGAACAGTTTCAGGTAGTAAAATATTTTTCATTACCTGTCATTTTACTTTCATCAGATGAGAAATTACAGTTCCACTAGCTAAATATTGATCACATATTTCTGCCACGGTTCAGGGTTACAAACAAACACTCTCTAATCTAACAGTCAAGATGAAGCTATGCTGAAGTATTTCAGGTAACATAGCCACGATGAAGGTTGACATTTTGCATCTGAAAAATCATATGATGGTTCTTCAGAATGCCTTTGCTGTCTCTTTTACAGGCAAGATCAATTTTTTTGTCCTTGTTACTTTTTTTTATTTTTTTCCCCTCTAGACTAGCTAATAAGATCCTTACACTAGAATTCAGAATGACGGGAAATCATGTCATTTTAGCACTTTTCAGCATCGTTTGTGACTGAAGAGGGCCTGCTATACAGAATTCAGAACCAACCTCTCCTATCAGCCTAGAGAAGTAGCAGTTTTCACCTCCATAGATTATCTCTCTTATTGTTCCAGAAAGTGCTAAGCATGGCCGTAAGACCCAAGGGCCTAGTTAGCCTGTCAGAAATAGGTTTGGACGCTGGCTCGCTTTAGGGCCCGGCCTCGGAGCGCAACCCTCACAGGGTTTGCTTTGATGGAACACAGGGCACAGCGGGCAGGCTGGCAGGGAGCAGCCAGCACACAGGAGCCAGGGCTTGGGCAGGTTCCCAGCCCATCTGGTCTCACTCCTAAGGTCCTGCGGGCAACTTGAAGCTCACTGGCAGGCCATGCTGCTTTGCTCTCCAGGGAACAATCAAATCATTTATTCACAGTCTGGAACCAGAGGGGAAAAAACCCCACTCTTCCTGCACCTTCTCTCTCCAAAAAACCACTCCAGAATGTCCTGGACTGTACCAAAAACGAAACAAGAGGTAGCACTGAAGTCAAGGTTCCTACAGGAAATGAAAATAACCTGGCCCTGGACAGAAAGCAACCTCTCTTCATATTGAGAGGTATGTGTATAAAATTTTCAGTTAAACTGAAAAAACAAGGAACACAGCTGTCCCAGAGAATACTGAGGATGCAAGATACTTGATCTCTTTGGGGTTATTTTTGGGGGATGACTCAACCCTTAGAAGTAGTGTAAAAGAGGATGGTGGCTGCATGATTATGTAAGCTTAAAGATAAGTTTCTGCACGGTACAGTCATCTTAGCGAAAGTGCCTGAGGTCTGCTGTCAAGTAAAAATCAATGTGATGGTGAAGATAACGTTAACAACCTCTTCATATCGTCCAAATTCTGCACTGTATTCCCCTCATTTTAGTGGCAGCAGAGAGGTGTCAAAGCTTCCTGAACAGCAGTTCTCAATGACTCTACACCTGCACCCAGCAGACTTTTAAACGTGCGCCCCGGGGTGGGAAGCCTCCCCAGCTGAATGGCAAACAAACAAAAAAAATTTAAAGTAATGACTATTATAAAAGCTAAACTGGAATCACATATTTTTCTTTTTCCATTTAAAAAAGTCAGTCATTTCTGAACATAAAGTCATTGTGGACAAGAGTAATCTCCACAGTCCCAGCAGCACTTCTGTAATCAGAAAAAAAACCCCAATAACATAATTATTTTAATTTCAGTGTCTTTAAGACTTAATCTCTAATAATATGATAGCCAGCTGTTTCTGTAATCTATCTCACTTAAAGAAATGGAATTGGTCGCAAACAGCTGTTCCTAAACAGCAGCCACACAATGTGATTGCACATTTTAAGGTCACAACATGCAGAATTGTGATTTATGTATAACAATCTTTATCTCCCTTTCATAATGCAATACTGCGCCACCTGAAGGCAGATAAGGGGCATCCAGTAATTATGCAATTGAGATTAACTTACTTCCTAAATGTAAAATAATCATTTTCTGACAACCAATGAAGTTATAAGATCCAATACCTGGACGCTGAAGTCAAACAAAAAATGAGGCTGTACATGTTGAACTGTGAAAGCAACAATCGACTTGTCAAGAGTGCAATACAGTCTTAATTCTAAGTCTTGGAAGCAAGATTTGACATCTTTCCAAAATGTGCACTCCTTACTGACCTGCCATTACTTCTTTGATGCAGGAATTATTGGCTAAAAATGCCATTCACTGTCAGGTTGAAGTAAAACAAATCACCAGTGGTGATCCTTGCAGTTCTTAAACTGTCTGAAAATAGCATTGTTAACTCTGTCAGATGGATATAGTGGTATTAAAGAAACCCTGTATTTAATGGGGAAATTTCTGATATTAATTCTTTATTCTTCAAACACAAACTCTTCTTTACACTGGCCTATGGATACTTAAGTACCTATAGACATTCTTCCATTAATTACAAATTACATAATGTAAATTAATCCTTTGAAGACTGAATAGATGTTTTTGTTTCATGCCTGACTTTTCTATTCCAGTTCCAGAACAGCAAAAAAACTGTAGCTTCCCAAAATTTTCACTAAAGCCAGCAAGAATGAAGGGTGGTTCAAATGAATCTACTTTGTCACAGATCCTGGATAACATTCTGATGATACAGTTAGCATATCCCTAGTGTTGCAGGTCTCGGGGCTTCCAATCCCAGGCAAACGTCTAATTGAAGGAGTCACAACAATGGCTTATCATTACCTTTTGACAAAAATATCAAGTTCCAAGAAAAAGGAATGTTACGCAAAATGAGAATTTTCTGTAATGAATTACAATCAAAGAATCTTACTAGAAATGTCATTACTAGTTGCATTTCAATTATTAAAACAAACAAACAAAAAAAAGCCCCCCAAAAACCCAACCAACCAACAAAACCAGAATCACGATAAATTCATGAAAATGAAACTTTTCTTAAATACATAGATTTCTATGTATAATATTATCCACTGGCAAACGTTGGCAAGACATTTTATAGACACGAACAATTATTAAGCAAAAGCAGTCTTAATCGTGCTAAGAAAACTGATTCAAAGATAACACTAAATGCCTATTAGGAACTTTAAGGGAAAAAAAAAACAAACAAAAAACCAAAATAAAAGTCTGTTCACATGTTATCACAGAAATTTTCTAAGCAAACAACAAATTAACTGACCTGCATTATATAAACCCTGTCAGATTATCCCCATCCTGTGCACAGGACCTCAGCACATGCATTTAGAAACTTCATTCTTGCCCTCTCTTCCCTTTTCTCCTCATAACACATTTTATGAGACAGACTTTACATACATCATCTATGTCATGTAAGCAGGTCTATTACTGTGTCAGACACCTGAAGCAAATCAGTTAAGTAGAACTTCCGCTCAATCAAATGGGTAAAAATGTATTTTCTCTTCATCCGTAATTTATCTTGTTGGCTGCCAGGAAACACACGACATAAATATGTTTAAGAAACTGTACAAATATTTAGCAAGGGGTATTTTACCCCCAAAACTGATAAAAACCAAATTCCTATTAATAGCTGGATCAGCATTTCTATATATACAATACAAACTCAAAAATATTTTTAAAAATTATTCTCTTCTGTAAACATACATTTAGGGAATTAATGAGTTTGCACCATCTAATATTATCTGTAATACACATAAAATGTTTAATGTCCTAACTATACAAGCTATGAAAAACAGAAGTGTAACTGCATTCAGCAACACTCCTTTATTACCAAGGATCTGAACACTGAAAGTCCATCACTGCCCTAAGAGAACTGAATGTGCACAGTCCCTATGAAGGTGAATGGGAGTCCTCGGACAGAAAAACATTCCTGAAGTTGTACTTTGAAACACAGTTCTGAAAAACACAGACAACAAAGGGTGATGAAGCAAAGTTTAATATCAGAAGGATTTCCCATTGTGTGAATAATCTTTGGACAGCCCATCCCCGTTTAGTATTTTCAGCTGATAAATCACACAGCATTTTATCCTGGGAATCCAATATTGGTGTGGAATGATCATAGCATAAGACAGTGTTAACACCAAACAAAAAAATTTTTACCTGAAATCAAAACTGGACTGTGAAATGAATCTGCACACAAAATAAATTTCAAGCACTCTTGCACATTTTAAACCATATTCAGAATCTTTTCCACTCATGCAGTAAGACCTGTATATTTCTGTCACTACCAAAAGGAGTTTCAGCACACTTTTCCTATGGAAATAAAGCACCTCATCACATTTAGAAGTGCTGAATAATGAAAGGATAAATCCTATATCATACTGATATAAATTGAAATACGTAATAGTTATGAAACTGGCAGCATAAGTGCATTAAAGAAGGCCTGCAAAAGCTGAAAATGAGCAGAAAAAATTGACATAAGGTACTGAAAGGTATCTCCCATCTTGACACTCAAAATAAGAGCCTTCAGGATGCATCTTCATAGTTCCATATTCTGTAGAGGTAAGGCTAACCAAATAAGCAGTGAGCCGCATGCTTTTCATTAGCTCTGTGTCACCTTTATTTAAAACCAGAGGCAGAGACAAAGTTCCAGAAATAGGATTAATATTTCTAGAGAAAAAATGGGGTTTAAGTTGACAATTTTTATACTAATTGAAAGCTTTGATCACAAACTTAACTACTATAAACAGTATTTACTGCATTGCTTGGCAAAGACAGCCACCGTATCGTCTTTTCTTCCATGTTTGTTTAGAGCTTATCACATTATTGACATAATATGATAAACGCAGTTGAGAAAAAGAAGGGAGACTAGATCTGAGAACTGTGAAATGCAAGTTGTAGTGTATTTTAATATGGAAAAGAATTTGGACAGTACCCATAAAAATTTCAGACACATATGGAAGATGAAACAAAAGTTAGGTAGATAAAGCAAGAACTTTGCTTGTATGTACTTAAGCTGCCAACATATATCCCTAGATGGACTCCACAAATTCTTTGAAAGAAGCGCTATAAAAGCATGATAATTTTATGCTGTATGTCTGCTAGATAGCAAGAGTCAGTTCAAGACTATTGACTAGTTTTTTATGAATACAAATTTTTTCTTGTATTTAGCAGATTAAGCTGATCTTGTGTTTATTGAGATATGGCAATAATGCTTTATCTCTGGCTTTCAAAAAGCACCTCCTGTGACATACCTTCTCTTCTCAATAGACAACAGAACTACAGTTTAATGCCTATCTAAGTATGCAAACTGGCCAAAGCCCAATTTAGCTTACAACTCCTTCAAGGCAGCTTCCTTACCAGTGGTGCAGCATGAGTTTCAATAACCCTCCTGAGAAGACAAATGAAACTTATTCAGAACTTATTTTAAGCTGGAAAACTTTTAAAGAAATAAAGTGAGCAAGTATTGATCACTGCACATTTGCTGTCACAGAGCTCAAGTTCACATAAGGCAGCAGGTCCTCCTGCTCTACTCTGCTTTGCACTACATCCCTCTCCCTACCAAGGGCTGTCCTTCCAACTAGGAACATAGAAAAAGGGTATCATTGGGAGACTGAAAACAGAAGTCAGCATGATGAAGCTGTGACCTACATTATGGGCATGAGGATCTCCCAAGAGGTCAGCAGTCAGAGAAACCTACCTGTGTGATGATAGCTCTCAGGTATCTGACATTGCATTTGAGGCACCACAAAAGTTTGCCCATTTCATAGGAGAGCTACATGGACCTTAGCTATATCACAAAAATTTAAGACAAATAAGACCAGAAATGTACTCCATTGTATAAGTACCAGTTTTAAACTAAGAGGAATGAGATTAAAAAAATCACAACTTCTTACAGACAACCTGCATGCCTAACAAAAACTATGATGCAGAAAATACAAAATGAAAAAGGATTAAATTAACCTGAAATGTCTTTATATTCAACAGGAACCAAAACATGAAAAAAAATGTGAAATTGTTGTTTTCCCAGGTTAAAATGTCTAGATTTATATGACTGTGAAAAAAGAGGAAGAAGATACTTTAATTAACACCATGCAGGCTGCTAGTGGTATTCAAACCAAGATAGCTACTTATCATGAACTTCTTTAAGAATCTTCCAACATGTGCCCTTAACATAGACCAGTGTAATATTGTTCATTGGCCATGTTTATGTGGAATGACTCCCTTGACATGAGTGTCCTCTGAAGAGGCCCGTTAATGGTAAAATGCAAGGGAGTAACACTCCCTTGTGATCCACCTACAGGACTCACTGACATATTGTAATTTCAAGCCATACCTTGGGAAAAAAAAAAAAAAAAAAAAAAAGCAATGCAGGATCAGCTCTAGATTCTCACCAAGGATGCCAGCAAGTTGGGAGCATCTCAGAAAGAAGATCCCTCTTTTCTGGAATCTGCCCTCCTTACAGGATTCCTCTGAAGGCTTCTGTGTGTATTGTAATAAATGTGAGACAAAAGAGGAGAGGTAGAAAGTTTTCAATGTTTATTCATTAATGCAATGACCATTAGGCCTCAGGATAAGTGTAAAATCATATCTAGTTTAGTATGAAACACCTTTCCTTCAGTACCAGTAAATCTTTCATAAACCTCAAGATAACACCATCTGGAAGGATGTTTTAGCCTTTAGTAGCTCCTCTGTGGTAAAAGCATTGAGCTCTTGAGGCAATTCAGATGGAAGTTAATCTGTAAAATCTGCCACCTTTTTCACTGGCTGATACACCCCAGTGATATTTATCTTCATTTGCAGACCAACAAAGGGAAAGAACCTTCCGCCAAGACATTACAGTAGGCATGCAGCCTACTTTTATCTTGCATTTATATCATTGACAGTAGAGAACACACAAGTGGATGAGTATAACACTGTCATGCAGTCCTGCTGGGGTAGGGCTTTGAGTAATGCCAGGCGCATAGCAAAGTAGTTGAGATAAAAATTGGAGTGGTCAATAAGTAGTTTCCTGGATTAAATATCTACTGGATTAAGAACCTCATAAGGCTACCAGGAGTCGAGGAAGCATATGCAGCTGCAAAACCCCAGAAACTACAACTTTTCTTGAGCCATTCTCCAAAGTTTTTAAAATTCTTGAATTACCTCAGGTGAAAACAGCTATTAATAAAGCTTGTTTGTTCATAAAATGGAAACAGCCATTTTTTGTACCTTCTAGACAGGTAGATGTTCCACATTAATAAATGTGTATGTCCCTTTGACAATCTCACCATAGCACTGACATGTCATCTGTGGGTCCACTCTAAAGGTGGTCTAAAATACCTTATAATTTCAAGATGCTTACAGAGGTGGACAAGAAACATAAGGCAGAACAGAAATTCTTTGGAGTCAGGTCATCGCAAATAAATGTAAATAGGTTCACGAATAACTTTTTTAAGTTTCATTAAAAGACTGTATGCTTTTAAGACATGTATTTTAAGCCTGTATGTTAAAATGGCAACTTGATACTTTTATCTCACAAAATGGGAAATGGAAGTGCAGATGATGTAAGTATAGTTAAACCACTTTATGCACATTTCATTCATTCAGAAGTATTCCTTTCTAGAGCAGACTGAGTTTCTCCTACCTGCAGTGCAAGACCCTCACAAAAGCAAATTAGGATATTCAATTACTTACGTCAAGTCCAAGGATAATGAGGTTTTAGTGCCATTTTGTTCCATAAAATTTCATTAGTTACAGGGGTCATATTGATCTGTAATTAGATAATGTTTTGCCACATCTTATGGAGATTCTGCAGCCTCATTCAGGCCCTGCCAATAATGTGAAGAATCTTTATTTCCTACAGGCAGATACATTCAAGAAAACACAAAGGATTCAGGATAAAAAAACCCACTTCCCCTCATTCTCCTCCCCTAAAAAAGAAAGATGCCACCTCCTCCCATCACCAAGCCCCTTCATAGTCTGGCAGAAAAATCTGGGGACCTGAATCTTCTCTGTTTGACATCAGGGACACAACCTGGCTAAGCCAATTTTCATGTCTAAGCTACACTGTCCTGGTCATCCTAAATATGGAAGCTCTATCCCTTCCTCAGCCCTGGTTTCCTGCCTATAATAACCTAACTCTGGTTCCAGCAGGCACCCTCTAGCACAAGCTCTTCTTTTTAAGAAGAAATGATGCTTGAGTGAATTACAAGCAGGTGATGGCAGGAAAGGGCAGATGGTAGATACAGGGAGCAGCTGCCACTACTAGCAAATATGGTAGGGCAAGGTCACTTTAGGAACTCTGGTTATAGCTAGAAATGGTTTAGGGTCTTTTTTTTTTCTTTTCTTTTTTTTTTACCCTTCGAAATGAGTACTGGACAGCACTAAGTAACACATATTTTAGCCTACATTTTCCCAGAATAGAACAGAAATCTATTACACACAAAGGAGTTATTTGTTAAGTATATTGTAGAATCGTAGAATCACAGAATCTTCTGAGTGGGAAGGGACCCATAAGGATCATCGAGTCCAACTCCTGGCTCCACACAGGACCAGCCCAATCAGAGCAGATGACTGAGGGCAGAGTCCAGACACTTCTTGAACTCAGACAAGCTCAGTGTGGTGACCACCTCCCTGGGGAGCCTGTTCCAGTGCCCCACCACCCTCTTGGTGAAGAACCTTTTCCTGATCTCCAACGTAACCCTCCCCTGTCAAAGCTTCATGCTGTTCCCTTGGGTTCTATCACTGGTCATCAGAGGGAGAAGATCAGCGCCTGCCCCTTCACTCCCCCCTCCTGAGGAAGCTGTACGCCACCATGAGGTCTCCCCTCAGCCTCCGCTTCTCAAACCAAGGGACTTCAGCCACTCCTCATGTGTCTTCCGCTCTAGACCCTTCACCATCTTTGTTGCCCTCCTTTGGACACTCTCCAATAGCTTTATGTCCTTTTTGTACTGTGGTGCCCAAAACTGCACACAGTGCTTGAGGTGAGGTGGCACCAGTGCAGTGTAGAGTGGGACAATCACGTCCCTGGACCTGCTGGCAATTCCATGCTTGATGCACCCCAGGACATGGTTGGCCTTCCTGGCAGCCTGGGCACACTGTTGGCTCATGTTCAACCAGGACCCCCAAGTCCCTCTCAGCACGGCTGGTCTCCAGTGTCTCATTGCCCAGTTTGTATGTACAGCCAGGGTTGCCCCTTCCCAGGGGCAGAATCCGGCACTTGACCTTGTTAAACTTCATTCAGTTGGTGATCGTCGAGTTCTCCATTCTGTCCAGATCTCTCTGCAAGGCCTCTCCACCCTCAGCAGAATCAACAGCTCCTCCCAATTTGGTGTCATCTGCAAACTTGCTCACAACTCCTTCTAGTCCTATATTCAAGTCATTTATGAAAATACAAAAAGAACTGGCCGTAAAATGGAGCCCTGAGGAAAAATGGTTGATGGAAAAATCCTTGTCACAAGAGACTGCACCTGACCACTAACAAAGGTGCAAAGGATCGAGTCCTTTCTCCCCTGAAATGCCTAGCTGCGATCTACAACAGTAAACTTGTGGAGTACATATCCC
Source organism: Psophia crepitans (assembly GCA_013399095.1). Taxonomy (NCBI): domain Eukaryota; kingdom Metazoa; phylum Chordata; class Aves; order Gruiformes; family Psophiidae; genus Psophia; species Psophia crepitans. The sequence continues at coordinate 239,096 of VWZZ01002058.1, read as the reverse complement.
AGATGAAACTCCAGAAAAACAGATACCTGTCTCAGATTCCAGTAAGACAATCTGATTTGCTTAAGGAGAAGTTATGCAAAGGCCACTAAAAACATTCATGCTCAGTGACTTGCAGCACATCTGTTTGTATAACTTGAAGATGGTTACCACAGTAATTGGGTTATAAAACTTAAGGGCAGCTAGATTTAGGAACAAGATGCCTAAAGGAATAACAAGGTAGCCAAAGCACAGATCTAAATGTCTTGTACTCCTTACGTATTTGTTTCCACTGTGTAATTTCTATGCCACAATGTGTTTAACTTGCTTGCTTTGAGCTGGTAACAGCAAACAACTCGGTTTGTCCCACACTTTCCCATGAGGTGCTCAGTGGGTTGAACAATGGACATGCCTTACAGTTAAGAAGAACACACTACAAAAACAAAGCAACTAATGAAATATTAAAGCAGCAAAGCAAGCATGACCATAAGCAGAGACAATAAGACACAAGGGTGCTTTTATCTGTTTTGTCTCAGAGAAGGTAATGGACCCACTTTAACCAATATTGTTCTGATGCCTATCCGATGTGATGGGATTGTATACACACGCTAATTATGTCTCCTCACTTCTGTAGATTGCCTTTCTGCTAGGACAAATCCAACAGATTTTTTTAACACTGGTCACTTGTAAACTAAAATATCCTTAAAAATCAACAGGAAAATAAAAGAAGAAAGATGACACAGCATCATGCTAAATATAAACAAACACATCTTCAGACTACTTATGCACAGCACTACAGTACCGAAAGGAAAGTAGTTTATTAAATCAGTCAGGCCTTTTAAGCGCAATATGGTATCAATTAGGGATCCACAGCTACAGCTACTGAGTAATAGAGCTAGGGCTGATAAAAATCAATTATATCAGTAAATAACAGGCATTGCAGCACCAAAGGAACAGTGCTATATTGGAAGAAATGTAAAGAAAAGTAACAAAACGGAATTAAAGATACATTCTTGTTTACTCCCAAGATTTCATAAATTACAGCCACATTAGATAAAATGAGGACATAATAGCAGAAATCTCTAAATCCTCATAACCCTCTAAAAACCCCTTAAGCCAGGGCTTAAGTCAATAACTTACAAAGTTAAGGTTTCTATTTGGTACTTTTGCCTTTGGATTTTGTATGCCATAGAAGTCCATTAGAGATTTTCCTGCACTTTCCATTTCGATATATATAATCATCTACAGTCAAGGAGAGGACGTTGTTCTAATTGGAACCTTGGCACTAACATTCTTGCAACAAAAAATGATCAAATAAGTGATCATATTCAGTGAGAAATTAGTTAGTAATGCAGTCACATAAAAGCATGCATCACATAGACCCACGGTCTATATAACTACTAAGAACCATGGTTATTTTTAAGTGTTTATAAGTGTGTAAATTACATTTCAATATCTCACTTAAGTCCTGCATCCATGAGCAAACTTTTCCTGGCTTTGTGGGTGGTTTGTTTTGTGTGTTGTTTTTTTCCCCCCAAACTTGTATAATTGAGAAAGTATCAATTCAGCAGGATGAAGGTCTTTACTACAAAAGTTACTCTGCATCCCTTTCAAATATGGACAAAATGTAGACTTTTTTTTAAATAAAAAATATGACAGTACTTCCCGATACAGCTATATGGAAGCACATACATTCATCTGTTTGTCACATGCACACTGACACCTTCACTCAGGAGCAATGCATTTCCTGCATATATACTGAAGAGAGGTGATTCTTGAAGCACAATACAGACTGATAATTCAGTATAGCATGGATATTCCCAAGTCAACTTTATTGAGTGGTCCTCCCTTGTCTCTTATGAATCTGATCCCAACTCCATCAGTAGTCCTACTGCAGTGAGTTATCTTCATATTTATATTCGCTCTTCCTCTGTTTGAGTTTGGATAAAGAGGATGGTCTAAGAAACAGAGTTGTGTAGCTTCATTAGTTTATTCAATGATTTTGAGACAGAATCTGTGACTTTGAATTATTTTACCCAATACATGCATTTCAGTGCTTGATTGTCCCTGTCTAAGAGCGAATTATTACACATTACTTTCAGAACTGTTGATTTAGAAACAATATTTCTGGAAAAGTTGCACCTTTTTATTTTTCCCTAAATATACAGAAAAACGTGAATGCAGCTGTACCCAAGGACAGTGAGACAGCAGGTATCTGAATAATTGTGTATCATTATTCAAGATAACCCCTGCAGATCATTTTAAAATACTTTGACATTACAAAGCAATATATGTTTGGTTTGGGGGTTTTTAAATATTTATAATTGATCTCTATCCCCTTCTAATTTCTTTTACATACTTACAAGGCTCAGGTAAAATGAAAAAGTCCCTGGGCATTATACTCAGCAAGACCCTGCTACACAGCACGGACAGCAATCATAGCTACCCACAAGATTACTGGTGACTGTCAAAAAATGGAACAGATAAATTCTGAAAATGTTGTGGGTTGATTTCCCAAACTTCATAAAATAAATAGGCTCACCGTGCAACCAAAGTATCAAAGAAAAATAATTGGAAAAACAACATGGGGTGAAGTTATCATCACGGAGTATGAAAGCTATGCAATAATAGCTTACCTCATGTGTATACCAGAAATCTAAATAAGTACACGGTAAATACATCCATCACTGAAGTCCATACAGATTTTACAGACTTAATCAGCTTTAACAGCTACAGAAACAGAGCTCAGAAGTAATCAGAGAAAGTTCTGGGTAAGGCAGATGTACCTATTTTGATTGCAAATTGGGGGGGAAGGTGTTAAGTATAAACAAATAAATAGAAACAGATTAAAATCATCATACTCAGTATTTACAGTAGTTAAACTTAAAAATTCCAGTCAGTTTCAGGCACTTTTGCTTGCTATATAATAAGTGATGATTCTGCTCTAACTTCCTACGCAACGGTGACCTCAAAGATTGCTGTTTTGTAGCAGTTATAGTAATAATAAATAGTAGATGCCACACAGACCAAACTGATTTAACAGAATAGAAATAACTTTGCAACCATTTGTCTCTTGCAAAGATGGAGCTTTCGGTAATGATACATCTCTGGCGAACCAGAGTGCCAGCCCTCATCTTAGAGACCCAGGACAGCTGCGCTGTGGGACCTAGCCTTCAGTGAAAAGCAGAAACAAAAGGAAACCACAGACCCAAATGCCAATCAAAAGGCACAGAGCAAAGTTACTGCTGCACTTTATTCAGATTGCAGAACATTTATGTGCATATGTGTTCAGAGTAGTGGGACCCACATCAAAGTGCCTAGGGGACTCTCAACAAGAGCATGGTGCTCACTACATGAAAACCTCATTCATCTTAGCTCCACTGACTTGCCTGATAACAGTCGAAGATGAAAACGCTCCAGAAGTTTATCTTAATTTTAGTCTAGTTTTTTTCACAGTGGGACTGCTTCTAGCCCTCAATGTTGTCAGATTATGTCTTTCCTGCCCACCACAAACTGCTTCTTTCCATTCTGATTCCGTATCCTTCATCTACCATGCAACCTTGCCAAGAGCACAAATTAATTTAAAAGATCCCTAGCTCCTTGGGGTCCTATGTAATTGCTGTGTGTTCCACAACCATATTATACAGATAGATTATAAATACCACACACACACAAATTGGGGTGCAGAAGCACCACATAACCCCGGTACCTGCATTACACCTGTGAGTTTCCTCCCTGCTTTATGCATGCCAGTCTTCAAAGGGATTCTTAACACATGAGAAAAACACAATGCACACCTGGAACTTGTCCCAGTACACAGCTGGAAGGTGACAAACGGGTGTATTTCAGGGTATGACAGATGGGTACCACTTCTAGGTACAACAGTTTGGACATGGGAACACTGACATGCTGGTGGGTTTATGTGCATGTCTAACTTTACAATAAATTTTCTAGGACTAAGTGTTCTCTTAGACTCGGAAAAACAGCATAAATACATTAACCAACTGTTCCTCTCCCAGCCTGAAGGACCAGGGATTACTCCTATCCTCTACTTTCATGGCTGATCCCTCCCAAGGATTAAGCTGCTACTCAGCATACCCCTTACTGTTTTAGGAATTTCCAATTATATTAAGGTGACACAAGGCTTGTTTGTTGTCTGGCAGTTGTTTTTTTTTTCCACAGTATTGCATCCTGATGGCAGGCAGACTTATCTCAACAAACAAGCAATCACATTGGATAGGGAAGATATTGAATGACTGAATGTTCTGCTATATTATGGTGGATTCAGAGGTATCCCTGACAATATTCTCTGCATTTTTCCTACTCATATGAAAATGTTTACTGCTGAATTAGCTCAGCGTAAAGATGTGTTTCTGGAAAGCAAGCTTTGCAAAGCTCGCAACATGGAAGAGGCAGCACAGGCCTTCTGTTCCAGAGAAACTCATCACCTGGACCTGAAGCCTTGTAGTGCTGATGTAGCTCATCCTTTTTCACCTATCATTATAAATGAAGAAAGCAAACCCAAAAATCAGGAAAACAAGTACTGTGTAGATATTTTATGAGGAAAAAATGGCAAAGGAATAAAAGCTAGTGTATTTCCATAACAGTTTTAATTTAGAACAAAACACTACACTAATCTAGAGCAGACTAAAAAATTAGAACTTTGACTGTTCATTTACTATTTCAGTTCTTCTCTTCTGTTGGTTTCCCTGCTTGTATAAGGGAACTGTGCTTTTTGGGGTTTTTTTTAACCATAAGAAATTCATCTGACATCTGTCACATCCCATGGTCAATGAATAGTAAGTACATAGACCACAGATTTAGAAACTGTTTGGCAAAGTGTTGGGTTTTTTACTTAGGGACTACCTACAAACAAATAGGTGGTAGACCTGACAAAGACATTGAGAGCATTTCAAGCTAAAGTAGATGAGATGACAGCACACACAGACTAAGGTTTCTGAAGGAAACAAATCACCACAATTATTTTTATTAGCAGGGTGTGAATAAAAATATTTAGACTATTTTGTTACAATTCTTTCCCTCTGAAAAGTAACTATTCTATGATTCTATGACTATGAGTGGTTGCATTTTAAGTATGCCATGGAATATGGGTCATAAGCCAATTGCCATAAGCCATAAGCAATTGAAAAAGCATCAGCATCCAAACACAGGCTGTAGATTCAAAAGAGCCGATGCTACACCACAGACACAATGCAGGACTGCACGTTTCACCTCAGAAGCGAGGAAAAGTTTAGGAGGACATACTTGACTGTCATTACATCACCAAAGCACAGATATCTAGAGCAATGGCAGGTGATGATCTTAGAATTATTGATGTTTTACTTTCTGGTAGTTTTTCAGATCTTAATATAATCCAAATTTGCAAAGAGGCTACTACAAAGCAAGCCGGTGCACCCTGAGAACACAGAGTGCCACAAAGGGGAAACAAAAGCATTGCAGTGAGAAGCAATACAACCCCGTGAGTAACCTATGATCTATTAATTCCCACCCCAGCAGGAGCAAGTGTCTTCATTTTATTCATTCTCATTTTATGCCTTCTGGGCATACCTGTGCTTCATCTCACTGCCAGCTTGCTTAGTCATGTTTGCACCTTGTACCACATCACAATAGGCAAACCTGTTGGTAGATACTGCTTTCTGTCCCACTCCAAAGCCATTTCATTTAATTTGTCTGATGGAGTTATTCATGTGTATCAAGAAGTCCAAGGGCAGTGTCCTCCAAGAACAATAGAAAGGACTGGACTTCCAATGCACTGTCCTTCAAGACTCCTCAGGCAATATCAGGATGATGAATCACACATTCTGGTGACATGGGGTCATGATTCTTTGAATTATGCATGATTGCTAGTTCAATAAAACACCATGACTCATACAGTTTTAAGGACAGAAAGATCACCATTCTCAGTAGGAATGGATCTGCAAATACTAGTTTCACGAAACACTGAGAAAAGCTCTTCCTAACCAGAATCCTTAAAAAGCACAAAAAAAAACCCACCAGTGATTTACACATCAGCTGAAAGGGGACAAGGGGCACTGTGTCCAAAACATGAAGACACATCAGAAAAGTACATATTTTGCAGTATCATTAATACCACATTGTAAGTTAATTCTCCTTTTCCATATCCTACTCCAGCTTTTCTTCAGCATTTAGTTGTCCACATTTTCACTATGTTCCATTGACTTAACTTCGGTAATCCCGGTTCAAGAGAGACTATGAAAAAAACTAGAGAGGCCACCAAGTGTCCTCCACAAAAGTGGAAAGTCTCCAAGGAGAGTAAAGCATTAAATTATATGACATAATAAAGACATCTGAAGTAGTTGTTTGTTCAGACGACAGAAAAGATGGCTTCTAAACTTAAAAGGTAGTTGACAGAGAAGATGGTACACTCTACATAAGGATGCACAACGACACAACCAGAAGCAGCAGGCAAAAACTGAATCCGTGGAAATACAAACCTGATATAAGAAAAAAAAATCCCCACTGTGAGGACCACTGAATATTGCAAACATGTTGCCAGAAAACTGGCACAATCTGCTTCACTGAAAATACTCAAGACTCAGCTTGACAGGGTCATTAATAAATTAATTTAAAGCCTGCTTTCAACAGAAAGTTGAACCAGATGACCTTCAGAGCTGTCTTCCAATCTAGACTTTTTTCAGTATTCCATGCAACTAAAACACTGAATTTTATGATATATGATTCTCCCTTAAAAAACTGACTCCAATGAAGTTGTCATACTCCTTAGCTCATTTTAATTCTGCCTACATGCCACAGAAGTCCACTGGCCACTCTTTTGAATAGTTGGAAGCCATAAATACTAGACTATATGAAATAGAAATGCATATGTGTAATACGCATGCATACTTACAGAGCTCAAAATTTGCTGCTAAAGGAAAACACATTTTATCTAAGGGACTTCCCACTGTGTCCAAGTTTCCCGAACAACTCATCATGCCTCTCTTACTTGGCACCAGTGTCTTTCACCACATTGCTTTGATCAGTCGTAGCAGCTGTCCCCTCCATGCTCTGTTTCATTTGTGGTACTGAGGACAGAACTGCAAGGAGAAGCCCCACCAAGCGCAGGACTAGCAATGGAAGTTTCTGTATCTCCTCTCAGACCTTGAATAGTGAATGTCTTCTGGTATGCGGACAAAAGGAGAGTGGAGGATGAGCAACAAAGGAGAAAAGAAGGGGGAGATGTAGCCTGAGGGCTATGATGGACTTCAGAGCCAGCCATCCCCATCTGCCAGTGCTCATCAAGGGCAGTGTGAGAACTCCAGACAAAGTTGAGGAACCACAACTAGATCTTCGCCCAGCTCCTGTCCTGTTACTTCACAGACAGACATCAGAGAACGTATTCATTTCCAGCATAACAGCCATCAGATCGCATCTCAACTGCACAATCATGTATGGTCATTTCATGTTAATTCTTTCGACATTGTGGTACATAGTAAAAGCCTCTATAGGATCTGTATAGTTCTCAAAGGAGAGTGAAATTTTTCCACTTGGAAAGAATCAAGAAGAACAAAGAAGCAATTATTCTTAGAAATGGCCTATGATATTACAAAGTAGCCCCAAAACCAACTTTTTGTGAGGCACTCGATAGTTTAAAACTAACCCAAAATAATTTCTGTACACTTTTTTTTTTTAAAGGTGAAAACACAGTGACATATTTCTATGATTCTAAATAAAGGCTTCATTAGCTAAATAAAACAAGTTTTTAAAAAAACACAGCCCCCAACACCCAACTAGAATATCACAGAAACAGAATCACAGAATGGTAGGAGTTGGAAGAGATCTTTGAGATCACCTAGTCCAATCTCCCTGCTAAAGCAGGATCACCTACAGCAGGTTGCACATGATCACGTCCAGGCAGGTTTTGAACATCTCCAGAGCAGGAGACTCCATGACCTCCCTGGGCAGCCTGTGCCAGTGCTCTGTCACCTTCAAAGTGAACAAGTTTTCCCTCAGGATGAAGAATGATGCTCAGATTGGGAAAGCTGAAGCATGTTTACGTGACTTTAATGTTTTGCCACTGTACCTCAAGCTTGCAGCACTGATGAATTTCATAAACACAATACTGGATCTGGCAAAGCAATCGCTTGCTGTACTATGGCTATTTTCTAGATTAAAACACCCAAACCAATCCTTCTTGCTCGATCCAGAAATGCCCATGATTTTGTAAGAGTTCAAAGGGAAAAGCAAGTCCTCCTTTTTCCCACGCATATACACAGATATAAAACACACATTCTCAGCTGCAAGCAGTATTCCAGGTATAATACCAACTCAGAACATGCAGTTGTTCTCACTGTACTTCAGTACAGCTTGGTAAACATATTTACAGAAACTGAACCTGTTTGATAAGTAGTTGGAAATACTCTCATGCTGTGTACATTTGCAACTCAGAATTTATTTATTTTTTAAACCCATGTATTAGTGAGATACATGAGGCAGGCCTGGTTAAAAAGAAATCATATAAGAAATTTACACTTAAGCAAATTAATTAGCTAACAATCAACACAAGGAAAATACACAGAAAAATAAAAACCATTTTAAAAGATCAAATAAAATTGAGTAAATGTAATTTACATTTTTAAATGTAAGATAAAATTATTAGATATTATAAAGCTTTGCTATAAACGCTTTCAAAACATGCAAGTGTTAGCAGATGTGTCTGGTGGAAATAATATCGACTTCATAGCCTTTCAAATTTAGATGGGTATTGTATTGCATGCACATCTTAATAGTGATTTTCCATAGCAGATGATAATTTAAAATTATAAAGAACTACATAATTTTTCATGAATGTTGCTGCAATACCTTGGAAGATGTATAGTAGCTACTTTTGTATATGGTTCCAAATTCAATGCAAGTAACAACACTTCAAAATATATTTGTGTATATACATTATTTTTAAGATGACTTCTTAATAATGGATAAATAAGAACAAATCTCCATCAACATCTTTACTCTTTGTTTCCTGTACAATGGTCCTTTTAAATTATACAGTATACTTCTATTTATCTTTTTTTCCTTTTACATGACAATAAAACTCATCATATAGTAAAATAAATCATAACACAGCAGAGGCAGTATTTTCCTATCTGAAGTAGGAGGTGTTTGCAGGAGTTCCTGCAAAGTGGGCCAATCTTACTTATTACATCTACTTGACAGAACCAACATTTAGCTCTTAGAAATACAGCAGCAGTTGACAGACAAAATTATCTGGTAAAAGGCCACCTTCCATATTTTCTACTTATGCAGAGTACTCCTAATTATCACTTACTCCTACAGATATTAAGTGAGGAGTACATCAAAGCTCATCTAAGCAAGCTTTCTTTAGTGTATGTCTACATTGGCTGTACACAGTCCACTAATTAATCACTTATTAGCAATTATGTTTGAGTAATCATTTCCTTGTTTATCATAAATAATTGCTAGAAATTTTTATTGTGGTTTTCAAGCTCCTCGTCCTTTTGCTCCTTAATATTGTTTCTCTCTGCTAAATGTGCATTAGTATTTGTTTTCACTCAGTTCCAGAGAATAACTACCTTGTATGTCTTTTTTCCCCAAAACAAAGGCATTTTTCCCTCAAAACATATCTTAAAGTCTACAGCGCTAAAATGCTGCATGTAAAGACTTGCTGTATGATCTCTGGAAAAAGGAGTGCTGCTGGTAGGCTAGCTTCAGCCAGATGACTGTGCAGACGCACTGATTCAGGGACTATAAAATTATCTGATTTCAGAATACTAATTACACATGGTAATTAAATGCAGCATACCCCCATACATCTGAATTGTAACCACTATTTTTGAAACAGATAGTCTATATGAAGCACCATTTTGTTCTGCGTTTGGTTTTTTTTACAGCCCTCTCTGCCCTGTAATGTTGCTCTTGAAATTCTTTGACCAGATTCTCCACCAACACTCAGTAAAAGATGATTTACATAGCAAAGAATCTAATTCATTAACACATATGTATATATTACATGCAGTATATTTCCATACAGAACTTTTTATGACCAGTTTACTAAAACATTGTGCTATGTGCACACCTAATTAACGAATCTGCAAATTATGCAGGGTGCTTATGTCTGGAAAAATAATACTGCCTGTTGTACATTTCATTCACTGAGGGTTTACCAATCTTGTGAACTATTTCTTAACATAAATTTGGTATTACAGTAATTATTTATAATATGTCAGAGGGGTTTTTTCAGTTTTATTTTCAAATTTAGTTGGTTTTAATAGTTACTGATAAAAATTCTCTTCTAGCTTTGCATCTTGTTTTCAGATCAATTAATCTGCATGAAAAACACTAATATCTCTTTTGCTTAACTTAAATTAAATCGCTGTTACAGTTATATATTATTTTCTACTCTCAAAATCAGCTACTGAAAAGACTACTACCCTGTCTACTGCTGGGTTGGAAGGAGTACAAATTCCATCTGAAACGATGTGAAACAGAAGAGTATTTAAACCCATGTGAAGTGAGAACTTGTTTATGTGTTTTGCAAATAAAAAAATAGGCTTAATTATGAGGTTAAAGGTAGGCATTTAAACATTCAGTTCAACCAGTGCCCAAAAGAATATGGTAACATTTCAATCCACTGTGGCATCACTAATGAAGACTGTTTTTACTACAGAATATTTTAGCACAATGTGTGTAAAAGGCTACTGATTAATAACTAAAAACATCCATTCTGCGACGATGCTGCTTCATCCCATTAGCTGGATCATTACTCATGAAATCAACTCATCCTCAGTCAATATAACGCAGAAACTACAAAATACTCCTGCATTTTTGTCCTCAGTGGATGGCTGTAATTGACTGATGATGTGTTGATACTACCTCAGTGACAATTTGCCTTTCTGTTTGCGGTGGGCTGACCCTGGCTGGAGTCCAGGTGCCCACCAGAGCTGCTGTATCACTCCCCCTCCTTAACTAGACAGGGAAGAAGTATAATGAAAGGCTCGTGGGTCAAGATAAGGCCAGGGAAAGATTGTTCACCAATTACCATCCCAGGCAACACAGACTAAACTTAGAGAGGAATTAATCTAATTTATTACCAAGCAAAACAGAGTAGAGCAGTGAGAAACAAAACCAAATCTTAAAACACATACGCTCATGCATCCCTTCTTCCCGGGCTTAACTTCACTCCTGAATCCTTTGCCTCCTCCCCTCCAGCAGCACACAGGGATGGGGAAATGGGGGTTATGATCAGTTGATCACACAGCATCTCTGTCGCTCCTCCCTCCTCAAGGAGAGGACTCCTCATGCACTTCCCCTGCTCCAGCATGGGGTCCCTCTCATGGGAGACAGTCCTCCACCAACTTCTCCAATGTGAATCCTTCCCACAGGCTACAGTCCTTCATGAACGACCTCAGCATGGGTCCCTTCCATGGGGTGCAGAATTTCAGGAGCAGACTGCTCCAGTGTGGGTCCCCCACGGGGTCACAAGTCCTGCCAGCAAACCTGCTCCAGGGTGGGCTCCTCTCCCCAGAGGGCTACAGGTTCTGCCAGGAGCCTGCTCCAGTGCAGACTTCCCACAGGGTCACAGCCTCCTTCAGGTGTCTCCACCTGCTCCAGCATGGGGTCCTCCATGGGCTGCAGATGGTATCTCTACACCCCATCATCCCTCCTCCATGGGTTGCAGGGGGACTTTTTTGCAGAAACCTCTCCTGTGGCCCTCCCGCTACCAAAACTTGGCCACACAAACCGAGAACACTGTTACCGAGTTTCATGTACCTTCAATAGAAACTCAAATATTAATATCCAAGGTCTGTTACACTACATAGATCATTTCTTCCATAACAGTCTAAAACTCATGTAAGTTCTGAATTGCTGATGCACCCTAACATGAACTGGGATTCTGAAGCCCCTTCTTTCTTCTTAGTAACTAGCCCATGACTTGGTTCATTTCTCTTTACAGAAATTATATTTTTGTTTATTATTTGCAAATTCTGAATTCTTTATTATTTTTATTTATTATTATCATTAGTTATTTATTTTGATTACTTACAGAAAACACATTTCCAAACCTGCAAAGAACTGACTATCTGGGGATTTATCCATGTTACTAATAATTAAGAAAAAAAGAATTGGAGTGAAAACAAAATGATAATTCTCATCCATTTTTATTTAATTGTGGTAGTGTATAAGAACATGTGCCATGCACTGGAGATATGTTACTGGGTGTTGTGGTTTAACCCCAGCCTGTAACTAAGCACCACATAGCTGCGCCCTCCCTTACAGTGAGATGGGGAGTTGAGATAAAAACAGTTTAATAGGATAACAATAGGATAATAAAGGAAGATGATAATAACAATAATAAAAATACATAAAAACCAAGTGATGCACAAATGCAACGGCTCACCACATGTGCAAAAAACATCCCGATGCCCAGTCTGTTTCCAAGCAGCAATCCTGCCTCCTAGCTCGCTTCCCCAGTTACATACAGAGCATGATGCCTGATGGCAGGGAATATCCCTTAGACCAGCCTGGCCATCTGCCCTGGCTCTGCTCTCCCAGCTCCTTGTGCACCTGGCAGGGCATGGGAAGCTGAAAAGTCCTTGACTTGGTGTAGACGCTACAACTATCTAGCAACAACTGAAAATATCAGTGTGTTATCAACATTATTCTTAATATTAAATCTGTAACACAGCGCTATACTGGCTACTACAAAGAAAATTAACTTTATCTGAGATTAAACCAGGTCATTGGGACTTAAAAAAATGTATAAGAGGTACTACCTGCTTCCAAACAATTTAATGATGTGCATATATCACTCCTGTTGATGCCACTGAGAGCTGCATGCCTTGTGAATACGCATATGAGTGAGGTTAGATGAAGGGCTAAGACAAGTTGTTAACTAGAACTAGTATTAAAACTAAACAAAAATCTCAAAGACAAAGGAAAACAAAACAGGAAAGTAATTTTGAAGCAGTTTCCACTTACAGACCATGTCATTTCTGTAAAAAAAAAAATCTACAACTTTATATAGGACATATCTTACATATATTATGACATTAAAAATTATACTCAAAAACTTTAGTGCTTTTTTCCTCTTAAAGAAAATAATATTTTTGCATATTTTAGGGCTTGCAAAAGCAGTTCTGATGAAAGTTTCAAATAATAAAATTTAAGCTTCTGAAAATGACATTTTCAGTGTAAGCATTTCTACCTGAAAATATTTAACCAAACGTGGTCATCAAAGCATAGCTGGCTGTGATATAAAGTCCTTCATAGGTGTCGTGGTTCGGCCCCAGCCAGGCAAATGGCTTCGAGTTGAGATAACGGCCGTTTAAGGGGCTGACAAAGGGAGAGGGGAAACGACAATAGGGCCGCAGTAGTTATCCCGGGATGTAAACAACCGCAGTAATAAACGCAGTACTTTACCGACCGACAGACCAGACACGCAGCCCGCAGCAAGACCGTCCCGGAGCAGCCCCGGGCCCCTCCCGGGCCAGTCCCTTTATAGGGGCGTGACGTCACGTGGTGTGGAATAGCGGCCGGCCAGGCCTGGCTCACCTGGCCCGGGCCTGAGCATTAACCCCGGCCTGGCCAGAGCCAGGACATTATCCACCCCTTATTCCACACCACCTATGTCATGCCCAAGTCATGCACAGATTGTCCCCCATCAGTCCATGGGTGGATCCCCACTCTGACCTGTACAGCAGCCCTGCCAGAGGCTGGAGCGTCAGAGAGTGGGGCTGGTCCAGGTCTCCATCCATCACCACAGTCTTTCTGAGCCGGAGCAGTGGTCTGTTTCTGGATTCTGGCGAATTGTATCTGAAGTTTATGACTGGTCCAGGGTTGCTGTCTGTATGTTGAAGACGTTGATCTTCAAGGAGGTCGCTCGGTACGGGTTACTGAAGTCCGGTTCTTCATTGATTTGGGTGATTTTTCACCACAATGACACCAATACATCACATCATTCATTCTATATGCTATTTTCACCCAAAATCAAATCCCCCTGGGGTACACATCTGACCTCCCCATCCTTTTTCATCACCCACCAAGTGCACCCTGGTCCCTGAGCAAAGGCAATTCCGTAGATGGGTTTGCCTTTGCCTGAAGCAGGGAGAATCCAGACTGCCTTCCCCAACATATTCTTCATACGTAATACAGGAACTTTATCCCCTTCTATAGGAGGTGGACATCTGGACTGGGCAGGGCCAGCTCGATTGGTAGACCCCCTAGTATTAACTAACCAGGTAGCTTTCGCTAAATGCACATCCCAATGTTTGAGGGTCCCACCACCCATTGCCCTCAATGTTGTCTTGAGCAGCCCATTGTACCTCTCAATTTTCCCAGAGGCTGGTGCGTGGTAGGGGATGTGATACACCTACTCAATGCCGTGTTCTTTGGCCCATGTGTCTACTGAATTGATAAAAGTACTAATATACCTAAATGGAGGCATTATTTAAAAACAAATATTTAAATTATTACATAACTATAAATATATATTAATGAATAGTTAACTTTATTAATAATTTAATAATTAATTTACTAATTAAATTTTTAATAATAATATCTTGTTCACTTGTGTATTATTTATTTATGAATGCATCACTTGTTAATAATAAATTAGTAAGTATTTAAATTATTGAATTATAAAAATGTAATAGATATCTCTACAAATTAAGTCTTCAGCTTGCCTATCTCATAGGTAATCACTGCACATGGTGTGGTGTTTCTTCAAGTCCGGATATCTCGAGGAAAACAAGAACATATAATTTAGAAACACTGTCAACACTTAAAATTACTGGATATCATAGCACAATGTTAATGCATTTCAGTAGAATAAAAATGGCAGTCCTAAAGAGAGTGATGAATAGCTGCTGTAACACTGCCAAGAGACCAGAAGGGACCTCATACAAGAAGCTTACCAACGTAGGAGTGACTTTGCAAATATTTATTTAATATTAGTATGGGAGACCACATATACTGATGTCTCTTACAGCTCTGAACATGCCTAGTGAAAACGAACTGAGCAGACTTAAATTTGAAACAGAAGGTAACAAAACACTGTAGATCTACCAATTTAACTCTAGAAGCCCCATCACGGTATCCTATAATACCCACCATGGATATGACTGAGAATCTTGCACGTGTTCTGAACAGGCAACGATAACGTCCCACTCCGTGATTGCAGCCAGGCACTCAAAGCGATTTAAAAGAGTGCATGCTGATAATCCAGCCAGGCGTACGAACAGTTTCAATGTTAACCTCTACTTCATCTGGCAGTAACAGTACTTATGCTCCTAGAATAAACTACTGTCTAAAAGACAGTTTCAACATGTCCCGTTATTCTACTGCCCATTTCCTTTAAGGACTGTACAACATGCACAGTGGATGAGACTAGCCTGAAGCAGTGGAACTGCTAAGTCAGACCTAGTAACAAACAAGACCTTCTGATCTACCATTTTAATTTAACTTACAGCCACCAACCATTGGTGCAAGAGAGGTTTGCTCTACAGTTAATAACAAACATGGAATAAACTCCTCTACTTGAACAGGTCACTTGAGATTAGGCCAAAGATAGTACGTCCCTTAACATGAGTTCTGTGTTCAAAATGTAGAAATGAATTCCAGGGAATAAGAAAACTTTTCTCCAGTAAACGGCAAATGAAAGAAGTTTTCCCAGGCTTCAGTCATCCTCCAGGGTCAGGGAACATCAAACCTGTGGTGACAAGACTACCACAAGTAGGGCTAAGAAGGGCTTTGGCAAAAAACACAACCCAAAAACTCCACCACCACCACCACAAAAAAACAAACAACCACAAAACCAAGGAAAATTAGTTCAGAGAAGAGCCAATTAAATCAGAAATACGGAAGGCACTTATAGCCCTTTCTACTGAATCTAGTCTTGCATTACAATAAAGTATAGTACAATACAGTGTGTACCTAAAATATCTTCAGTCCTTCAGGGAGTTAAAAGTAAAGTAAAACAGAAAAAAAAGAGAGTGTGAAATTGTATTTCAAACTTTCACGGGAAAGCAAGCTGTTCCTCAGAAATGGTAATATTTAATAAAGAGTAAGGCTCAGTGAACCTAAGTTGACACAGTTGCTTTCTTACATAAAAGTGAGCACCAAGAACAGAGAATGCTAAATATAACATGGCTACAAGCACTGATCTACAATTCTAATACATGAAAGAATCTAAAAAGGAACTTGAAAAATGTTTTTTAAAATGCAAAGAGCGTATTAATTTGAAAATTAATACTACTTGGTACTTGCTGTACAATTTAGAATATTTTCACTGACTGGAGTACTGTTTAAATACTTTCTTGTTATAGAAGTGTATTTGTAAATACATATTTCATTATATATTTAAAATTATATATGCATCTATACATACAGAATTGCATGTGCAAAATAATACATGTTTATTAAGCAAATATAGGGTAGAACAAAAATACTTGACACGCTGTCAACACTATGGAAATATCTCTATGGTTTCTTCTGCAAATTCTGTTTTTCTGAGACAGGCAAGCAAAGGCGTTACTAAAGATGCCTAACGTTAAACTGAGTCTTATGTCAATTTCTACTACCCTGACATTAAATGCATTATTTTTCAATCCAGAAATAGAGGAAATATCAAAATATTCTCATATTTTCATATGTAGTATAGCTATAATAAGGTATGTGCTGACCACTATAGCCGTAAGATTTCAATATGCCATATTCTTTAAAGTATTTAATCCTGAATAGCTTGTAAAAGAGGGAAATAACATTATTCTAACTTGAAATCAGTCAAGAAAGTGGGGAACATGGATATCAACTTACTTGTACAAAATTACACTGGAAACTAGTCAACACAACAGGAAATAAATCTAGGTAAATACCAGGATAAGTAACTATAAATGTGAGGATCTCTGTACCATAACCAGCTGATCACAGTTTCTAGAGTATGATTCAATCTATTCATTGAACTCCACAAAATCAGTATGAACTCCACTAAATCTGCATGGGCTTCTAATGTACAGCTTCCCCTATGGAAACCTGGGAGATTGTATAACATTTTTTATGTCTTGGTTGGTTGGTTGGGTTTTAGGCAAATTGCTCTTTGTTCCTTAACTGAAAGGAAAAAGTCTCCTTTCTCCTAGTCTCATTTACTTGAGTCCTCCCACCACAAATCAGTTCTGTCACTCAGAACAGATCTTGCAAATCTTTGCAAAACAATCTTTTTCCATGTCCTCCTATCACATTTATGAACATAAAAGTCTAATTTAAACCACAACCACAGGGAACGCACAAACTCAAGTGAGCACCTTTAGAAGATACCAACTTCCAAGTCATTGCAATCAAACGTAGCTACCTAAGGAACCCTTGAATGTATTAAATCAAAACAAACTTTGTAGGACAAAAAGTATCTATGTAAGAGACATTATTAATCTATTATTTAATATTGATTAGTATTAAAAACTTAATATTTATTTTTATCAATTTAATGAATAATTAATTTTAACAGTATTTTGCAAGTACAAGACTTGCCCTAAGACTGAGCACAGCATTTTCACAAAACTATATTCTGTTAAGATCTCAATAACAAAAATTACCAGTGTCGTGATTTTACCCCAGTCACACAGCTGCTCGCTCACTGCCTGCCCCCAGAGGGATGAGGGAGACAATTCCAAGAGTGAAAGTCAGAAAATTCACGGGATGAGATAAAGACAGTTTAACAGATAAAGCAAAAGCCACGCACACAAGCAAAGCAAAACAAGCAATTCATTCCCCACTCCCCATGGCAGGCAGGTGTTCAGCCATCCCCAGGACAGCAGGGCTCCATCACGCTTCCTCTTCCTCCCAAGCCCCTTATAAACCGAGCATGACATCATATGGTTTGTCATATCCCTTTGGTCAGTTGGCGTCAGCTGCCCTGTCTGTACCCTCCCAACTCTCCGCACACCCCCAGCCATCCCACCGGCGGGGGGGTGTGAGAAGCAGAAAAGGCCTTGGCTCTGTGCAAGCACTGCTCAACAAAAAATATCTCTCCACTATCAACACTGTTTCCAGCACAAATCCAAAACACAGCCCCACGCTAGCTACTATGAAGAAAATTAACTCTCAGCTGAAACCAGGACATTATGTTAGTAGAAGTTTTTCCACATGTAAAGCTAAGTGCATGCCTCGATGTCCAACTGAGCATGAAACAAATTCCAAAGAGTCCTTTCTTTGGAAATATATTATGGAAATATGCTCACTGAAAAACAAATAACAAATTAATCATAGCATTTTCTTAAAAAAAAAGTGTTCTGTAGGAACACTTGGTAAGAAATGTCAGTTTTGAACATTTCACGAAGCTTCCCATTAAGAAAATCCATCTTCCTGAACAAGGTTGGTCACCAGTCCAAAACCAGGTCCAGCCCCAGAAGCATTTTCACCTAGTCAACAAAAATACCTGACAGCTGGCAACTCAATCAAACAGAGGCTATTGCAAGCACATGTTGTGGTAGAAGCAGGGGAGGTGCAGTGACCCTGTGTACATCTCACGGGGTTGTCTAACAGCAGTATCTCACCAATTTGGGTGCTCTGCTCTTGGCCCTGAACTGCTCTAAAGGCATGAGCTTTCTCTTCCAACTCATTAACAAATCTCTGCATAGGCATTAGCACACCGTCTCTGCTTTCCCTTTTTTGCCTATGTATGAAGAATAGAACATTCAGCACAATTACACTGCTGGAGAATGGTCAGAGGTTTTCTTGCCTGTTGGGTCAGGTTCACGTGATCACATGTGATTCATCTCTCTGTGCTTCACAGACAGGTAAATAAGATTATGCTGCTCTGCTCTTTTTTCCTTAATTCCAGCTGCTAACCTTCACTAAAAACTCCATAAACTACAGTAAAAACATCCCTCAGGAGTCAGTTGCTCTAATTCTCCTGGAATATATTTGTAAAGAAGGGGCAGGTGGCCCACACAGCAGTCTGGATGGAAATGTGATCAACCGTATAAACATTTGAGAACCCTTGTGCTCACAAAACTGAATGGGAGTTGGCAGGTATGACAGGGTACATTATATACCTTATTCTCATACATTGGGAGCACATAAAACTGATTAGTTATCCATTGCAAATGCATAAAAGGACTTGGCACACACAGACTTTGCCAGAGTAAGAGCATCCAGTGGGAAGGAGGCTCAATTTGTTTGGATAACCTAGTCTGATTCTGCCCAGCCAATCATACATTCAAAGCGCTAAGGCATACTGGCTGTGAACTGTTTTCTGTTATGCATTATAAGGAAGTAATCCATATTTCATTTTGAATCGTCAGATGTTTCTAAAAATACCATACAGACTAGAGGTAAAACATTGAAGAGGAAGCACGGCAAGTCCTTCAGCATTGTGTTTGCGACAATACCCTTCCAGCAATCAAGATAAGCAAGGGCTTCTGCTGCCATTGAGGAAGTGTATGTAAAGCATGGGCAGCAGATTTTCAGAGTTAATGGAGTTCCAAGAATTTAGAGATTCTGCCATCAAAATATTTCAGGAAATTTAATTTCTTCCTATAGTAGCACCAGAAATGTCACTGGGATTAAAAAGGGGTGAGAAATTTGCAAGACAGGTAGACAGACCAGAGTTTAACTTTCTCTCAATAGTAGTCGTAATATTATCATTAACTTATTCAGCACAACCAAATTGAATCTGTCATACATAAGTATAGTTGTTCATGCAAATATAAAAAAGATACTTTCTGGTTTTTTGTTTGTTTTGTGATTTCTAATTGGATTTACAGTTTAGCACCATTGTTCCAGAAAAATGCATGTATTCAAATTTGTGGGCTGAGCACCTTCCCTAATTAGTTATCACTATTTAAGGAGACATAGATTGAAACATTGTTTTTCCCAAATTTTAATTATTCTGCATGATTTCTGAAGATATTGTATTCATAGGGGGAGAACTTATTGCTCTCTACAACTACCTGAAAGGAAGCTGTGGTGAGCTGGGGGTCAGCCTCTTCTCGCAGATAACTAGCGACAGGACAAGAGGGAACGGCTGCAAGTTGTGCCAGGGGAGGTTCAGGTTGGAAATCAGGAAAAATTTCTCCTCAGAAAGAGTGGTCAGGTATTGGAACGGGTTGCCCAGGGAGGTGGTGGAGTCGCCGTCCCTGCGGGTGTTTAAGGAAAGGTTGGATGTGGTACTTAGGGACATGGTTTAGTGGGTAATAGGTGGTAGGGAGATGGTTGGACTAGATATCTTGGAGGCCTCTTCCAACCTTAATGATGTCATGATTCTATGATAGATTGACACACTGGAACACCGATGATTGACATGATGTTATCCAGCTATTGTTTACTCAACCAGCCACATCATTGTGTCCTCTGCTCTTGCAGGTTCCATTCTTCCTTTTATTCTGCCTCCAATTTTCCATTATTCCTAGTGCCATTCTTCTTGGGCTGTATTAAAATCTAAGCTTGTGCTAAGTACCCGTACGTTGCTTTTCAAACCGGGGAAAAATATATATATGGCTGATTTTTCCCCTTCTTCTTCTGTTTTCCATCTTTCTTTTTTTTTTTTTTATTTTACCCATGTTGCTATTATGTCCTTTCTAATATAGTTTTTATTGATTTAATTTACAGACAAAGTCATGTCAAATAATGGTTGTAGCAACATTTACTTTATCCTAATATAAATAATATAATATCCTTTATATACAGTTTCACATTGTGATACATGAAATTGCAGTGTACTTTAAAGAAAAAGTGTGTATTATGGAACCTCTAGACACAAGATGAACAGATAGGTTTCTAGGCTATTCAAGTTCCAAATTTATCTTCAGATATCAAAACATAAGCTGGCATGTTGGATCACTTCAGCAGCATACTCACAAGAAAACATATACAAGAGTATTCACATCACTAAACATTAAGTATACTACACGCTTAAGCAAGATCACTGCACTCTGCAAGTTTCTTTATGAAAGTAACAGATATAGAGAGATTTTTTTCAGAGCTTATTAAGGATGAATTAAATTTAGGTGCTCTGAATTGCCATGCTACAGAAGCCTATACTTATTGTACACTAAGTCTGAGAAGTGACTTTGATCTAGGCATCTAAATACCCACCAAAGCCACATTAAGTAATGCTAAAAAAATGTTACCAAGTTTATACTTTTAATACTATATACAAAAGTACTTGTGGTAGGAAATTGTACAGTTTCTGAAGCAGGAAAAAATTCAGCTAAGTGACAATTAATACATTATGATGCTTCTGAAAGAATAAAGGCCTTTTTCCTGCCTTATCTTAAATTGTTAATTAGATTTCCATGACTCCTCAGTTGCAAAATCCCAAGTACTCTGTTAATGCAATCCTAAAGTTGCATACAGTCCAGATGGCGCCTAACACAAAATGCCTACAAATATGTTTTGGTTTTTGTATTTGTGACATGGTTTAACCCCAACTGACAGCTAAGCCCCACGCAGCCACTCGCTCACTCCCCGCCCCCAGCGGGATGGGGGAGAGAATCAGAAGAGTGAAAGCAAGAAAACTCATGGGCTGAGATAAAGACAGTTTGATAAGTGAAGCAAAAGCTGCGCACACAACCAAAGCAAACCAAGGAATTAATTCACCACTCCCCATGGCAGGCAGGGGTTCAGCCATCTCCAGGACAGCAGGGCTCTGTCATGCGTACTTGGAGACACAAACACCATCACTCTGAATGTCGTCCTGCCCCCGTTCCTTCTTCTTCCCCCAAGCCCCTTATTTTCTGAGCATATGTATGGTATGGAATATCCCTTCAGTCAGCTTGGGTCACCTGTCCCGGCTATGTCCCCTCCCAACATCTTGTGCACCCCCAGCCATCCTGCTGGTGCAGTGGTGTGAGAAGCAGAAAAGGCCTTGGCTCTGTGTAAGCATCACTCAACAACAATAAAAACATCTCTTTATTATCAACATTACTTTCAGCACAAACCCAAAACGCAGCCCCACATAGCTACTGTGAAGAAAATTAACTCCCTCTCAGCTGAAACCAGGACAATTTGACACAAATACTGCATATCTTGTGTATGCCTCTTGACAAGCCAACAAAAAGGGCACTGATGAAATTGTTCACTGATTTACCCTTTCAGCAAAGCCAGTAGTGTACGTGACTGTGTTCTCAGCTGGTCTCCAGTAAGAGTGGTGGGATGCAGAGCTCACCAGGTCTGGTACGACGTACACATTACAGAGATTGCTATAATCAATAAAGCAAGTGGACTTTGTCAACTTAGTCTTCTCGGATATATTCCTACTAGCAATAACTGTTGCAATGTAAGATGTTAACTATTTCCCTTGCTAACAAACATTTCTTCCTAGGGGCTCAAATACAGGAACATACTTAGACATAAATATGTTAGAGTTCCTTCTTTCTTGCACTAGGCATACTAATGGCACTTTCAACTAGTCTTTGCTACACTGTCAGTAAGCTACCACCACTAACTCATTTTATGCTAGATTCATTAGACACTTACAACACCTGTGAATAGGAAAAAATTACTTTTTCATTTAAATTAAAAAAAAAAGTATCTTTATAGTACACATTTATTTTCCATATCACAGACTACACTAATGAACAATATAAGATTTGGCCTATATCACTGACAATTCAGTGGTACAGACATTCTCTAGGATTCCACTCATTATATGAAGTTAAACCTTGTTTACCTGGTTAAACTTTTTTTTTTAATGGACAAATTGTGTTACTTAGCATTTAAGGTATCTGATGCACCAGTAAAATCAGAACCTACTTAACACAGTAAAGATAAGATTTTCTTTTGAAAAACGATATGATCAGCAAGCATTTACCTCTCTATTGACCACTTCTTCCTCAGAGCTTTCTACACCATTAGGCTGTCAAAGCACAAAATTTATATTCTTTACTGATTAAATTGTAGCTACAGCCATTGAGCAAGATTCCTGCTCTGAACATAATAAAAATGTATCAAAGAAAATCACAGATTGATCGTTATTTGTCAGTTCTACTGAATAATAAATATCATCTCATTCTCAGCAAAACATGACAAGAAAAATACTACTCTACCAGGACAATTTTAAAATCAGTTTTAAAGATTTCTAAGACAGTCTGTAAGCCATTTTTATGTATAATTTGCTTCAAAATATTTAATTTTTTTCTTTAGTAAGAAAAGAAAATATTTCACTACAAATATGAAGCATACAATGAGATTTTTACAGAGAGTGGATGAAAATCAGCAAATTATTTCAAAAATCTTTTTCTATTTGATCAAAATCAATCATAAATAATCTTGTATCAGCAAAACCAGATAATTTAAAAACATTACTAAAGCATAAATGACAGGTAATAACTGATAATCATACAAGTCCAGAATACATGTAAACGAATCTCATTAAATCCGTTCTTTATTCAGAGTACTGCTTGCAGAAACATGGAGCAAAGCGTTTTCTTCAAATGTTCCCACAAAACACTGTGGGTAAAAGCTTTCACAGGTGACTTAAAAATCTCACTCACCTGTTGCATCATTGCATAGATGACAGTAAATAAAACAATAAAACACATTCACACTACGCTAGCAGAATTTTATCATCATCATCTCTGTCTTTTTGAAGGAGATATATGACTGTTACAATTTTCCTACGAGATCATATTTATGTACCACTGAATCTCGTAACATAATCCAGTTATAAACTGAAAGCATTACAAAATCCCTTTTCAAAGCATAATCTCATCAATGGTCTCATAGGTGTTTCATCACCCTTGAATCACAGTGTCGTCTCCTTTCAACTACACACTAAATAATGCTAATGCTCCTCTGTAATCTTGTCCTCAATGGGTAATGTCCTCACATCCTGTAATAGTCAAAATATCTCCCTAAAGACTTCTTATACTGTCCGCATTACAATGCGTTCTTAACGTTTTTTGGTAGTTAGAAGCGCTATATTTCTTAAATACACAGGAAACATTAGGTTTTGTTTCATCCCTGTTTTGCAACACACATTTCAAATAACATTATGCTCCTTTGAAGTATAACGCGCTTTCCAAACAGCTGTGCACCAAACCAGTAAAGCTAAGCTTGAAAGTAATGCTCATCTTATCTCTCAGTAATTCTGCTGTGGTGGAGAGTAGGGTCGGATAGGAAGCAGTGACTATATACAAGCTGCAATCTGCTTCTATAGGTTTAGAAGTTTATTTGCAAAGCCTCCAAAAATGAAACAGTTTGAAGACGTAAGCCTTTCAAATAGACATAATAATGGATAGAATTCTTGCAAAGCATGTGAAAAAATGAAGATAGCGAAAGGCCAGACTGAGCCTGGTCCTGTCCTCGTCTCAGGGACAGGAATAGGCAAAGCGATAAGGACAAACACAAGGCAGCCTGGAAGGTAGCCCCTTTACATTTCATGCAATACAGGTGCCATTTCCTTTCCTGTCCAGAGAAGCTCTGCAGAATGAAGGTCATGGCTCCACCTCATTCCTTTCAAACTTTCTCACAAAATAAAAAGATGCAAGTGAAATCTCATTCAGCAGTGAAGCAACAAGAGCACTTTCTCCTAACAGTGAAGATGAGCCCCTCCACTGTGCGGCTGTGCCAGAGTAGAACAACTGAGATCTGGGAGGAGAGGTAGCAACAGCATTTTGTATTAAAGGGATGCTCAAAGCACTCCAATGATGAGTAAGAGTCTTCAGTCTGAAAGAAACTGCCCTTCGCCTGATACTTTCCACACAGAAATCTTAGATATTCAATTGATACTTATAATTCATGGGCATGAGGATGTTTACGCAGTCGCACAATGCTGAAATCAAACGTTTGCTGCTTCACTGGAAATGTATTCACGATTAACTAAACATGGGCAGCGGGCAATACAAATTCATTTAGATGGGAACTGAGTCTGTTCGTTCATCCTTCCTTCCTGAAATACAGGTTAAGTTTCTATCACATCTTACAGAAGCAGGAGAAAGCCAGTTTATTGTACTGTCATTCTGTGGAATATGATTGCAATAAAGACATTGATGGCTTTAAGACAAGCGGTGTCTTTGATAACCACGGTTGACCAACAGAGCCCTAATGACAACATATGCCATCACGATTAAGCTATTTTAGCAGCAAATCATTGTGAGCAAAGCATCATCATCCTTGACTGGATTGGTCTGATCAAATTTATGATCAAATTATCCAATATAATAAGTTAGTTTGATTACCTGAGATACACTATTGAATTGGTGTCAGGCTCATAAAATACTTCACACATTATTTCTGAGGATGTTTACTTGGTCAGTGTCTGGGGTTCATTACTTAATTATGAGAAACCAATTACTTAATTGAATCTCTATAAACTGAGGGTTTCCAACAATTATTTAATGAAGGAGATGATGGAAAATAATTCTCTGATGCAACAGCTAAGGGCTACATATGCAATGGCAAAACTAAAGAGCTACATATTCATTTTAAAACAGGAAAGGTTAAGTTATATTTAAGAAATTATCTACGAAAATAAATAACCTAGCAAAGAAGTGTAAGTATTGATTATAGTTTCTGAACATTTAATTAATTAATCATGACAAACGTGTCACGAAGTATACTTATTTCTGGGTGGGGGGGTGTTAAGTGTTTACTGGAAGCAAAAAGAACAAGCATGACTATAGAAAGAAACTAAGAAATTTTTGCAGACTAAATAGTAAAATCGACTTTACAAGTACACAAAAATATTTCCAGAGTACACAAAAATATCTCCTCTGGCCAGAGATTTGCAGGTTTGCAAGACTTCAGAAAGGCCATCCAACACTCTTCTCATTTTCTCCCAGAGAAAATCACCAGTCAACTGAGCAACATTTCTAGCCAAAGCAAAAGACAGGACAAGCTTGAAAACAGTAGGAAACAAATCTCAAAAGCAGAGAAAAACTTTTACCCAAGAAAAACTGAGCACTTCTGTTCACAACAAAAAATATATCACTGAAGCCCTGTCTGTTGGGAAATGCCTCAAAAATCTAAACACAAATTGGAGCTGACATTAAAATCAATTCATGACTAAGAAGAACTCCATTGGTGCAGAGATATATTTGATTTGTATTTCCTGAATTGGCACATTACTTTCCAGGGGATCTCTGAACGAGCTTGCTAGTCTCCATGTACTGACCTGAAACAAGACAAGTCCCAGCTTCAGTCATATATTGTAACTCAAAGGTCTTCTAAATGGATATTAAACCATTGTTCCCTATAAAGCTCAATTCTGGAATAACTTTAGTTATTGCAGTGCTTTCATCTCAGAATGATATATGGAAAAGCTAGTATAACTGTGCAGTCACATTAAGTTTTAAAAAAATCTGGTTTTCAGCTTTTATTATCAGAATTTAAATAAAGCAATATATTTAAAATAGAAAGCATATATTGAACTAACTATAGATACAAAGCCAACTATACCACAGCAAAATGGAGCATCCATATTTTTAATTCACCTGACTTTACAACACATTCACGTGCAGTAAATACCTCAGGAACCTTCACTGAAGCAAAATGAGACTAATTACTACTTGTGTGAGGTAATTAGGGCTACCTGTCAATATTTTAGAGCGGAGGGAGCTGAGACAGATTAACTACTAAATCGATAAGTTAATCACAAAAACCCAGTGCTCCTCCCTCATTATCATGGACATATGTTTAGACAGCAGCTCCCAATTCAGTCCTCTAGCTTGCTGAACTCTACTAGACCATCCTTATTCTCCCCATCTCACCCAGCCCAGCTAAGCACCGATGCAGGATCCTTCCCTGTTATGTGCATCTCCTACCATTTCATTCTCCAGACACTGACCCATCCTGTCCATATTTTTCATTTTTGCTTCTAGCTGTAGCCTGCTCTAATATTCATGCCAGGCTCCAGCAACTAACCCTGGGCATTGCTCTCACTTCCAGGGGTTTTTCTGTGTAAATGGGAGACAGGGAAGCTGAGGGAGGAAGAGAATATCTGAAGTTAATCTAGCATGACAAATAGAACTCTTCAGTTCCAATATTCAGAAGAAAACAGCAAAGCAACTTCTGAATGCTGGAAAAGGCCTCCTGAATCAAGTTCATTCATCCACAAAAAATAGTAATTTAAAAAAACCAAAACTGTTCAAGTAGTAATAAATGACTACTCAGAGCAGTTTCAGCTCTCCTGTTTGTCTTGGTCGGACAATCTGACATAGGCTTAGCTCATCTTGTTCACGCAATGAAAGAACGCAGCATACTCTTGAGTTACACTTCAGATTTGTAGTACATTACACCATGCTCCAGTTCACAAGTTTGTTTCTTTCCCGATAAGTATTTATTGCTTTAGATTGCATTAGATGTTCTGATCTTTTTTTTTTTTCATTTTCAGCTTGCTCCAATATTTTAAACAGAACAGTGTTTACTACAGTAGGTATCTTTATATACCAGAAATCCTACAGTACATTTTCTTATCGTTATTTAAGGCAATACTGCACATATAGAGTTCATGATTCGTTTTCAGTTCCTTAATTCAAAATTGTCTGCTTCCCAGTACCAGATACTATCAGGTATTTTCAAAAAAAAAAATTAAAAAGCAAAAAAGCATTTTGCTCTCACACTGCAAAACTGTCCCTAACCTAGTAAAAATTAGGACAGATCAGCAAAACTGTCCATCTGTTCAATAAAGGATTAAAAAAGAAGTTCAGAATCTTTAGCTCACTTCAGAGATGCTAAGTTGTATTTTTAGTTTCTAGATGGTATCAGAATAAGGGGGTTTTGCCACATATCAGGTGTATTGAGCGTGGCTGAGAAGGAGTTAATTTTCCCCGTGGTGCTGTGCTGTGCACTGGTAGCCAGCAAGGTACTGATAACGTACCGCTGTTGTGGCCACTGCTGAGCAGCGCTGGCACAGCACCAAGGCTGTCTCTCTCCGACATTCCCCCTCAGCAATAGGCTGGGGATGGGCAAGATCTTGGGAGGGGACACAGACGGGACAGCTGACCCCAACTGACCAAAGGGATATTCCATACCACGTGAGGGCTGCTCAGCAATAAAAGCTAAGGGAAAGGAGGAGGAAGCGGGGCCATTTGTCATTTACGATGTGGGTCTTCCAGGTGTCCTGCTTCCCAGGAAGCGGCCAGATACTGCCTGCTAATGGGAAACAGAGAATTATCTTTTGATTTTTCTCCTTTGCTTCTGCTCACAGCCTTTCGCTTTATTAAACTGCCTTTATCTTGTGCCACAATTTTTTTTCCATCTTTTTTTTCTCCTCCCTCGCCATCCTGCTGAGGAGGGGAGTGATAGAGGGGCTTGGTGGGCACCTGGCATCCAGCCAGGGTCAACTCACCACAATCAGGTCAAACTAATTTTAATACAAAAGTATTTATCTGAGTTATTCCACTCCCTATACAAAGGCTGCAAAAAGCATACAAATGTCAGCCGGTTATAAAGAAGTCCATTTCATGTCCCATATGAAACCAAATTAAACAGGTGTATATAGAACAGGTCTATAAGATACACCCACATTTTGAATGCAAATATCACACCAGAAAAACTATCTCAAATGTACTTTAGAATCAAAAAGTCAAATGTTACATTTTCACCAGATCCATATTTGTGTGGGGTGTGCAACCAATGTTCACTATTTCATTTCACTGTTTCCCTTCGCTCTGTGGCTCCATGCCTTATTTTACCAGCCACAAGCTGGCACTCAGGCTGTTGCAAATATAGGAGAATCCTAATTCATTTGTCAGTACCCTTTATCCTATCCAGGGAATGCTGCATCAGCCAGCGAATATAGGTATGTCATCATGTTACTGGACTGTCTCATGACATATAAGGCCAAAGTGGAAGACCAGATATACTTACTGGTTTTGACATCTGAAATTGCAATCTTAGTAACTATCTTTCCATTAAAAAAAAAAAGACATAATGTCCTGGCTCTGGCCCCCCTNTAAATCACTTCTTGCCTTACCCAAATCTTTCAACAACTGAAGTACAGGGTGCATGATCACAGGTGTACTGTAAAAGCCCATTCACAAAGGAAAAGAAAATCCCACATATCAGTTATGTCTGGCAAATAGTAATAGAAGGAAGGTAGCCAAAACTTCTGCTTCATCACACTTCTTTTCCACTACAGAGACAAAAGAAACTGGAAGGGGCACTGCACTTTCTGTGACAGGTTTGTGAACAAGAACCATCGTTTTTATCTGCTTTTTCTACCAGCCAAAAAACATAATCTGACTTCCCAGGTGTCAGAAGCAGTGCTAATATACATTTCACGGTTGGAGAAACATGAAAATGCCTACCCTCAATAGAAAAAACATGTGAGGTGAAAAATATCATCAGTAGAGCTAAGTTTCACCCAAAAGATATAAGCTTTCTAAAAATTGTAATCTTTCAAAAGCTAAAAAAAATTAAAATAAATTCCTAAGTAAGATTTGATTACACAATATATTTGAAGACATTTTCAACAAATACAAAAAAAAATTCTTGATATTTTGAAATGAATGTGAAGAGTTATTTTTATTTCTTCTCCAAGTATTGTAGTGAAAAGAAAGTTAAAGTTCTTTAATAATTGTCTCCTTTTCTGTTGCTGTATTGAGATGAATACTGATTATTTACAAGCAGAGGAACAAAAATCAAAGCACTGAATGCTTAAATAGAGCATGCTGTACCCTTTTTTCATGGAAAGATTATTCAAAACAGAAAGGAAAGTATGTCATTTCCAGGTTTACTCTCAATGTTTAGCTTCAAAGCTTAAACAGAAACCAAACACAACATCGTGGGAGCTACAGGTATGTTATAAAATTATTAGGAGATACTTATTTGGAAACTGAAATGTTAATAGTAATTTTCTTGTTGAACACACATGATTTATGTGCACAGAGAATCTGTCTCTCACAACTGATGGAATGTGATCTTGCAAGTCCCCTGGATGCCAGAAATACTCAGCTTTGCTCCACAGGCTTCCTACCCGCAGATAAACCAAGGTTTGATCCACACCACAAGCTCTGCCAATCTGTGCTGTGCAAATGCGGGTATCTGAACAGGGAAACCTGGGAACTTATTCTTGGCTGTGAATAGAAACAGAATGAGGAACTTCAACAATCCTACCTGTAAACTGGACTAATGAACTAATTGTCCCAGAAGGAAAATCCTGGCAGCTGGAGCCATTAACATTTCATCTGAGCTGATTCAACTTTGTTTTATCTTTTTTTTTCTTTTTCTTAGGATGTATCTTCTGCTGGCATTAATTGCTCAGAAGAGTGGAAATTTATAAAGAGCTGGTTTTATTAACATTAGCAGGACTTCTTGAAGGCCACTTCTCTAACAGCTGTTGTACCTCCTTCAGTGTTGCTCTTAGCGTTTCCTTCTTTGCAACACTACCATCGAATGTTTGAGGAAAACTCTTGTAAGCGGACAGGTGTGGGGATCAGCTTCAGTGAGCAACCAGGGAGACACTGATCATGGAAGAACAAGGTTTATCTGAAACACAAAAGTCAGAAGGACGTTTCTCTGTAGTGAGAGGGAGGGCAGCCTGTGACAAGGCATGCACAGGAGAATTGATGAGTGGCTACAGCAGGGTAAAATTTTTTTGCAGAATGACAATAAAATGCATTTTGTTTAAAAATGGGCTGTGGTTGCCAAGATACGCGTGCAAATTTAAAAGGAGGAAAAATGGAAATACGAAAGGCATAAGAGTGTGTCTAGGTAGAGGTTTTTCATTGAGAAACAAATCTCTTGATATGCCAAAACATATGTGGAGGAAAAATAATTTCAACATTTCATTACATTCCGGAAATTATCTGAGTTTCCAGAATGTGCAAACATTTCTTTATGTACTGCTTGGTCATTGCTAAAGCTAACATAGTTTCCACTTTTTAAAAAGGCTCAATTTTTTAAAGGTGGCTTTACCTTATTTTCTACGCTAGACGAACTGACACATCACAAAACCCTCCGACATAAAGGACAAGCAGCAGCACTCTTCGAACAGGCCTTGGGCACGTTTTCTCTGGCTGAGCCGCGCATTCAAAAATCCAACTTGCTCCTGCACTATGTGAGCGCAGCAAGAGCTCAGAGGTGGGAGAAAACGAGAAGGAGAAAGGAAAGAAAGGCTCAAGACAATATGCTAAGGAGATCTGGACAGCTACAGCAGTGAAGACTGCCTGGGTCAAAGTCCTGCTCAGCATTTCCTCGGTACCTGGGAGTAAAACAGTGCTGGCATCAGTAAGGCAGCCCTTTTAACTAGCACAGCTTGGTGTTCTGATACAATGACACTGTGGAGTTTATCAGCGACAATCAGATGACCTATGATCTTATCCTACATCCAGGCAAGTTTATAATTCCATACAATGCTGGAATTTCAGACGATTTTCCAGGATAAAACTATGAGATGTTAGCTTATTTAACTTACGCATTCATTCACTAGCTAATACAGAGAATCTATTTTAACATATGTTGAGTAGCTGAAGTGAACTGTCACTGCCATCAGTACAGCATGACAGCACTCTGAAAGGCAGCAAATGATGCTCTTTTTAGCAAAGGTATAAACCACCACCTCAAAAGCTAAGCAGCTGAGAATCATGACCAACCTGACCCCAATAGTTTAAAACCTGTTTCAAGACTAACGTTAATTGCTGCACAGACAGTTTTATGTAGACACAAAGCAGCTTAAGAATCGTTCAGCACGTGCCTCAATGTTTACTGCTAACACAACCGAGAACTTTGCATCAGCTTAATGAATGCAATGTTCAAACATGTATTTCGGTGGGTGTGAATTACGCGTAGAATTGGCTTCCACTTTCTACCTGTAATCTAAAACCAGGGAAGGCAGTGATTCCAAAGGCAAGCTCCTGATTTTGATGAAATCAAACTACAGACTGTGAATTCAGTTTAAGAGTCTGTTGTGTTTTGTTGTGTTTTTTTTAACAAAGAAGAAAACAACTGTTACTGACATGTATTATACGTAACGACACACTAATGTAAAGGTGTTTAGCAGGATAACTTGCCTCTTTGTCAACCAGTGGAATGTGAAGATCTATTTGCAACGTGGAAATAAATTGATTATCCAAAAATATCTGTCAAAGAAATCACAACTTACTCTTTTTACATTGCTTTGTAGAAACCAAAATGACTGTCAAAATGTTCAAAGCAACTGACAAAGATTCACAATCTAACTCTAATTGAGACACTGAAGTAACGAGGACAAACAAGAAACAGGTTACACTGTGTAGTCTTTGTAACATACTGAGTTTCCAGACTGCTTCAGCGGTAACCTCCCTCACCTGCTCTGCAGTCCAGCTCTTTCACGGTGTCTTCAGAACTGAAGGCATCCTAACATTTCATCTGAACTGATTCAAATTTGATTAGCTGGGATTCAAATATATTTTTACTGAGAAACATCTAAGAGTGGCATGAACTCACTGACGCAATATCAAAATCTGTCTCTTGGTTCATTTTTATTCTTGGACACAAGATAAATATTTGGTGAAAGATCATAAATTTTCAAGATGAACATTTCAAAGAAGCCAGAGTCACGCTTTCATTGCAATTTCTCTGCTAATAGATTATTCAGAAGAACAGAATGTCATGCAGTACACAAAAAGTTGTTATGACAATTTATCATCGTTGTTTTAGTAGGGTTGGCAAGAAGTTTTAAAAGGACTATTTACAGTAGTACCAGGAAATCTGGAGAATAAGAGCACAAGAAAGGACCTGTTAATTTTGAGTTATGGATAGTATTAGCTTACTGTACAAAGAGGCCACGCGACCAACACTGATTTATACTCCAGAGCAATCACATAAGTAAGGAATGGCGTGTAGGAGTCAGTCCTTACACACAGCCACCTCTGTGAGGAAGGAAGCCAGGCAGACAGCAGCAAGCAGGGACGAGATATGTGCCTCAGTGCTTTCCACACTGCAGTCGAGCTGGCTGGATGCGGAGGGCAGCAGAGCTGGTAGTCACCGCAGGCACAAACAGCCCTGGTGCCTGCAGTGTCCCCAACACAGCTCCCACCAGATGGCTTCCCTCTCGTTCGCATGGTGTAGCTGGGAGGAAAGAAGGACAGTGGCAGCACATGCTGCTCTCCTGCTATCACTGCTCCCGGCGCCTGCAAACTCAGAGTAACGCAGCCACTACCACCTCCTCCACACACCAGCTCCTACCTAAACCAGTATCTTTCTGATGTCAGCTTTATGTCCCACTTCCCGTATGACAGTTAATACTTACTGTGACCCTTTCTGATTATGTATGTCATGAATGTCAAATCAGTAAAAAAAAATACTATTGTAATTAAGGGAAGTGAATAATTAGGGCTGAAGCCCTCCTTGGTAAGATACTGCAACAGAATATAAAACTACGGAAACTATACTAAGGCATGTGGAAAATAAGGAGGTGATTGATGACACCCAACACGGCTTCACTAGAGCCATATCATGCCTTACAAATTTGGTGGCCTTGTACGACAGTGTTACAGCGTTGGTGGATAAGGGAATAGCAAGTGATGTCATCCACCTGGAGTTGTGCTAAGATTCTGACGCTGCCCCACACAACACCATTCTCTCTAAATTGGAGAGGCATGGATTTGATGGATGGACCACTCAGTGGATAAGGAATTGGCTGGACAGTCGCACTCAAAGAATTGCAGTCAATGGCTCGATGTACAAGTGGAGGTCAGTGACGAGTGGCGTTGCTCAGGGGTCGGAATTGGGACTGGCACTGTTTAACACCTTTGTCAGCGACATGGACGGTAGGACTGAGTGCACCCTCAGCAAGTTTTCCAGTGACACCAAGCTATGTGGTGCAGTCAACATGCTGGAGGGATGCCATTCAAAGGGACCTTGACAGGCTTGAGAGGTGGGCCGATGCAAACTGCATGAAGTTCAACAAGGCCAAGTGCAAGGTCCAGTATGTGGGCACAAATACAAGCTGGGCAGAGAATGCATCGAAAGCAGCCCTGCAAAGAAGGACTTGGGGCTGCTGGTGGACAACAAGCTCAACATGACCCAGAAATGTGCACCTGCAGACCAGAAAGCTAACCGTATCTTGGGCTGCAGTAAAAGAAGTGCAGCCAGCAGATCAAGGGAGGTGATTCTGCCTCTCTACTCTGCTTGTGTGAGACCCCATCTGGGACACTGTATGCAGCTCTGGGGCCCCCAACATAAACAGTACATGGAGCTGTTGGACCAAGGCCAGAGGAGGGCTACAAAGATGATCAGAGGGCTGGAGCACTTCTATGAAGACAGGCTAAGAGGGTTGGGATTGTTCAGTCTGGAGAAGAGAAGGCTCCAGGGAGACCGTATAGCAGCCTTCCAGTACCTAAAGGGGCCTACAGGAAAGCTGGAGAGGGACTGGTTACAAGGCCATGTAGTGATAGGACAAAAGCCAATGGCTTTAAACTAACGAGGGGAGATTTAGGTTAGATATTACGATTAAGATGATGAGGCACTGGAACAGGTTACCCAGAGAAGCTGTGGAGGCCCCATCCCTGGCAGTGTTCAAGGCCAGGTTGGATGGAGCTTTGGGCAACCTGGTCTAGTGGAGGGTGTCCCTGCCCATGGCACGGGGGTTAGAACTAGGTGGTCTTTGAGATCCCTTCCAAGCCAAACTGTTCTGTGATCTATAGATAAACTAGCGATTGATAAAATTAGCAGCACAAGAGGGAATCTGCAAGACTCAGAAAATAACAACACTTTAAGCATTACTAGAAGTAAAAAGCACCCTTTTATTTCCTTTAACAAACATGGACAATTATAATGTAAGTACTCCAGGACATCCAAAATTATTCATGAATAATTGCATGTGCTTAAAGCTTTTAGTTCAGAAAGCAATAGTCAGGTGCAAGAACCCTTTTATACCTTTGCACTGACAGTGAGAGTACCAATTTCACTATAAAAAGCTAATTCAGCTTATCCATACTTCTTGTTCCAGTGCTTTAGGTGGTATTTTCATAGATTAGGCTGCATTCCTCAGTTACAGAAGCGTCATGAACCTCATCAGTCATGAGACCCATCCAGAATTTATTTTAGCAGTCCCTACACAGAAATTGACAGCAGGGACAAAACAAATTGCAACTTCTTGAAAGGTTGGACAAGATGATCTTTTGAGGTTCCTCCCAGCCTGGGCTATTCCGTGATTTTATGATAACTTTGGTCATGGATGTAATTCAGACTGTTCTCAAGTGCAGTTCGTAATGGTCTGTAGTGCAGAGTAGTGCATCTGATATCATAGGAACAAAACTGT
This sequence comes from Psophia crepitans, assembly GCA_013399095.1. NCBI lineage: Eukaryota > Metazoa > Chordata > Aves > Gruiformes > Psophiidae > Psophia > Psophia crepitans. The sequence continues at coordinate 203,941 of VWZZ01002058.1, read as the reverse complement.
GTGTGCAGGTGGGTTGTAAGTACTTACTATCGTGGTCTGATACCCTAATGTCACATAATAAAGGCATCGTTTTCTGTATTAATAAATGCTTAGAAACTCATAAGAGGAATCCTAGTAAATTCCTTTAGCAAAAAAAACAACCCAAAGGGTTTTGATCAACCTTAATCTCTTTTACGATGAATTTTTTTAAAATGACCAATGTCATCATTGTTCAACTTCATATTTGCATTTCAGTTGTTTTACACCCTAGGCTAGATTTCACTGAATAAATCTGTATTTTCCAAAAAGATGAACCAATGAATGTTCATTATAGTCAAAGATGGAGCAGTATGCTTGCTTTGTAATATTCTGCTTTGTTTTCTTTTCAAAGAAAATAATTTCCTAATAATTGCAAGGAAAAGGAAAAGGGTAAAGCTGTTACTACAGTTAATACAGTTATAATTCAATTTAGTCCTAGCCATCGGCATAATAGTTAATGTGTTCTATCCTCTTACTCATAAAGCTACCACTAGAAATGATATCACAGCACATTATACATTCCCTGCAGCAACTCTCTTGGCTTCAGACCCAATGAACTTAGTTTATCTTTTTTCATTGAGCTACAAATTTATTAGACACGCCTCGCTATTTTCATTTGTGATATAAGCTTGTCTGACTTGTTTCCCAACTCTAAAGCCCAGCTCTAAAGCCGTGATTTTGTCAGCCTTTGGTAAATGAAAGTTACTTTAGCACAGAATAAGTTTTCACTCGCTTGGTTGATGCCACCAGATAAAGTAAAATATTTTTTTTTCTAGTATAAAGCACACTGAATGGCTAGAAGAGGATGAAAAACATAAGAAAGAGAAGTAATACATTCAGCAAAACAGGTTACTCAGATGTGAAGACATATAAGGAATGAAAATCCACCAGTGTATTTTAGCACTGCACATGAAAAAAAGTCTCCCTGCTAACAAAAAAAAAATCTTTTAAATTACATGGATGTGCTTACAACACCTTCTGTGTACTTATCTTGTTACTTGTTCAGAATTATCCTTTAAGATTAGCAGCCTTAGAATGTATGAGAAGATTACATGTGACCACATTCCTCACCTTTCACATTTTCTGCTACACATTTTGGTTCAGTTCATACACAGCACTCAAACAGCCAAGGTAAATTGTTCAGACACCTTTTTGCTGTTTACCCTGATCTGTAAGATAGATTTGGCTTTTTCTTTTCTTTGCAGTGTTTATGAAAAGCCTCTGAAGTACATACCATACCGGAACACTTCTTTTTGCACTTCCCCAAATTCCTGTGAACAAATGTTTTTCAGCATTCCCAAGTCTGATTCCAGCATAAGACTCTCAGTTTCACAGAGATCCACAGCACGGCATGAACTAATATTTTGCCAGAAACACAATTCTATTAGAATTTATCATTGTGAAATTTTAATCTTTTCACAGGAAATACACTCAGTCAGACAAGACCATTTTACACTTTTCTTTTGAACATAAACCAACAGAAAGCCAATTTACAAATTGTGTCAGTTTTGCTAGCAGTGACATGTTTTTCCCTCAGTTCTAGAGGTAATTTGTTTAACACAGTTTAAAAATACAAATCTGAATACTACATTTAATTTTCAAGAGCACTGCACAAATATTGGAGGATCTGAGAAACTCTAGAAAAACTTCTCCCAAAAGTGTAGGAGCAATAAAGCTTTATAATTTGTCTAAAGATCCATGTAATGTGTTAGGTATCACCAGAAAAAAAACAACAGTAAAACTCACAAGAGAAAATTTTTTGTTTCCAATCAGTAAGCAAAAAAATTTCACTACATAATCCTCTGTGTCAATGCCACAGGAATGAAAGAATACAAAGTGACTCCTTTTTGTGAGAGAGAAATCACAGAATTACAGAATCGTAGAGGTTGGAAGGGACCTCGAAAGATCATCTAGTCCAACCCCCCTGCCAAGGCAGGGCCACCTAGAGCACATCACTCAGGAACATGTCCAGTCGGGTTTTGAATGTCTCCAGAGAAGGAGACTCCACAACCTCTCTGGGCAGCCTGTGCCAGTGCTCTGTCACCCTCACAGGGAAAAAGTTTTTCCTTATATTAACATGGAACCTCCTATGCTCCAGCTTGGACCCGTTGCCCCTTGTCCTATTGCTTAATGACATAGAGAAGAGCCTGGCTCCATCTTCCTGACACTCACACTCACCCTTGACATACTTATAAACACTGATGAGGTCACCCCTCAGCCTCCTCTTCTCCAAGCTAAAGAGACAATTACTACTCTTTCAAAGAATGAAGTCTGGCATGAGAGAGAGACATAGGTCAGAGGCAAATAAAAAGTCAAAATGGTAATGAATATTTAAACGCAAAGAGGGGTTCTGGAAGTTTATCCGTGTACATTTGTATCAGGTTTTAGGGCTCCCCTGTGACTTTGGACATTTTGTTGGGAAGCTCTTGGTTTACAGCTTCTAAGCTCTAAATTGCTTTAATCTTTGTGACTGGATAATGATGAACTGCAGAGCCCAGAATTATGCGGCAGAAGCTTTTTAGACTTTCATCCATCCAGTTTCTTTGCAAAATGCTTATTGCCACTGAGCACGGCTTCTCTTAGCCCATTTGTTGAATACTAAAATAAATTTCACAGTCGCCTGGCCATAATTTTAAAAGTACTCAGACAAATTAATGGAAACCTCTGTCTCTATCCCCAACTATGTTAATAAACTGCATTCCTCAGTTGTACCATAATTACCAATTTGGCCACAATAAGCTTTAACTAGGACTCACAATACATTTTCTATAAATACACGACTGTTCTACCCTATGATATACAACACATTATGCAAAACATCCCAAGACTAACAGAAAAAACAAAGGACATGTTGGCATGGTTGTCATTATTTTTAAATTTGATTGCCAAAGGAAATGAAGTTTGTGTTATCATGCTGCATGTATATGCCCACACAAGAGTGAATGTGTGAGAAATATCTGCATGTCTGAACATCTCCAAAAGCATTTATGAATTTGCAATCTCTTCCCCACACTCGGTTTCAGCAAAATGGGTCATAGAGGCCACGGTATTGATAATAAAAGTTCCTAAAGGTTTCGTGCAAACACATAGCTGTATAAAACAGACTCTCCATTATTAATTCTACTGGCAATTAACACACCCACCAGGGACGTGAGCTTTTATTCTTGATAGACAACCTAGCACCTCAAAATAAAGTGAAGACAAATGAAAGCACTGTTTGCAGAACTACTAACTGCTGTGGAAGAACTGAGATCCTACAGTGGTGGGACCACAGACCTATTTACATAAATGTAACACATGCAAGACCACAGTGGATTATCCAGTTTAAACAGAAAACATTACACAATCCCTAATTCTATGCCTAAATACCGTATTGAAACGGTAACTTCTAATAAGCAAAGCATGGCCCTATCGGTGAGGCAGCCTGTGTACCAGCTACCGCTGTTGCCTTATGATAACAAGACAGCTGTGGGAGAGAAAGCCAATGGCACTAGAAATCTTTGCTAATGAGCATATATTTTGCGTGAGGATAGCAAAATCTAAGTTGTAAGTGGTTTAATGTCTCACATCAGCAGCTAATACACCTGCTTGCTGATTTGCCCTACAGAATGAGTTACTGGCAAGGTGCTGTAGGACAGAAAGGATCGAGATGGATGGTTCTCCTCTCTTTTTTTTAACGGGATGACTCTCTTACACTGTTACTACTATGCTATTTACAAGGTAGTTGTCGTCAATTCTACATGCGCATACCTAATACATTAGAAGCCTTGCCAGAACATGAATATTTGGTGAGATGGTGAAGTCACCCTAGCCCCCTTATGGTTTCTTGTCAAAGCACCTGATTCTTATTAATGACCGCTTCATTTACGTAAACTAATATCATTCAACCAAGATCTTACGCCTCAGTAAAAAAACAAAAAAACAAAAAACCCTACCCATAGCTGTAAATAATAGCAAAACAGGAAGGCAGAGGTGATCTGGAAGTCCTTCTGTGGACAAGTGCTAAAGCTGGAGACCTGTACTGGCATAAGTCTGCCTACAGCAAGGCTGAAGCAAGTGTTAATCGTTGGTTTGATGGTGTTTTCCAGCTGGCTTCACACTGGGCTATCTTTCCACTTTCATTCAAATTACTCTTACATTTCACTTTTATTTCAATTCTTTCCCGTAACAGAAAAAATGTAACAACATATCAAATCCATATCCAGATTTGCCCATGGAATTATAGCAGTTTTGAAACTAAACACTAACATAGGAAAAGGAAATTTTTTTAAGTCAGAACTTAGGAAGCAGCACAGGTTAATATCCCATATGTTCAGCTGTTTGTTTAAATACAAACAAAATGCAATTTATTTGGGGAATTTATAGCTCTCTAAATAACAGTCCAATTTTTCCTTTTACAGCATTGTAGTAGAAAAAATAATAAATTTATTTAGCAGTTCCAGCTCTCTTCACAGACAAAATGCTTGCAGAGAGATTCCTTCAAGTGCTTTTTATGGTAGATGAATCCTAAGACCTCTATGTTCCCCCTTACAACGTATCAATTAAGACAAGGACTGGAAAATGAGCAAATTCGACTTCATATCAAATTTAATTTATGTCAAGAATAGATTTAGACAAATCCATTTTAAATGCTTGTACAAAAAAATCAAATTATTTTCCAGGTTTATGTAACATTCTTCCAAAAGGTGTAATATATCAGAGGAAGTAATGACTTCAAGTATACAGAAATTTGCTAATAGATCATGCAAAACACTCTGAGAAACCAAAAACGCATATAAATCGATATCTCTCAGCCTCCCCTGAGTGTGTTTAAAGAAAGGTTGGATGTGGTACTTAGGGACATGGTTTAGTGGATAACAGGTGGGGGGGGATGGGGACAGTTGGACTAGATGATCCTTGAGGTCTCTTCCAACCTTAATGTTCTATGAATCTATGAATCTAAGGCACTATATGCCTTCACTGTCTCTAACTACTGGAAATAAGCCTTTATGTAACCATTCATTAATGAAGTCTCAAAGTACTAACCCATGCGCCTATGAAGTATGAATTTAAGCTAAATGGGATAAACGAGACAGAAGAAATTTATGCAACTTGCTCAAGTCTATGTGGTGATCACAGAGTAAATCGAATTCAGAAGCTCCAGTTCCCTGTTGAGATCTTGCTCTTCTCAGTAGACTTGACATTGCCAAACTAAAACAACTAGGTTTAAATTAAAACAGCTTACAGTTTTGAAATTTACTTAAACTTCAGTAACAAAAAATATTACAGAAAAGTTTGGGGTAAAATTCCTCTAAATTATAGATAAGACAATTTGAAAAAAAAAATAAAATTCTAAGCAGCCAGTTTAAGTATCAGTTATTCACACATCTTCCAATCAGTCCACAAAACCCACCCATTAACCCATCTCCCAGCCCGGGTTCTGCTTTGTTAAGAAGGGTTCACCACCTCTTTCTTCTAGCAGTATGCTCATTTGCTACGTTATTTTTGGACAGCAAACTCTGACAAAAAGAGTATGCAGTATAAACTAAAAAGAAGATCAAGACCTGTTTTCAAAGGGAGGAGGCAGGTCAGCTCTGCAGCTGCTCAGCACTACCCACTTCAGTGCTCATTGCCCACACCAACCTTTCATGAGCACGATGGGGACTCAAGCAGAAGCCAGTGCAGCACACACCAGGATCTGAGTCTTCTTTATGGGTCTGCCCACACTTCAAACCTTCACAGTCTGGATCCAAGAGTAAAATTTATCTTCATTAATTCTCTGGGTTTTTTAATTCACTAGGCATTCAAACTGATATGTGTAATTTGACTTGTTCAAGCTGTCTGTTCTTAAATCTTTTTCCTGTACTTTTAAACCAAGCTCTTGACATTTTGAATTTTCTGTTGCTGAACAAATGAAAACCAGTTATAGTCCAAGGAATCTAACACCAACCACTGCTACGACTGCTGTCAAATGCTGAAGACCCATCCATAAACAAAACAGGGATGTTTTATCAAGCTGAAAGTAAATTTCCAGGTAATTTGCCCTTGTCTGGTATGTACTGCCTAAAGGCAGATGTCTAAAAACATTCATATCAAGCATCTGTTATTTCACTGAATAAATGTATATTAAATAGCTTTAAATTAAATATTCAAGTGTAGTTATTGAAACAAGAAACACTATTTTTTTACTTTGCCAGGATGTTTTAATACACAACAGTATACATTACGAAGATTCTATTATTGGATTAGCTGGGCATAAATGAAAAAAGGCAGAATTTCAGTTATTCAAAAATAGGCATTAAGATCTCACTGAATTATATAAAACTATTCAAAATGAACCCCTGACAAACCTTTTTGTTTAGGCTTGAAATCAGTTCCAGATGGAAACCATCTGCAAGCATCCTAGTAGAAGTTAAGATGACAATTGAACATTATAAAACCAGATTTTCAAGTAGAGCATTTTTACTGTCATATGGGATAGAAAAACATGTATTATGGAAATTTCAAGGAACAGAACAGGCAATTCAGACAGTGGTGGACTGGAGAGAAGAACAAAAATCTCAGTAAGTTGCTAAATACAGTGCCTAATGCTCAGCTTTACTAAGCAAAACCCTTGAAAACAAAGGCAGTTTCAGCCTGATGTGAGGGAGGACAAACCAGCAAAGACATGTAAAGAGAAGACGTAACAGGCCAAGAAGATGATCCCCGCTTGTGGTTCTGCACAGATTTGAAGAGGGTACACAGCATGAGAAAGATTATCTGAAAGAGAGTCAATCCCTGCACAACACAGGGCACCATGTACTTTCTGTAGTTCAAAAAGAAACCACAAGAACAATCAGCCACGTAATGTGGCCACTGTCATGATCAAAGATGGGTTTAAGCATAGATTTCCAAATTCCAGGGCTATAAAGGCTGACAAGCACTTAGTATATTATATTTAATACAGATATATAGACACATATCTATTTCAAACACATATACACATATTTATGTGTATGTTAGAAACACACACTGGCAACTGGCAAGCCTATAAAGGATCCAACAGAGACACTGAGGGGGAAAATCATAAATGTGAAGCTCTAAATAGAGACCATTCCCAAAAATATTAAAATGAACTGCTCCCAAATTACCAATTTTGTCATCTCTTCAACAAAAAGTTGGCTGAAAAGCAATATTAAACTTTATGGCAATTAAAGAGAAATATATTCTCTGTATATATGTGTCAGTAACCAGAAATAGAAACACACTGAGGTTCTGCAGATGAGTTGACAACAGTCTTTCCAATTCAAATCACTTTTACTTCTATCATGATGGTACCTTGTACCTCAAAGAGGTACCATCTATGCTCAGTGCTGTACACATGAACAACAAAGAAACATTCTCCACTTACCATTTCTTATTTGAATTTTGCACTTTTCTATCATTGTATCACGCCATTATAGGATTATCATGCTGAAGATCTCATAGGTTTCCAGTAAGTAAGTCTCAGAACTACGAATCTCATAAACAACCATGACTAATCGCACGCTCTCCTGTAAGCTATCACCCAAGAAGATGGCCAGAAAGAACCTAATGCCTTGCCTTCCTGGTGCTGACTGACTGCAAACATAGGAGCTAAAGGCTTGATGGGCCACAACATGCAAGAAGGGAGACAGACATCATGTCCGTCCTGGCTGTGAGAAGAAATAGAGTCCAAGAACTGTGAGGCACAACACTTACCCCAAAGGTGTTTTTTGCCACAAGCAACTATCTGCAGAGTGTCCACTGACCTGTAACAGAAATATTATGTCCAATCTTTGTAAATAAAAAGAGTGCCACCACAGAAATCTCAGATATGCATCTTCTATCTTCTTTCAATAGCACCACTCCAGCAGGGCCCTAGATATCACGTAGCTACTCCGATGGAAGGGACCATCATATAAACCATTTTGCATTTCAGAAGCTGCCTTGCATATTTCAGTAAATCAAAGCCTTCCCAGACTGATGAAAACTAGGCTTGCAGTAGAAGAACATTCTCTCCATGGTCAAGGAAGACAGAGCTCATTCAGTCACACATCATGCCTGTCATGCTCTTACAAAACACCTGCACTCTTGTTCCAAGCAAGTGCACGCAGGCTGCTAGGGAAATGAGCAGTACGACTGCCATGAGGATTATCCCAAGAATCACTTCTTTGTAGAGAGAACAACACATAGCATCTCCCTTCCAGCAGCTACAGGACTGAGGAGCCTTCTTATTTACGAGCAGCAGTATGTTCGCTTTAGATACCTGCTGCATGTAACACAGCAAGTTTTACATCTTAAAAAATAAAAATAAAACATTGTATTTTATGATCCATATCAACAATTTTGTTTTGGTTAAATATGCAGGCTTCTTTCTTGGACCCCAGACTTTGGCACAAATGCTAACTCTGGCTCTGTGTTCCATTCTCTTTTTGACTGTGTTAAACAATACTGCACAAATAACGCAATACACATCAGCAGATGAAAAATTAAAATCATTATTTACTTAAAATATGAATTTTCACAGTCTGGGAAGTATAACCATGAGAAATCACCTTTAAAAAAATAATACTGGAGTTTAGAGGAAGACCGCTTTTTGATCAACCTCCCATTTCCCCAATACACACAAGTAAGATATTACTGGAACCAGTGTCATATAGCATCACTGTGAATGTTTAAATGCTAGATCCAGAGACTCTACATTGAGAGCTTAAATTCAGCCTGAGGTATGAATCTATTAGGGAGAGGAAAAACAGTGGGATAAATGAGAAGGTGTAACTGTCCCTTCTCAATCAGCATTAATCAGTATATCACGGCTAGACTCTCTGCATGTTGGGGAACAAGAACCTGGCTATGTCAGTTCCCCAAGTCAGCCTATGGCTGCATATTACACTGATCCGTGACTTTGCCTACATTAATTATTTTTATAAATTACTTCTTTATTGATTTTTACTTACCTTGATTTCAGAGTTTTAAACATCACTCTGGAGATTTGACTTGCAGACTCTAGAGGGACCCTCATCCTAAATTACAGGCTGCAGAGACAGGTGTTAGTGGTATATATACTTATTTCCAATCCAGAACATCTCGCATGTATGCTCTGTGTTGCATTTGTTTGCATAGTCAAAAACTCAGAGGTCAGACACTGCCCCTAATCTGCATCCCAAATGTGCCTCAGTACTGTGAAAACAATTGGCTTGTATAAGCAACCATAATTTTGGTGTCTAGCATTACTCTGCAGGACTTAAAAGCAGGTTTTGGGGTTGTTTCTCATAATTTCTAAATACAAGAGTGTATTTCAGATGGATGGTGTTAAAAAAATCTTTCAAATAAAAGATGGTATTTATGTAATTATACCTTTTTTTTGAGCTAACAAAAAGCTCTGACGAACAAACAGACGGGTGTTCTGGGCAAAACCATAGGTTTTGAACACACAGTAGGACAGTTTATACACTCATAAATATAGGTTACTACTACAGATGTATATTTTTAAAAATAAAGGACTAGCTTTCCCTGCAGTAGCATCTGCAGCTATTTACTATGCCATAAACCCGCAGAAAGTGACATTTAGTTGTAATTACAAGACTTCGAAGTACTGCATGGTTTTTGTGAGCTTTTGTGCAGGGTTTTTCCCAGCACTTTAAATGCCTGCTGAGAGAGATTCTATATGTAGGAAGATCTAAAATACTTCTCACCATCCAGAAAAGACAATTCTATTGCCATAAAATGAGGAATGTAAGTTAATCTTGTGTATCGCTTTGTAACAAGAGTATTATTGAGGCTTGATCCATGACAGCAGCCTCCTTCTCATCTACTTTCTATGTAGCAAAATTAGTATTTAGAAAGCTCACAATCTTAATTTTACACTTTTACAGCTGCCTTTAGAGGTGGTTCCAGCTATTTGTTCCAGCTCTACTTGCTGAAAAGGAAGGTGCCCAGACAATTTTCCTAAGGAAATTAGAATTGTGAACTGAGATCCATAACTTCGCTTAGTCTCCACAGATTTCTTAGCACTGTAGACTCTATTATAAGAACAGGCATGTATGTGAAGCCCAATTTATTGCAGCATTTATCTTGAGGCAGAGATACATGTATATACATCGTACGGCAGGGCAAAAAGGAAGATAAATCCTGATAATGCCCCTTTTGCATTTTTCCTAACATGACATGACCTGAGGACCTCACCAGTTTCCATTTTAATTCTTGTGTGCTAACAGACTAATCTCAGATAGCCTGAAGAACCAGAGCATCTCAACTACATCCCCAAATCGACCTGCAGAATTGAGTGGTCTGTGTAAGAATACAACTGAATTCCTGCACGTGAGGTCCAGCTTTAAATACAGGGAACTTATGGGACTTTGGGAGAACAATGACACAAATAAAGTCTTTCCCAGACATTTCTGATATGGACAGGGAACATACTTCTGGCAGAATTCTTCCGCATGAGTAGCAGGTCCACATTTCAAGGACGTAATTCTGAGTATTACTGAACAATTGCAGGCTTGCGAAGCACCACTTTCCCCACAAGAACATGGACAGCAGCTCCCTCATCAAACAACTTGCTTCTGTTCTTGCAGTTCTCTCTGCTTTGTCTAGAAATGCAGCTATTCACCTTCTCTTTTCAGAGGTTATACATATCCTTTCTCTATCACAGCATAAAGAATGCAAAAGTGAATCCACTGTATTTTTCTGCCCTCTTTCATACAGTCAAATTAGATGTTTATGACCCCAGCTACTGATGATCTCAAGCTTACAGTTCTGTGGCCATCAAAGAACTGTACATAAGGCATACTGCTGTATACAGACAGTGGTGAGTACTACTTTGTAGTAGCTAGCAGGGAAAGAATTATGTCATTTTATGCTCCTGAGAGTAAAAGGTGGCAAAAAAAAATCCAAAGTAAAAACCAGCACAGTTCCCTATCAGTATTCTTAAACACCTACCACCATTTTCTCTAATGAACAGCTGTATGTGAATGAACATCTTATCTGCTTCTCATAACACTTAAAGAGCTTCTCATTCTATCTACTGAATCGTCATTACTAATACCCTTCATAACACACTGTAAGACATTAAAAGCTTCTGCTCTAGTGGATAAACATTTCACTGACACAATGAAAGCTTTGTTTAAATTTATTTCTTTAAGAAAAAAGGAGGGAAAAGATGCTTATAGGTTTCTTTACGGTTTCAGTGTTGAGATTCAGAGAACACCTCCTGGCTCTACCATAGTACGCACAGTTAGGGTGGGGAATTCCCATTAAATGTACAGTGTCTCCCTGCACAAATAGTTAGAATGTCTAAGGTCAGCAGCTGCACTGCATCATCTTCTCCTAAGAAAGCACGTAAAGATATGTTCACCTGCATATGCATGTTCCTGACAGTGATTTTCTGTGACAAATTATTGTTGTCCCCTTCAGTACTAGAGGGCATGCACTAAGTCTGGCGATATTTCTCAAATTGGCATTTCAGATCAGGTCTTAATCTTTCCCTACTGCTACCCAGTATAAAACATATTTGATTCTTCTCTGATACACTTTTTTAGAATAGGCAAACATCACATTTCTTCATAATGTGTAAGAATATGAACATCTCCTGAAACCAAGCACAGAATAAAACCAATAAAAGGCATTAAAAAGTTTGAACCTACTGCAGCAAACACACTTGCAAGAAAAGTTTCTTAGAAAATAATTTAATGTGATGAAGCAGCTGTCATATTCTGAGGACTGCTTCCTGCAAAAGTGTTGGTCTATATTGACTGGAGAAAAACTCTTCCCCTAAAACACAGCATCATGCTAATCCTAAACCCCGTTGGGTGTCACGAGCTTAGCAGGGAGCTGTACCAGTCTGCAAATTCCTTAAATTCATTCCCCTATGTGCAGGAGCTTCAGGAGCTTGTCCAGATCACTGGGATTGGATTCACTACCCACAAAGAAACAGGCTGTCTTGAATCTACTGGTTTCACAGGGATGAAAAAAAGAGCTAACAAAAAATGTCACAAGAGTCTTTCTCCACTGCTCCAATATATCATATCCCATCGTTTCTTTCAAATGTTGCAGATGCAAAGCCTGGAGGCTGAGTGAGCAGAGACTCAGGTCCATTGCCTCATGACCCTTTCAGAACTGGATGGGCTCCCATTCATCCATTTAGCCACACTGGACTCCTCTTTTCACTCCACTTTCACGAAGCATTTATTCAAGGATCATATCCTTTCATATTTAAAACATTTCCTCAGTTTTACCATCTGCCCCAAACTCACTTCACCTGTCTAACAGAAATCTGAGGGATGTCTCTCACTCTGAAGTCTTTAAACTTCTTCGTAAACCAGAGATATCAACCAATCCAAACATTAGTATCTTTCCTGCTTTGCAGAATTTCCTGGCTTACTTTAGATAAAAAGTAGTAGTCATACAGCAATTATTTTAAGATTATGATCTGTGGCACATTTTCAGCTTTTTTAGAGACAATATTCAATACAGCAACAACACAACAGTGCGAACCTCATGAAGTTCAACAAGACCAAGAGCAAGGTCCTGCACATGGGTCTGGGCAATCCTAAACATGGATACAGGCTGGGCGATGACTGGATTGAGAGCAGACCTGCAGAGAAGGATTTGATTACATTGGTGGAAGAAAAACGGAATATGAGCTGGCGGTGTGTGCTTACAACCCAGAAAGCCAACCATATCCTGGGCTGCAGCAAAAAAAGCAGAAGCAGGGAGGTGATTCTGCAGCAGGTTGAGGGAGGTGATTCTGTCACTCCACTCTGCTCTCATGAGAACGCACCTGGAGTACTGCATCCCGTTCTGGTGTCCTCAGTACAAGAAAGACATGGATTTGGTGGTACAGGTCCAGCGGAGGGCCACAAAGTTGATCAGAGGGCTAGAGCACCTCTCCTATGAGGACAGGCTGAGGGAGTTGGGCTTGTTCAGCCTGGAGAAGAGAAGGCTCTCGGGACACCTAATCGAGGCCTTCCAGTACCTGAAGAAGCCTACAGGAAAGGTGGAGAGGGGCTGTTTACAAGGGCAGAGAGTGGTAGGACAAGGAGGAATGGCTTTAAACTAAAGGAGGGGAGATGTAGATTAGATGTTAGGAAGAAACTCTTTACTGTAAGGGTGGTGAGGCACTGGAACAGGTTGCCCAGAGAAACTGTGGAGGCCCCATCCCTGGCAGCATTCAAGGTCAGGTTGGATGGGGCTTTGGGCAACCTGGTCTAGTGGAGGGTGTCCGTGCCCATGGCAGGGGGGTTGGAACTCGATGATCTTTGAGGACCCTTCCAACCCCAACTATTCTATGGTTCTATGATTCTATGACAGCATAATTGATTGAAATAAGCAAGCTTTCTACTCCTCCCCAAATGTGGCATAATAAATTCTATAGTGTAATAGTCTCTACCCTAAATCATTTTTTTTTCTATATATCCAAACTATATCCGTTATTTCCTTGCAAAAAGCAATAATATTGTATTATGCCAAATTATAATTTTTTAGGCAAGTAAATTAGTTCAGGGCTGAAACCTGAAAATATACTTAAAAGTAAGAAGACTTTTAAAAAGCAATTAAAAATATTAAAGTAATTAAAAGTAATAAGTAATCTTACTCAATACTGAAGAAATGGGTTTGTATTCAATGTATGAACTTAACAGGAAAGCTCCAATTAATTTCAGCAGATGCTGGATGACATTCTTGTAATTTACCAAAAGGGAATTGATGCCCAAATATTTTCTGTTTCCTTTCCCCAATATGTTTTTTTACAAAAGAGTACATCTTTGTTGTAGTTAGGCAACTGTAGCTAGTATATAACAGCAATGAGATAATGATAAAGGCAAATATCAAGTCATAGACTCAGTCCTGTAAACACAGCGTATACAAACAATAATACATTAATCTCAAAGAGTTGTACCTAGACACACAGAAGCAGAGCACAAAAAACTACAGAATCTCAGACTTGAGAAAACAATCAATTGGATTCAAAATGTACTGCTGCCGTGGTTTAACCCGACAGGCAGCTAGAATAACCACACAGCCATTCACTCACTACCCGCTCCCAGTGGGATGGGGGAGAGAACTGAAAATGAAAAAGGCAAAAAAAAAACCTCATGGGCTGAGATAAAGAAAATTCAATAGGACAAAACAAGAACAAGTGAAGATAATAACTGTAGGGGTAATAATAATAATAACAACAATAATAATAACAACAACAACAACAACAAAGTACAAAACAAGTGAGGAACAGCATAATTTCTCACCATGTTAAGTTGATGCGCAGCAAGACCTGAGCTGACTTGCCTCCCAGCCCACCCCCCAGTTATATACAGAACATGACGTGGTATGGTATGGAATATCCCTTTGGTCAGTTTGAGTCAGCTGCCCTGGCTGTGTCCCCTCCCAGCTCCTTGGGCACCCCCCGCCTTCTCGTTGGCAGAGCAGTATAAGAAGCTAAAAAGTCCCTATAACAACTAAAAACATCAGTGTGTTATCAACATTATTCTCCTCCTAAACCCAAAACACAGTGCTAGGCACTAGGAAAAGAATTAACTCTATCCCTGCCAAAACCAGGATAGCTACATGGGGAAAATAATAATTGAGATTAACACTGAGATTTTAATTTCAGGAAGAAGTATTGTAATATCATGAAGAGGTTAAAAGAGAGGCAACAAGAAGTACATGCGCAGGAGCACAGCAATAAATGGCCACATTAAATCACTGTTAACAACTGGATTTATCCATTAATGAATGCATGAAATGAATACTCATATAATCCATCTCCCAAAAGTAAGAACGTTTAGGGGTTTTTTTGCAAACTAACAAGAAAACCTTGAAAACATAAATAGCCTTGAGAACATGGATAATAGTACAACAAAAAGAATCTGTAATCACTGATCAGTAAGATCAGCTCCCCCTTAGTAGATTAAATACATTATTTAATGTACTGAAAAGGAAAGCTACTGTATTAAACAGATTAAAAACCTGAAATTTAAGCAGTTTAGGCATTCCAAGAAAATATCCCAGACAACCTCACAATTGCATAAGACAGTAAGTTGTGAAAAAGAAGCGTATAATAAACCATTACCACAGATGCTTAAGAATTAACTAGCTGAAGACTAATACTCTACTTGTGCGTTCAATTATCCAGGAAGGTCCTTCCTAATCTCAGAAATATGTTTTGTATCAAACATATCTGTATCAGAAATCGTGTAGCCAGCAGGAGTAGGGAAGTGATTGTCCCCCTGTACGCAGGGCTGGTGAGGCTGCGCCTCGATTACTGTGTCCAGTTTTGGGCCCCTCACCACAAGAAGGACATTGAGGAGCTGGATCCCAGTTCAGAGAAGGGCAATGAAACTGGTGAAGGGGCTGGAGCACAAGTCTTATGAGGAGCAGCTGAGGGAACTGGGACTGTTTAGTCTGGAGAAGAGGAGACTGAGGGGAGACCTAATTGCTCTCTACAACTGCCTGAAAGGAGGTTGTAGCCAGGTGGATGTTGGTCTCTTCTCCCAAGAGGAAATGGCCTCAAGTTACACCAGGGGAGGTTTAGATTGGATATTAGGAAAAATTTATTTACTGAAAGGGTTGTCAAGCATTGGACCAGGCTGCTCAGGGAAGTGGTTGAGTCACCATCCCTGGAGGTTTTTAAAAGACGTGTAGATGTGTTGCTTAGGGACATAGTTTAGTGGTGGACTTGATGATCTTAAAGGTCTTTTCTAACCACAATGATTCTATGATTCTATGAATCTCGGCGAGCTAAAGAAAAAGTGATTATCATCAGATGCTGTCATGATCTCTATATACTTCGCTCAGAAACATTTAGCACAGCTATAGCAGCCTTCCTCCAGTAAAATTCCTTCACGAATGTCACTGTACTTGACTGAGAAGTTGCTCCAGCTGAAAAAGCAACACAGTAGTTATTTTTGAGTTGCCTAGTTTGCCAAGAGGGAGGCTGGCACTCACTGCATCGCTGGTAGTGGCCAATCATGCCCCTTTCATAACATGCTAACTGCTCCGGCTCCTCGGGACTGTAACCCCAGTTTGCTTTTACGGCTATTCCTTCATGTTATTAAAGCCTAACCCTGATTTTGAAAAGTCTACCTTTTATTATATATTACACTCTGTTCATAAAGCTGTTTCATAAAAAAGCAAAAAACATAACCCACAGAATGAGAACAAAAGCACTCCAAATGTTAAAACCCACAGAGATACAGGTCTGACGCTGAGTCTTACTCATAACCTGTCTTCAGTGAAGAGTCTATGAATGTATCGGTGTGTATTTTGTTACATGAGAACAACTGCCCTGCGTGGACCAAACCCCTGCCACAGAAGCGTTTGCTGTTTAATAACTGACTAAAATAGTTGTGCGAAGAACTGTGTGTGAATTCTGCAGCATTCGGGAACATACAGCTGCGACACCAACAGATAACGGATACAGCTGTGTGTGATGAAACCTAGAGCTGCAAAACAACTGTAGAGCTGATGATTCTCCCCTCCTTTTTCACTTGAAAAAAAATCTGATTAATGTACATCAGTTCACAATGTTTATAATATATATAAAATGATAGGAGAGAGAGAAGACACTTATTTTAGAAGCATAATTCTAATTGCTTTACTTCCTTAGGGGTCAAAAGCAAGCCAAAGAAAATCAATGTCCATTTGTGTTGCAGAAGCTGAAACATACAGTTCATTATTCACAACTGTTAAAATAGTCAATCAAACATTCTGCCATGTGGAGCAACTAGAAAAAGCTATCTCTCACAATTTTGAATGAATATATATTTAGAAATAGCAAAGCATTTCATAAAAAGAATTTCAGAAACAATTCTGTAATTAAGAATCAATGCTTTATGGTAAGGCAAATATTAACAACTATATTATTTATGAATATCAAACTTTGAAAAAAATTCCAAGAACTACTACATCTGCTGAAATCAGTGACATTTTTACACTATGTTCAATAAATATAGCAAAATAGTCTTTATACCAAGAAAGAATCAGAGGGTAGGATTACTATCACTCATCAGATTCTGTCATCTGTACAGGATGATGTCAAACTCCCTTTAGTTTTTGACAGAAAGAGAAAGAAGAATGAATGTCATCAACAGCCCTCCCATTCTTACTTCTTTATGGATAGCTGTATTCTTTTAAATAGATTTAATACAACAGATGGAGGAGGAAAAGGCATTTTTGTTTTATTCAAACAGCATTTGCTCACAGTTAAATGCAATTCTATTGAAATACTTTGATCAAAAGCAATATAAAATTTACTTAAAATTTCTAACATCTTCAACAATAAAGGCAGTACACTGCCCACTATTTGAAAAAATACATTGAGATTGAACAAAAATTATAATAAACCCAAACTTTAGAATAATCCAATGAATAAACTGTTCCTTCTCTGATAACATTATCTCAGAAGCTCCAAGCAACAAACACTTCAGAAGTGCTTAAGTCACCAGCTTTAAAAGGACACCTTTGAATCAAAATCTCACACGACCAGGGAAAGAACACACAAATCTAACAGCAAGTAACAAATACTTCATAGGAAAAAAATAAAAAACCCAACATTCTTGAGATGAGACCTAGGTTATAACTGTCTGCAGAATAATCAATGGAGTCAACAATCAATTGCACTCATGGCAGCTCTGAAACCATGAGTTCTTTCACAGACTTGCTACCAGTGCCAGTATTAAAGCAGTAAAACACCAGTGCCTTCACCTCTACTACATCTCACACAGGAATTTCAGTGGCTGTTGAAAAGCACCCTGCGAGCACCTGTGTGGGACTTCTGCATTGTTGCAGGGCTTGTTCCACACTGGGAACATTCACTTCCATCCTCAGGGCAAGACTGTAGTCAGCTGTGTTCAGCTCCTGGCATGAGGGACCTCCTGCTTTTCACAGTGGAAGGTACAGCACAGCCTTCTACAAACCATCCATGCCTTATTGCTGAAGTCATTCTGAATACCTGAGTGGGACACCAAATCTTGCCCAGCCATATCATTTATCCATGTTGTGGCCTCACGTGCAAAACCCCAACTCCATCTTTTAGAGCATATGTACATATGCAACTCAAATCTACTCTTTCACATTAGTATCACGGTGAAGAACTTTTAGGGTTTTGTCCAACATTACCCAAAGCAAACTGGAGAAAAAGTCACTAAATTAATCTCATCCCAAACACTCTTCTTGATTATTTTCCCTCTACTCATTACTTTAATAAATTGAAGAGAGTAAGTCCCTAGGAAACAACCCAGCCCTTGGCTC
This sequence comes from Psophia crepitans, assembly GCA_013399095.1. Taxonomy (NCBI): domain Eukaryota; kingdom Metazoa; phylum Chordata; class Aves; order Gruiformes; family Psophiidae; genus Psophia; species Psophia crepitans. The sequence continues at coordinate 185,698 of VWZZ01002058.1, read as the reverse complement.
CTGCACCATCAGACTCATCACACAACTGAGCATTCCACCTCTTCTGGCCAACTCGAGCTAATTACTGAAGATAAAGCTCAAAGTCCCAAGTGACAGTGACAGCCACAACTAAAGTGTGCAATGGAAAAAAGCTTTGTTTCCATATCACATAGCTCCTCTTCATAAGGAGTAAACACATCACCTACTAAACCAGTCTCTCAAGATGGATAACAATTTCTCCCTTGGATAATTAAATATGTATGTGAATTTCACTGGCTGTGTCTCCACTGCATTCCCTAGTGCTTATTAGAACTGTATCTTTGAGGCATGATCTGCTTTGGTTTTGGGTTTTTTAACGTATGCTTTCTCTCCTTCACCTGATCTGCAACTGGAATGCAGAAAATTTAGGTTGGCCACAACAACAGCAAAAGCTTTCTGTCTCTTCCAGTTATGGTAGGTAAAACTCAGGGCAAATAGAGAAGGTTGGCTGTGTAATCATGCTGAGCCAATGCCACAGCATACTGACAGAGGTACACGTTGATGCAGCAGATTCAAACTGGGATTCAACCCACCCACATTCAGTCCTCTCCCCAGAAACCTGAACTGAAAGCCCAGGCATGAGAAGAGCAAAGAAAGACTACACATTAAATCCATTTGACATTTCTTATAATTTATTACAAATCCTTACTTTTTCAACAACGCATGTAAGCAGACCTGGCGATGACTACCAGTAAGAAATACTGACAGTATCACAGTTTTTGTAGTAGCTCAGGCACAAGGACCAGTGCTAAATCACGAGCATGAAGAAATGGTACTTATCTGAGCACTTCAGAGGGAAGAACTGAGAGCAGATTACAGCTCTTGTTTGTTTGTCTTAACATTTGATTTAAGATGAATAAATGGAAATGACACACTCAGCTGGGTTGGGCTGACTAGAAAAAACATGCTTAACTGTTGATATGTTTAATTTTACTTACAAGTCTTTCTGTCAGTTCATGAAAGTTATACCTGACAAGCCAAATAGCATGTCTGAGCAAACACGAAAAAAATCAGGAAAGAAATGAAATCTCTGAGCTTGTCCTGAAATTTTCTGTATCAAGTAAACATCTTCTCTATTAAAGAAATTTGCATAGTATTAAAATAAAAATGTATGCTATAAAGTTGAATCTACTGTACTTTGGAAATATCCAATTCAAAAGATACAAGCAAACTGGGATACAGAACATTAAAGAGGATACTAGAATAGCCTTACAGTGTATGATGGCCACTCCTGATTTTTATAAATTAAGAACCCATTTTAAACTGAAGTATCAATATGCAGAAAGCCTTTCTGACAAGTATCAAGTAAAAGATAAAGAAAATATGTGAAGATAAAGGGGTTTGATTAATATCTTAGAAGTTATTGGTTTTAATTATAGCCTTAAAGACCTCAGGTCTTACCTTCTGCTTTCAAGTTTCTATGGAAAAAGAAATATTTCTTTATTTTTCTATCAGACCCTGTGAAAACTGGGTTCTTCAGCCATGTAACAGAGTGAAAACCTGGCTGTAAGTCTAGAGCACCATGTTCTTTAATTCAGTGATAGGGACCTTCATTAGATTATGTCAAAGCTATGGGACAAGATACTGCAAAAGCCAAATGATACATCATTAAATTATGTTTTCTTCTTCTCCAGGCAAAGAGCGAGTATAGCATTAGATTAATTTGAAGGACTAAAAAGAAAAGGAAGAAAAGGGCTCTATAATGTGCATCAGAAGTGACAAAGCTGATACAATTTTTAAACCCCATTTATTTAGGTAATCAGGTATAAGCAGTTACTTATGTTAATTGTGGAAACCTCGAATGTAATATATAGCCCAAATGAATTCCAGATCAGTGCATGCTTCGGTGTTTTATGGTCTCCCTTGCACATGCCTAGTGAAAGCCTGCCACTCTGCAACAGAGGAAGGAATTGCTACAATAAAACCACAAGCAGACTTTGCTAAAACTATACTTTTTTTTTTTTTACATGACACAGAAGCAGCTGAGAATTTTAAGTAACTGACAGGTTTGCGCCCCACTGCCTAGCAATAGTTATTCTAATTCTGTTTCACAGTATCTTTAGAGAGTCAGAAATACAAACCACAGGAACGCTCCCCATAAACTACACTGAAACAAACGACACTCCCCTCAGCTGGTTTACCCACAGTGATCTCCAGCCACCATTACGGGAAAGGCTTATCTTTCTGCTCTAAACCTGAGTTAGTTACATGTTCACTGTACTGACATCCCAACATCTTTTATCTTATTATGTCAGCATTGTGTCTATGTAAAAATGTGTATTTTGGTGCATAAAATGATCCCTTGCTGCTGAGAAATTTAAGTGCATTAACCTGGGAAGCTCTGCAATTGCCATGCACACCCACACACCCCTGTCGCTAGAGATCTCACTGATTAGAAAACAAAATATCCAAAACTTAACAAACATTTCATGCACAGTGACATTTCTGCAGGAGCATATGTTTCGAACATTGCAACTTATACTTTCATCACTATTAGTAAGTTATTTCCCCGAGTTGTTTCCTATGCACATACCATGCCCAGTGTCCCTGCTGAAACTACCACGTTCACTGGAACTGAGAGCTCTTAGTGAAATGTCAGAGCTTAGCTATAAATCTGTGTAAATGCTTTTATTTTGTGCTTCTTTCATGTTAGAACAGAACGTACATCAAGGTCACTGTAAAAGATTGTAGTTTTCAGGCTCACAGAGAAGACAGCACGGAAATCAATAAGAGCAAACTTAATTAAACACTGTCTGAAGTTCTGTCTTCTCCCAAACCTGCCCAGAATTCACATCTCTATCCCCTGCGTTTTGGAGACAGGTGTTTCATAGATACAGAAAGTCAGGCTGCTTAGCTTACGAGCTATCAGTGCTGAAAGGTGAACAGGAGAATTCATTCTTTGCAGTGTGACAGGTACGCTCTGAGCTCTTTGAGTTTTTAGGAAGAGATTACAGCCCCATGGGCCTCCTCCTTTGAAGTGGAGTTCCTCCGAGAACAGAATTAATCCCCTGCCTGCAACCCGTGCTCCACAGACTGAAATAAATTACAGCCAACTTTTTGTTTCACGGCAATGTCAAGTACAGCAATAACTATGCACAGGCTAAAAGTAAGCAAACAAACAACGGTGAGCAAACTGTTTCTTGCAGCAAGAGCATCTCAAAGGAAATCACCAGGTAGGGCATGATGAAGTTAAAGGCATAAAAATCAAAACTCTGGGTGGACTATCTTAACCCATAAGTGGGCCTGAAAGGTTAACATGCACCCTGCCTCCCTCCTACAAGAAGCACTGACGGGAAGCAGTTAAGAGACTCATACAATTTAGTTACAGCTCAGCACGAAGGAGAAGGCATATTTATGCTAACGCCAATAAGGCGGCAACATCTCTTACAGTTGCCGAAGTGGGAAGCCCCGGGACACCCTGCTTCCTCCCCGGTTCCCACGCCGGAGCACCGCACCGGCGGGATGCCCGCCGCGGGCTCCGGCAGAGTTGGAGCTGGGCTCCCCCGCAATCCCAGCCACATAAACGCCCGAAAACTGCCGCTGGCGCCGCGAACATCCCGACCCCAAACCTGGAGCGGGCGACCAACAGCTGGGAAAAAAAAAAAAAAAAAAAAGGCGCCCGAGACGAAGGTAAGGCAGCGAAGAGGCGCAGGGAAGGAGCACGCACTTGCCTGTACAGCACCGCCGGGCGACCTCCTCTCAGCTGATGAAACGCTGTGCCGCTCGTCCTCCTCGGTCCCTTCCGCGCTATTCCCAAAATATTTCCACAGGGCGCCGGCACATCCCCGGGCTCAGCCGGAGCGCGCAGAGAGCCCGGCCGCCGCGCCCCCCAGCCCGGTGCCCATGGTGCCAGCTACAGCCCCGGCAACGCGCGCCCCTTCCCGCCGGCGATAGCTCGGGGGCGGGCCGCCGGCTAACAGGGCATCGCACCCGAGCTGCCGCCGCGCCGGCTCAAACTCCGCCGCCGCG
>VWZZ01002058.1:155266-180365 GCA_013399095.1 Psophia crepitans | reverse complement strand
CCTCCGCTCGGGGTTTGGGGCAGAGCCGGCCCGTCAGGGTGCTCCTGCTAGTGTGGGTGTGGGGGGGGGGGCAGCATCCGCTGGGCCCCGTTTTAGCTCTTGAAAATGTTGGTTGGTTTGGTTTTTTTTCTGTAGACAAGCTGAGGATATCAGGGAGGATGGTCAAAATTAAAAGGAGATTGAGCTTTTCTGCAGCTCTGCGAACCCTTTTCCTCTCGTTTAGGCTTCTTGGAATGAAAAGTAATTTTCATATATATCTTACAGTTAAAGGGTCTTCTTCCACTGAGCTGGTGCAAACAAAAATGTTTCTGTTCATTATGAATTTCTTTCATAAATATTAACTTCAATAATGCGCAGTGAGCCATTAAGGAGGAAGAGGATTTAAAAAGATGTCTTCATGCAAGCTAAATGCAAACATAATAGAGTTGCTCTGAAGAGTATAGTTGAGTGTTGAGTTGATAAATGCATGAGAATATGCAGTGATGAGTTTCATGCCTAATTGAACAGATTTGTACTTCAGTTCTCATCTAGAGATACAGATCCTTATTTTTCCCTGTTTCTTAATACTGATTGATGTTAACAGAGTTCTCGATAGCTACAAGCTAACCAAGTTATCTGCTCTATTGTGGTTCTACCGAAAGATTGAATGGATTGAACCGACAGTTCTCCTGACAAGGCTGAAAAAATAAATTATTACAACTATACATATATTAGGACTAGGATGATTAAAATACATGTCTGAGAATTGAAATAAGTGAAATGTAATGAACCAAAAACTATTCAAAGTCAGACACAGAAGTAAAGCAGAACTGCTCATGCCTTTCTTGCTCATGCCCTGCTGAGAAAGGCACTCAACCCTTGAAAGCACAGACTTTAAACAAAGTGGAAAAAAATACTCTTTTATGATCTTCTAACCACCCTGGCTAGAGCCAATCTCAATTCCACTCAGCTTCGAAAAGGAACTTGATTAGCAGTAAGAATATGCTGAAGATTAACTCTACCAAACCAAGTGAAAATAGTAGGCAGTATTTTTAATCATCAAACTGATGATTGTATGAAATAAGCATGACTTCCAGTTTTACTCATGGTTATAAGGTTAAATTTGTGTTGTATTTTTGCTTTGGACAGCACAGACACAACAGAGGATCCTTACATATGTAGAAATTATATTTCAGGTAAGTTTAGGATGTAGTGAAGAACATGAATCAACATTTAAAGTCGGAGTGGGTGAGCCAGAATTGGTTTTGTGTAGTATGGGCAATACCAATCAAGAAATTTCACATAGTAAGCTGGTGGTAGGTTCGCTTCTGTTGTAGGTTCTGCAGCTTCAGTAGACTGACACTACACAAGTCACCGACAAGGGTAGAGTGACAGGGGAGGAACAGCATAAAAAATGGAAGAATTGGAGGCTAAGCAAGGAGATAAAATGGCATTGTTTAAAAAAGATGGGGATGAAAGGAAGAATGTCACCCAAGAAGAAAGTAAGTGACATGTTCTGTAAAACTATATTGACTATCTATCCACAACAGGTCACAGAATCGTAGAGTTTGGAAGGGACCTCAAAAGATCATCTAGTCCAACCCCCCCCGCCAAGGCAGGACCACCTAGAGCACATCACTCAGGAACGTGTCCAGTCGGATTTTGAATGTCTCCAGAGAAGGAGACTCCACAACCTCTCTGGGCAGCCTGTGCCAGTGCTCTGTCACCCTCACAGTGAAAAAGTTTTTCCTTTTATTAACCCGGAACCTCATATGCTCCAGCTTGCACCCATTTCCCCTTGTCCTATCGCTTAATGAGACCGAGAAGAGCCTAGCTCCATCTTCCTGACACTCACCCTTAACATTTGTAAACGTTGATGAGGTCACCCCTCAGCCGCCTCTTCTCCAAGCTAAAGAGACCCAGCTCCCTCAGCCTTTCCTCATAAGGGAGATGTTCCACTCCCTTGATCATCTTTGTGGCTCTGTGCTGGACTCTCTCTAGCAGTTCCCCATCCTTCTTGAACTGAGGGGCCCAGAACTGGACGCAATACTCCAGGTGCGGCCTCACCAAGGCAGAATAGAGGGGGAGGAGCACCTCCCTCGACCTACTGACCACACCCCTTCTAATACACCCCAGGATGCCATTGGCCTTCCTGGCCACCAGGGCACATTGCTGGCTCATGGTCATCTCTCCGTCCACCAGGACCCCCAGGTCCCTTTCCCCTACACTGCTCTCCAGCAGCTCAGTCCCCAACCTGTACTGGCACATGGGATTCTTCTTTCCCAGATGCAAGACCCTACACTTGCCCTTATTGAATTTCATCAGGTTCCTCCCCACCCAGCTCTCCAGCCTATCTAGGTCCCACTGAATGGCAGCACAACCTTCTGGTGTGTCAGCCACTCCTCCTAGTTTAGTGTCATCAGCAAACTTGCTGAGGGTACACTCCGTTCCCTCATCAAGGTCGTTGATGAAGATGTTGAATAGCACCAGTCCTAGCACCGACCCCTGAGGGACTCCACTGGTCACAGGCCTCCAACTAGATTCAGCCCCATTGACCACAACCCTCTGACTTCTACCTTCCAACCAGTACACAATCCACCTCACTACCCTTATTTTCTACTAAGAGAGGTCATTTGTCTTCTTTCCGCTTAGCAAAATTATTACAGCACCCAATCTCTTTTTTTCTAGTTAAAGTGTAGTTCACTTAGATGATTGTGAACAGTGCTTCTGACATTTGGCAGCCAAGTGCTGGTGCATACATCTGTCACACATAAGTCTCACTGTGAAAGTGCTGGGATATGAAGACTTGAGAATTAAGGCTTGGAAAAAGCGCATGGGGAAAGAACCAGCCTGCAGTAGTGGACAATTAAGCTGACTACATAAGAAACATGTTCTTTGGGGAGCATATAGGAGAGCCTTCTTATCCAATATCACTGCAACTGTGGGTTTTCTGCTCATGTAGCAGGTCCTGGCATCTCTGTGAACACATCATGGCACCCTACTGTTATCTATTCTGTTACCTGTTCTTTCCTTTACAGAATCTTGTTCATTATCAATTTTAGGCCATCAGCAATGTGAAACACACTTCAGTCTGGAAATGAAGGTAAGATATACTTGTATTTTGAATATGAAAATCAGTACCTAAGACCAAGTATGGTTGATGTTCATTTAGCACTCAATTTTTTGATGACAAAATGCCTTTAATAGACCTCTAGATGTGTTTTTAATTCTTACAAAGTATCAGGTCTTATTTATTCACATAAAAATTCTCAATAAAAAGACATCAGTCTGTAAGAAGATATCTTTAAGCAGAGTATCAAAGAAAATTAATTGAAATGTACAACACCGATGGGTTTTTCATTTTATGAGAATAGAATTAATCTATTTTCAATATCCACTTTTGGAAAAGATAACAATCAGAATAGAAAATCTAACTCCCTCAAGGACAGGTGTTACATGCTTTATAATAAGTAGGTCACAAGGTCATCTCTAAGCACCTATATTGACTTACAAATGCAGAGCACATTCCCAATTTCTGATGACTTTGTACTGTTTTTAATTTCCATTCACAGACTGCTAATAATCCACATAACTGAGTCTAGAAAAGCCTATGAACGTATTCCTTCTTGTTTTCCCACAACTACTCTAAACTAAACTTAAAGAAAATACTTGATTCACCAGTATCTGGCACACTTATATAAAATAATGTGTCATTTGTCACCATGGCTTGTAATCTGAAATCTGACTGGAGAAATGATGGAGACCAAAATAACCTTTTACAGTCTGTGGGTGGCCAAAAAAGCTGCAGCTATATTCCATAATATTCCTGGCTGCCGTGATTTGTTTCTCGAGAGCTCTTGACAATCCGTTTAAAACTCACACTCACATAGACCCAAAGAGAGACACGGGGACTTGTTCAGATCGGAACCAAATATGCTTATACATTGAAATCCCTCTTTTCACATGTAAACAGGATATTAGCAATTCTATAAATTCTATGTGAATTTTACTTTGAAATTCTGAGCTTTTCAAATCATCTCAAAGCTTGAAGAATTTAAACCCATGTACATTGAAACCAAACAGCAGAGAACCTTAAAGAAGCCCAACTGTGAAGTTCATAGTCTTAAATTCATTCCTTAGTCCCAAATTTTACGCACAGCCTATGCATCATGTTCAGTACTGTTATTATTTATGCCAGTCTATAATTGGCTTGCATCTCATTAATGGGTATTTTTAACCTATAAGAGAATTTGAATAAAATTGTAACAAAGGATTTTAACTAGTTTCAGGGAAATTATCTGTGTTATCTGCCTTAGTAATTTATTTATTAAAATCAATTACCGCTAATTAGAAAGGGCAAGTAACAAATCATAGGCTACAAATAGTAGGATCTAAGAAAATTGTCAAGTACTTTATTATTCTCAATAAAAATTTATCTTTGCATTATGAAAATTATCTTATTTCTTCACTGAAAGACAAAATTGCCCTCTGTGCATTTAAAAATCAATTTTATACATTGCCAAGTTCAAAACTGTTTTTTTTTCTCCCTTTGGAAGACAACTGATAAAGTATCATTTAAAAATACCTAACTTACACTCTGTAACATTATACAAGTCTCCATAAGAAAACTAAAAAGATAAAAGATTACTAAGGATGTGAAAGAATCTGTTTGTTAGCTTCACGATTTTTGAAGTGGCAGTTAAAAGAAGAAACAGTGGAATTCAAACATGGGATGTAATCTGCAAATAATTTAATAGATTAAAGCATTTTGAAATATATATGGATACAGCCGTAGTTTATAAAATGATTACGATGTTCCTGGCATTAAAGATCATTAATTTATACTTGAGAAAAATTTTGCAGGTGGTATAAAAGTCACAGTTTTGCCCAAAAGTTGAAACTACTCTGCAAAGAGGTATAAAGTTTTAGGTACAAAATTACACCTGTTGCAGCTAATCCCTGACAGATGGGTATTTGGACATGGTCTGTCCAGCATCTTCAGCCTGGCCCAAGTGTCTCTCTGTGGGAGGATGAAGAGAGCAATGGCTATTTAGTCAGCAAATGCTTTCAAATAGCTCCATTATTAATTTTTTCGCCCTCATGGTTCCCAGTCAAGGAGAGGTGATAAAAAGGAGCTGCCGAAGAAATGGGGAGGTGATTCTGTCTATGGACAAATAGAATAGAATAGAATAGAATAGAATAGAATAGAATAGAATAGAATAGAATAGAATAGAATAGAATAGAATAGAATAGAATAGAATAGAATAGAATAGAATAGAATAGAATAATGAGGCAAGCCTTCCTGCCTGGAGCCAGCATGGCATCCCTCTGAATCTTCAGCAGAAAGGGTAGCTGCCTTAACTCACATTTCCCTCCTCAGTTCCTTAGCAGCAATGCGGTGCTCTGTGAATGAATTCAGTGTTTGCTGTAAATGCAAAGAATGACTGCTTCACTGCAGAGAAGGGGATGTAGGTGTCTCTTGGTGTGAGGAACATGATAGGTGTATGTAGGCTGAACACTATGTGCTGTGCTCATGGCCTAGTTTGACTGTCTTGTAAAATCTAAGCAGTTTTCTGCCACAATGCATGTGGTTTGCATGCATGACCTATGTCTAACCCTAGGGAAAACCATCTGGGCTGTGGGAGCTGCACCATTTGATGTTTCTTGAAGAAACTGATTCCAGCTCAGAACTGTGTGACCCACTGTATTTCTGCATTAATGAGTCAACAACCCCATATCCATAGCTGCTGAATAATCAGTATTGCTATGCCATCATGGAGACAGCCTTGAGGTTTGGAGGGTTTTATTCTCGGTCTCCTAGCCATGGTTTAACAGCTCACAACTGTGTAGTAGTTTCCAACAGCACTGTGTGCTTCTCCCACCACACTTTGGTGCCATCTGCTGAACACAAACACGGTTCTTACTCACACCACTCCCATTAATACTCCATTTCTCTAGAGCTCTGAGACTGGTCTTTGCTCTGTCTCCAGCTAGTGTTGCATAGCCTTTTCTTCTCAATACAGCCTGTCCCTGCCTTTGGCCATCTTGGTCAGCAAGACCAGAGCACTGATCTGGGAATAAGATGATGCTTATTTTTAGCAGATCTCATCTATAACTTGGCGAAAAAAAAAAAAAAAACAAAACCAAAACCCAAAACCACCACCACCACCAACAACAACAACAACACAAAAACAAACAAACAAAAAAACCCACATACAAACCCAAAACACCAGGTTTATTCCATCCTTCATTTTATGTCTGTCTGTCAGAAAAGACATTGTTTGCCACCTGGGTGTTTCTCCATAGCTTGGCCAAGGACTAAAATGGAGATGAAGGAAAACAGCAGAAATGCAGTTAAAAGCCCACTTTTGGGGTTTTTATTTGTTTTTTTAAACAGATTACTTTTAGTCACAACAAGCATGGTGTTATCCGCTAAGCTAGTCTTCCGATGATGTCCCCTAAAGCCTACTGCTATCTGCTACTTCTCTGCTGCAGTCTGATACAGATGACATAACTAGCTGAGGTTCCCTTATCCAAACCTCAGAAGGAGCACACCTGGGGGCTCCTCCATCTTGATGTGCTGGTCCAGAACAGCTTTTCTGAGCAGATTGCTTCTGAAGGCTTTATAGAACATGCACCTTCCTGGGTGGTGTCAAGGTGCTGCAAGGGTTGATGGCTCTCTGGGGACCAGGTGGGTTTAGTGAAAAAGTCAGGCCCAAGGTCAGACTGGGAAGACAACCCACAGATCAGGATCCAATTCAGGAAGGCCCATGGCAAGGCATAGGCATGATTATAAGGGAACTGGAGCCAGGCAAACCTACAATTTGTGTTTGTGTCCTACAGCAGGGATGGATAGCCCCAGGTGGAGCTGAAATGTGCAGTTCCCATGGGCAGGGGTGAGAGCCCAAGGGAAGCTGGATGGGACAGTAAGAAGTGTAAGTGTTCTCAGGACCCTCAAAGTTGATAAAAATAGAAAATACATTTCACCCGTAACTGCGGTGAAGCAGGGCCTGCCATTTTTCTGAAGTAAACGGACTCCAGGATATTCCTACTGCAAATGTTTTCTGTGCTGCGAAAGCCTGCACCAGATTACCGCTCATTACAGAAACATGAAGGTACCAAGCTGAAGCTCCAGCTCTGATACAGCATTTCACAAGAGCTGTTGATTCCAGGGCAAAGCAAGCCCTCTTGCAATTCCAGCACTGTTTTGCTCACAGATATAAAAAAAACCCACCCACATCATCTCATTCAGAAATCACAAAATAGGTATTTTTTATTAGTATAAAAAGCACTTGTGCAAAATATTTGTCACTTCTATACAAGGAAAAACATTGTGACATAGTACCTTTGAAGTGATCCTCCTGAGAGGCAATCAGCAGCAATGAAACCTAGAAATGAATTTGGACTACCAGCCTCTATTTGTCTTTCACTGTAATAATCTGTCTTCCAAGTACCACCTCTCTACAAATATTATATATTTCTGAAATTATTTTTTTACAGAAGTAAGATGAAGGATGGAATAAACCTGGTGTTTTTTTAACAAGTTATAGATGAGATCTGCTAAAAATAAGAATGACATCTGCATCATCTCAGTCCCAGATCAGTGCTCTGGTCTTGCTGCCTGCATTACCCTCCCCCCTTCCTGGGGGGAACTCCACTGACCCAGGCATCTGTGGGAAAGCTTTAGCCACACTTACAAACAGGGAAGAAATAAAATTAATGTCTTATATATAAATTTAGCCAATCATTTTAGCAATTCCTTAATAATTATTTCTGTGGGGGAAAAATAATAGCAAGTTGTGGAGTGCTAGCCTTAGAATCTTGATACTGCATTTAATACTCCATTTTCTCTAGAGAAAATATGTACCCTATTTTTTGCCATAGGTGACTCGGCAGTTGAGTTGAGATGATTAGCTTCCCTCTGAATTTCAATTGGATGACTTTTGCAGATTTTCCTGGTTTATGCCTACTCTATAGTCATTATCTCATAAAGACACTTTTCTTTCTTTTGTTACAAATATTTGTGTAAAAAATAATTAATTTATTCTCTTCAATACATATCTAACTATTTTAGTAGACTTTGTTATCATAATGAAAGACTGACTGAGGAAAAAAATAAGTACTATTTAAATACACCAAATTAAATTATTTATTGCTTTCAGAAGAATAAATTGACTCTTAAGTACATTCTGATTCTGTGTCTCTCTCAGTAATACCTCTCAAAAATGATCTGATATTATCTGTAGATGTGACTAAAATAGCCATCATTTAGTATGAAATCAAATATTAATTGCAGCTTTTTCGTGATGAAAACAAACCCCTTGTCAGTATGCAATAGTTGGACACTGCAGTTCTTACAGGTTAATTAGCCTTCAACATGAACCTCAGCTTTAAAAAAAAAGGAAGGAGACAGTAGACGTGCATCTCAGAGCAATCTTATTTTTCACTGCAGATGTTACAAGGAGACTAAGCGTAAATGGGTCACAGATCTATCAGAAACTTATGAAATCCTTAGCAAAACCCATCACAGGTAGGGTTGCATGGCTATGAAATGACGATAAATTCCTGGCTTTTTTTCCAAGTGGCACTAAGCAGTGAGTTAGATTTTATGCCAATACTACTATGAATACTTGAAAGAAGTGTTACCACTGTACTTTGCTTAATTTTTAAAAGAAAATATTGAGTTAGCATTTGAGGTTAACATTTGTTTTCCATTTTTGATTAATAGCTCTTAAAAAAAGACCAAACATAAACCCCTGGAATTTACATAAACCTTGATGAAAACATAGCAGAGTTTTAAGCATATGCAATACATGCATTTTAGAAATTAAATCATTGTGAAATTTATCAGATAGACCAGAAATAGGGAGAAAGTTCACTTTTATTTGGTAGGAAATGTGGTGTCATTGATAAAATATCTCAAAAATTTCCAGAGAAATAAAAATTCAGAAAAGTTCCTTTCACATCAGTCAAAACCTTTATAATATTTTCTTCTTTTATTCAGTGTAGTGAAATTAGAAGTAATTCCAAACCAGAAAAAATATGTATTTTCTCTTCTCATAATATCAGTTTATTTTGATGCTTACTTCAAAACACAATTCTGTCAAGCTGACTTGGTGCCACTTTGGCTCCCCTCCAAAATGCTTTTGATAAATTGGCTTTTCTGCAGCAGAAACATTCTGCTAAAAAAAAAATAATCCAACTAATTCTATTTATAACAGAAAGTCTATGTAGCAGTCTATGTACTGCTCATGCAAGCTGTTTTGACTGATTGACATCTGAATCCAAGCTAGTATCGATGGGTGCTGATCTATGTCGAAGCTTCTCCGTGCCCTTGTATCAAACTGAAGGCTGGAACAACCACGTGCAGCAGCTCCCGTACAGAATTTGATGTACAGCTGCCAATAGATAAATCATTTACTTTCAACACCTGTGCTGGCTCCTTCCTCGAGGTTTTACATTAGCATGCTGGCTCCCTCTCTGCAGAGAGAAAAGACTATTAACCTGAAGCCATTTCATGGACAAAGAGACAGATTTTGACAACCTGAAATAGTGAGAGAAAAAAAAAAAGTCGCAGCTGAAATGTGTCAATTCTCATTATAAAGTTTCTTCCTGATAAAAGAGGGGGGGTTCAAGGAACTGCCACATACATACAGATACATCAGGCAAAAGGTTCTGTCTGGCTTTTATGGTTCTCTTGTCTAAATTACGGTTTTTGCTTGTGGCTTGCTCTGGTCACAAAATGGTTTAATGCTCCCGGATCACAGAGAAGAATCACTTCGGAGACGCTCCGCAGTCTCTTGTGATTAAGTGCTCTATTAAAACTACAACCCAGATGTGAAGATCCTGTGGACACACTACAAAGGCTGACATTTGGAGCTGAAAAGGATCTTAGAAAACCTCTTACATCTGTCTGACAAACTCAGGTTTATTCCTATCAACCCTCCTGAATTTGATAGTCTAGTCTGGGTGATAATCCAAGATCTTTCATGAAACCAACTTCCCCCAAGGCTCCTTAATATCACTGGCGCTTAGATAATGGGGCTTAAAGTCTCAAACCACCCTGAGATCTTTCAACCCTGAGCTATTCCCACATTATGAGTTCCCAGGCCTCGCTAAGCTGCGTACTGCTCAGATAGTAACAGCTCAGTGCTGTCTCCAGTCTGATTTCTTTTGATATCATAGTCAGTGAATCTCTCCTGCCGGCTGTTGCTCATTCAGAGTGTGAAAACGTGAATGTTTATTTACACGTTCTACCCAGCTGTGCCTGAGACTCCAGGAAGTAAAAAGCAATAGTACAATAGAGAATTCTTCACAGAACTGGGAATAATAATGGTAATCATTTTTAATGGCAGATGATGGAGGGTCATGGAGAGCTGTGTGCGTGCGTGCACAGGCACAGCACAAGTCCCTGAAAATCAGCAATCAGGGCTCTAATGTTCTGAATACAGCAAAATATTGTAGTTGTAAAAGAACTCTGAAGTACCGAAAGCTAAATTTTTAGTATTGTTTTCACTAGGTGTCTTTAATTCACATGTAAATAATAAATAAAACCATTACTTAAAAGAATGTAGAAAACATAAAGGATGTTAGACATCTGAAGAAAAGATTTTATATGGTTTTTAATGATCACAGCCCCAGCGTTAATTTCCCTAATCTATGTATTGTAAATCTCTGCACAAATACCTTTCAAAAAATTGAAATACCACATAGAACAAATCAAGTTGGAAATTTTGATTCTCAAAATGTGGAGTCTTAAAAAAAGTAAAAGGAAAATATACTAGACTTGTGAGCTGTTATGGGCACATCCTTTACCGATGATGGTAATCCTGCCTGCAGGCTCTGGTAGGCAGCCCCCAATATCTGTGAGGAATACACTTTATTTCATAATCTCAGGATTAAGACTTCTCTAATTTAAGAACTAGCAAAATTAAAAGAAAAAAAAAGAGGCAAAAATGCTCATTCTTTTGAAACTTCCAATTATAAGTTTCTTCAGTGTTTCTAAGAACATATTTATATTTATAAAATAATTTTTATAGCGATATCTGCTCATCATGCATGACACTGATATAGTTCCGTATAGTTGTTTTCTTAGATGAGAATTCTTTTAGATTACAGACTGGACATTCATTTTGGATTATCACTCAACATTATTACTGTGTAGTTCATAAATCAATCCCATCAAGTTTATCACAGAAAAAACATTGAAACCCCTGAAAAATAATAATTGCTACTGTTCCTCTAAGTCACTGCTATGAAAGTCTCTTTATCAATTAGAAATTTCACAGAAAACTCATTTGGGTTTATTAGAGAGCTCCCTGTGGTAAAAGCAGTACAAAAAGGAACAATACTCAGTGTATTTTTAGTGTAATAGCACTTAAGACTAAGTACAGAAAAGAAACTTCTCCATTACTATGTGTGGATTAGATTGTAAAAATTTCTGCATTAATATTTTTTCACATGCTAAAAATTAAGAGGAAAGCCCATATTTGTTTCTACGATTTTGATTCAAAGGCCACTAGCATCAGTGGAAATTACTTTCTACTTACACATAATTGCTGGATGGTGTGGATAAGTCAGGTATTAATATACTGATCTATTTAGTTTGGAGATGAAAAACCTGGTCCCATGTTATAAGGAAGAGGGGATTAACATGAAACCCTCACCTCTCATACTATTTCTCTGATTACCAAGCAGCAGACTTCTTCCTGTTTCAAAAAGATCACATTTTATAGTCAACATGAATGTTTCAAAAGAATTTCAATTAGTAAAAATGTCCACTTGTTCCAAAGTGGAATTGAAACAAATCCCCAAATCTCAGAAGCTGCTGTGAAACAGAATTGTTGTCAGCTCTGGTATTACCCACAGAGGGCTTTGGATCAGACCCATTATCCCTTTAATCTCTTTATGTCTCTCCCATGAGCAGAGGACAAAAATGAAATCAGAAAGCCCTGTGCATCAGTGACCTAGATCAGACTACAGAGTTAGAAGCTAGAACAGTAAAATATCACTGCTGAAGTTCTCCTTCTACCAGTAAGCTGTGCTACGCTTTGTCAGTAGATAACTGGAAAAAACACAAGAGGGAAACAAGTAGGGGAAAAAATATTACGCGAACTTCTATTTTCTTTTAGAAAAATGTATTTTATAAATATCTCTATTTAGTGGCAAACCATGAAGATCTGGAAGTACCACTGTTATCTCCTAGGCCCCAATATTGTTTCCTCATAATCTACTGAAAACAATGTAAAACAAAGCAAATGTCTAGCCAGCTCTGCTTTGGAACCACTTGTGAAAGGCAGCAGTACCCTTCGCATTGAGAGCAGCCCTTCGGGGAAAGACTTGGGGGTTCTGGTGGACAAAAGGCTCGACATGAGGCAGCAGTGTGTGTGCTTGCAGCTCGGAAGGCCAAGTGTGTCCTGGGCTGCATCAGAAGAGGTGTGACCAGCAGGTTGAAGGAGGCGATTGTAACCCTCTACTCTGCCCTGGTGAGACCCCACCTGGAGTACTGCATCCAGCTCTGGGGCCCCCAGCACAAGAAAGATGTGGACCTGTTGGAGTGAGTCCAGAGGAGGGCCACGAAGGTGATCAGAGGGCTGGAGCACCTCTCCTATGAAGAAAGGCTGAGAGAGCTGGGGATGTTCAGCCTGGAGAAGAGAAGGCTCCAGGGAGACTTCATTGTGGCCTTCCAGTACCTAAAGGAGTCTTATAAAAAGAAAAAGGGGCAATGCTTTTAAACTATCAAAGGATAGTTTTAGATTTGATATTAGGAAGAAATTTTTCCCTGTGAGGGTGGTGAGGCACTGAAAGAGGTTGCCCAGAGAAGTTGTAGAGGCCCCATCCCTGGAAGCGTTCAAGGCCAGGTTGGATGGGGCCCTGGCCAGTCTGGACTAGTGGAGGGTGTCCCTGCCCATGGCAGGGGGGGTTGGAACCAGATGATTTTTTAAGGTCCTTTTCAACCCAAGGTATTCTGTGATTCTATGATTCTATGATTTCAGAATGAGACAGAGCTTCCAGTTATCTTCCAGCCAAGTTGGTAGCCACTGTAATGGTTCCTGTAATTCACTGGCCTGAGTCATCAACTTCTGTGTGGGAATTACTGAGAGATGTCTAGCATTTTTTAAAGTTTTCATTCTTAAGGATCTGAAAACTTCGTGTGTCAGCTATCCACACATACGTACATACATATATGAGCTACCTATGACGGTGAATGTGACAATGTTTGGTACACAACTGCCAATAAAAGAGAAAATAGCCAAAATGTTACAAGTCTTTTGAATACAATTGAATACAAGAATTTGAATATGATTGAAGCCTCTGTAGATAAGGATTTTGCATACTGGGAAGTACAAAGAGATAATGAAACAAATAATTCAGTATCTGTAAAGCAATAAATACATAATATGACTAGGAGAAAAATGTGCTTTTTTTGATTATGCATTTTGCCCACAGCTGTAAGCAATATGTGTGCTTTCAGAAAACATTCTTTTTTCTAATGAGTAATATTTATCTCTATCATTATAAAAGCCAGTCAAGATGCACAGACACTTACATACATACACAGATAGCCATACACACGGGTGCAGCTCTACACATAATATTCATGCTCATAGACACAAAAAAACCCCTATGAATTACATATTAACCATGCATATGTATAAAACCTTCTTGGTCCTTGAAAAAAAATATTCCATGTGCCATTATTCTTAGATGTCTGAATTATCCTGAAGGTACACTGACAGAACAGAAGATGAACCAAACCCCTTGACTCTTGCTTTTACCGCCTTTTGTTTTAACCTTGTAAAATGGATGTTGCATTTACAAGGTTTTACTGTTTCTATTTCTTTAAAGAAAGAAAAATGTCTCTGCAGTACTGCTGTCAGAGTGCTGTAGCAAGTGCACTTAGGCTATGTCTAGACAGCACCACGGATGAGCATCCTGGCAAACCCGGGGTCCCAGTCCTCTGGCCCCCTGATCACAGATGCATGATGCTGCTCCCCCTGGCCTGATCACCCACATTCTTACCCATGGGGATGAGGACCTAGGGCAGGGAGATAAGGAGAATAAGGTGATGGTGCATTTCTGGGTCTGCTTCTAATATTCTCTGTGGTCCTGCAGTGCAAAGATAGTCTAGGAGACTCTCTTAATGCCCGCTGAACTCAGTGGGAATTTTTCAGGTAAACACCTACCTTGATTTCTCCACATGACAGTAGAGGTTATAGAAAGAAAAACACTAACAATGTTTAACTGACAAAAAGTATACTTATGGTAAACCACAAGTACTCATATTGCCTCAGGCTCGGAGAATCGTCAGAGTGGTTTAAATCAAGATTTGTATTCGTTATGTCACATATATTAAATTTTGTGTTATTTCCGTAGGTCTTTTTATTTTGACTATTTATGACAAGCTAAAGCTTGGACTTGGAAATGCAGCCAGGCTGAAATTACTCACACAATACATTTCAGTTTCACCAGATTACAAATTTTATATGGAATTCTGTTCCATTAAAAAGTTTTTCTTACTATCAATACATTAATTTTTACGCAGCCAACAGAGTGGGTGATAGCCTCATTCCTCAATGAAAATTAGTAATTTATATACTTTCAAATCCCAGTGGGGCTCAGAAGAGTCTGTAGTGTTGCTTAATGCATTAAAAATTACCAAAATAATTTATTTTCAGAGCCACCAGAACCCAGTAATATATATGTGATTTTGGTCAGAATTTACACAATTACTTCTGTCTGGACAGGTACTTAAAACTCAAAAGTCAAAATACCTCCCAACTGATGCAACATCTTTTCTAGATTTAGGCCGCATCTTTATAAACATTACTTACTGTGTTTAATGTCTTGTTTGACTTGATTTGAAAACTGACATACAGGGGTCTCAAACTATCACACTATCATCTCGTTACATCTTTTAAGGAATCAAACAGTCAAACAGAAGGAAATGTTAAACCCAGAAGAGATCTTTTTCTCAGTTTATTAGTTCTGCAAAATCTGCAACTGCTGTGACCATTCATGTTCAATAATTTTGTACTGTGTTTCTGTGGCAAGGTTTTGAAGCAGGAGAGCTACAGGAAGCTGCTAGAAGCTTCTCCCATGTCTGATAGAGCCAATGCCAGCCGAATCCAAGATGGACTCACTGCTAGCCAAGGCTGAGCCCGTCAGTCACAGTGGTAGTGTCTCTATGATAACACAGTTAAGAAGGGAAAAAGAAAAAAACAAAACCAAAAACCCCAGAAACAAACAAGAGGAATTTGCAGCCAGAGAGAGGAGTGAGAAGATGTGAGAGAAACAACTCTCAGGTCAGTAAAGAAGAAGGGGGAGAAGGTGCTCCAGGCACTGGAGCAGAGATTCCCCTGCAGCCCATGGTGAAGACCATGGTGAGGCAGGCTGTCCCCCTGCAGCCCATGGAGGAAGGGTGATGAGGTGTAGAGATACCACCTGCAGCCCATGGAGAACCCCACACTGGAGCAGGTGGAGACACCTGAATGAGGCTGTGACCCCGTGGGAAGCTGGTGCTGGATCAAGCTCCTGGCAGGACCTGTGGATCCATGGAGAGAGGAGCCCATGACAGAGCAGGTTTGCTGGCAGGACTTGTGACCCCGTGGGTGACCCACACTGGAGCAGTCTCTTCCTGAAGATCTGCACCCCATGGGAGCAATGACTTCATGAAGGACTGTAACCCATGGGAAGGACTCACGTTGGAGATGTTGGTGGAGGACTGTCTCCTGTGAGAGGCACCCCACACTGGAGCAAAGGAAGAGTTCTCCCCCTGAGGAGGAATAAGCGGCTGAAACATCTTGTGATCAACACTGGGGAGGAGCAGGAAGAGATCGGAAGTGAAGTTAAGTCTAGGAAGAAGGGAGGGGTGGGGGGAAGTTGTTTTTAAGATTTGTTTTTATTCTCCTACTCTGATTTTCTTGGTAATAAATTAAATTAGTTTTCCCAAGTTGAGTCTCGTTTTCTCCTGACAGTAATTGCTGAGTGATCTCCCTGTCCTTATCTTGACCCATAAGCCTCTTGTTATATTTTCTTTCCCCTGCCCAGCTGAGGAGGGCAGTGATAGAGCAGCATTGGTGGGCACCTGGACTCCAGCCAGGGTAAGCCCACCACAATTTAAAAAAAAATAAAAATTAATGGTTTTCTGTTTCAGGACAGGTCTCTGAACAATTCCAAGTGGAATAATATTAAAAAGAGAACACAATATGATTGATTAAAACTTCTCCAGTGACCTAAAGCAGCTTGCCTCAGCATGGTTTATGACTTTATTAATGCAACATATGCACTATTTTAATTTTAAATACACTATTTTAATTTAGGGGAAGCCTTTTGTCGTAAGTGGCAGCTAAGTACTTACCCATAAGGCTGCTTACGGCAGGCTGCCTAAATTACACGAGGATAGTCTGTGTCTCTGTGCACAGAAATACTCCTTTTATTAGTACAACCAATTAAAACTGAGGTACTGTATGACAACTGTGAAAATTGATAATAATTAGAATCCAGCAAATGACTGCTGTATCTTGATTCTGATCCCTGTACAGTCATACTCAGCTTAAGAGTATTTCAGATTAAAGGTAAAGGGAGAAGAAAGAAGATTTTATTTGAACCCGTTGCCTCTGGGAAGATGGTGGTGGAAGTAAAAAGATGAACAGTACGTTTCTTCCTTGGGGACTTGTCAATAGTTGTATTACAGCCAACACTAGAACTGTCAGATAAATGAATGATTAAGAATTCAATTCAAGACAGGAAGTTAAGTTTTTCTGCAGATGCTGACTATCCAATACGTGTCCAAAGAGAAGTAGATGGCATTTGTCATAAGTGGCTAAAAGCTTCTTTGCACAAGGATGGAAGAAATTACGACATACCAGCTACCAAGTGGAGTGAGGTGAATGGGAATGTATAACTGTCTTTGGCATGAAATGACATGCCTTCCCATAGCATCTTCTTCCTTTGGATTTTTATGAAGACCTACCAAGAACTTAAACAGTCCTACAAGTCCTTGTCAACAGACATAATTTTAAATACATTGAACTCCATTTCTGAACCATGTTTGTTTACATCATTAAGGTAAGAACAAACCCATAGATTTGTAGGATTTGGAACTACAATGGCTGCTTTGCTTCTAGTAAAAATGGCAAACTGCCATCAGATTGAGTCCTGTTTAAGATACCAAATGGTTCACTTTCAAAGCAGAATATAATTACCTCACAGTTACTCACTGGAATTTCTGGCATGAAGTAAACCCAGAAATACATATACAAAGTTGGATTAAACATTCATAAGTGCCTATAATGTGAAAAATCATTCCTCACAGCAATCCATCTCGCAAATATCTTTTTAAATTTTTGCACAGTTACATAGCTAGTGGATCATAGCAGAGGTTGATGGCAAGACCAGTAAGAACTGTAATACCTAGGAAGGAGGAAAAAACACCCAAATCATCCCATTAAAATTGTAGGAGACAGCATTATTTCTCAAAAGTGGTGAGAATGTTAGGTGAGCAATAATTACTTGACAGTAAAAGCCAGATTACTTTCAACTGCAGTTACATTCCACATCTGTAACTTTGAAAGCAAAATACCTTAGCAGTAGTCTCTTTTAACAATTTTCTTCATTAATTCAGGAAGGGTAACTCACTGTTTTCAATGCAAGATTTGGATCCCTGTTTTCACATCTATAAATGACACTGCTATTCACTAGACCATTGAAGCCCACCTCCCATTTCTTTGCCCTGAGCTCATATTAAGAAGGAAACAGAAATAAACATATTATTATACTATTAAACATATTTATTAATTTTACAGTAATTTTTAAATAAAGTTCTTGAATGCCTTCTTTGGAAGGATGGGCAAATATAATTAAAGCTAAGCAGAAAGGATTTTTCCTGTCTTTCCAAAATCTAAAGCATGGGAAAAAGGTTAATTTTTCACATTGCCTAAGGATGTGAAAAACCTTAGTGCAAGATGAGTTACTTGATGTCCCACATTGCAAAGGGTAATCCTCATTGAGACGTGGCTGACTATATTCAGGGGCTTTCTTAGAACTGAAGTACCATCTCAAATCTGAAAAACTTTGGACCGTGATGGGGATGTGATCTCCAAAGGTCTGATAAACTCACACTTTGTAAAAATAAAACACTTTGTAAATTCAAAACAAGGTTGTCTTTATTTTTCCTTTGACAGCTATGAAAATAAAGAGTTGTGAATGCACAGTTAGTATTGCACCAGTATAAGAAACCAGTTCATTGAGATGTTAGAAATAGCAGGCTCAGTCCCATGACAGTTATGCTGAAAAACAAAATTCCAGCTCATATCTGTGGATGTTACTAATCTGTAGAAGACAATTTTATTCAGTTTGTCATCTAAAGCCATAAAGGGATTTCCATACATATTTATTTAACTATAAGTATCTTGTTTGTTCTTTCCAGAAACTAGCAATTAGGACTACAAAAGGCATAACAGAGTGTCAGGCTACACCTGTCTGACTCCAGTGAACCAGCTACTCTGGTGATAACGGGTGTTCAGCGTGGAGCTGGCGGCTACCAGGGTGAAACACAGTCTGCAGGATGCAGGTGCTCTCATCTCGCTTCTGCCCACGATCCTCTCTGTTCCAGGGAGTCCACACATTGGCTGAGGAGGCTGGGATGAATATATCTCAAGCTAGTATTGGCTTTCACAAAGAAAGTCAAAATGATCCTGACAACAACAAGGTGCAGGAGGCAGCATCTGAACATGGTTTAGGTTATGGCCCATTCCCCACATCATTCAGTAATTTTACTAGCTGTTTTAAACTGTCAAGGTAGTGAGTCCCTATGCAAGATACGTTATCCTGGGGTGGAATATTCCATTTAGCTAAAGCATCTGGGCTGTGCATGGAACATCAGTGTTTTCCAGAATGAAGGCATCATAGAGTGTGAAATACCACGTGGTCTTTCATAAACAACCCCTATATGTGCAAAAGCAATTAATTGTGGCAACTATACGTCTCTGTGTGATAACTTAATAGTGATTGCCCTTGTATCAAAGACATTCAAATATGAATGCTTGCCAACCACTGTTGTAGTGATACCATAAAAATCTCCCTTCAATGGAATTTTTCTGCTTTTTTGTAGCATTCTCAGTTATATTTTATGTGCTAACTGCTGGAAAACTCAATTTCATTGTGATCATCTGCATAATATTCCATGTTACTGTCTCCTAACAATACAAATAGCTCAAATTTGTCATGGCCTTCCAATCAAATTAACAAAAATGCTGAAGTTGTGGAAATCAGTGCTTCTTCCAGAAATATTTAGGAATTCTTGTCACATATCTAGTTTGCATTTCTATCACATGAGGATCTTGAAATTCTGTTGGCAAGTATGGATCTGATCTATTGCTGTATATAGATGCTCAGATAAAAGAGTTTAGATATGAAAGTAATAGGTGTCCTGAAAATAATCCTAAGCAAACAGATTGATTAGAAAATTTGACTTTTACAAGCAAGCAAACAGGAAAGAGGTTGATTCATTGGTCTTAATTTTAGCACAAAGTCATGCTATCCAGGAAAGACAAGAAGAGCTTTTCTGTATAGAAAGAATAGGGGGAAAGAGCAGAATTAAAGCACTCTTTGAAGAATTTAAATATGAATATGCTTCTGTACCTAACATATGTATCAGGAATGAGAGCCAATCTGGCTGAGAAGATGATGTAAGATAATGTGCTGTCGAAAATACCATAGAATGAAAAGCAGGAATAGTGATTAGTCAGTCACCTAGCAATATCGCAATAGTCTACACAAGCAAAAAGCAGCTGTGAGGACTGATAGTTTTGATAATAACGCCACATACCTCATTTTATGTCTATGTGTCTCATTTTGTTTCTTTCCACATCACATACTTTTGTGATGTTTTTTCTCCTTGAGGTGTTTCATATGATACCACCTGATCTCAGATGAGTCTTTGGCCCTTTGTACAACTTTCCTTTTAGCTTATGATAGTGACAAAAATGAAGGAAAACAAAATCTTCTTTGGAGATATTCAAGACCTGTCTGGATGCCTACCTGTGCAGCCTAGTGTAGGGCACCTGCTTTGGCAGGGGCTTGGACTCAGTGATCTCTAGAGGTCCCTTCCAACCCCTACCAATCTGTGATTCTGTGCTGAAATTTAAAAATTAATATACATGTTGCTTTTTTTTCTCTTTACAGAAGGTCAATAACTGTCAGGTAATGCAAGGGCATGTTCCAAACCAACTGGAGTCAGCTGGACTTCAGTGAGCCTGGGTTCAGCTCTGGTGGCTAACATCCGCATTTTAAAATGCAACTTTTTATTTTATTTTATGTTACAAATTTTGTAAGTCATCTCATCTTGGATTTTGAAATGACAATATACTGTAAGACACCTTCTTACCTAACAAAAACAATCAGAACAGGCAGAAATGTTGTTTTGGCCTATCTGTAGAGCTAGCGGCAGGACAGGAGATGCCAGAATTTTGCATGAAGGTTCTTTTCTCATCTGCAGCCTGAATAGAGGCTGTATGTTTTGTGCTAATCTTTGTATTAAATATTAGACTTTAAAATAAAGCATCCCATTATATTGGTACGATGTCAGAGCCTAAGAACTCTAGAGGGACTAATAACTGAGATGTGGTCTTCTTTCAAGTTTCCTTTTATTGCTGCAGAACAGATTACTGCAATAGTTCCCTCTTTGTATTTTTAAGCAGTGGCTTAGTGCCAATGAACAGTGAGAAAAGGCACATTTTGCATCTCCACTGTTTCCAGCAGCCTAAGGTACGTGCATGCTACAAGTTATTTAGCTCTCCAGCTCTTGTTTTAGGTCCTGGTCCCAAGATTATTTGCAATTACATGAGCATTAGTTCATTCCCAGGCTCTTTTGATCTGAAGTGACAGTTTCTACCAAAACAAACAAAAAAACCCATCAAACCTGGGCATGGTTCTTTCAGGAGGTACCTTCCATTCTGCAATCTGGAAAACTGTGACTCAAGTCCAGCTGCTGTGGCCCTACGCTGTCCTCCCACACAATGCCAGCGGGCTGTGCATCCCCGCAGTCCTGCATGCTCCACTGCCCAGACTCACCTCTGCAGCACCTACCACATGGACACGCTTCATGCTGACAGCATAAAACCCCCACTGCTGTGGAAGATAGCACAGACCTTGCATTGTTTGGCACATTTCAGGCTGGAAAAAAAAAAAAAGCACACAAATAATGATAACTGTGTCTAAGAATGACAGTGGTAATCTTTGAAGCTCACAGAGGACCCACGACCAAGCTTCTCATAGTTGAAGTGCAGCTCCCAGTCCGCACAGCCTGAGTAAGGATCTGCTCCTGGAGAGGGTATGCGGATATGTGTGCTCTTCAGGATGTGGCTTGAAAAGACAGACCACTGTATGCCCTAGTGTCCTCCGTAAAAATATTATCTACAACTCTGTTACCCATTATTTAGATCAAAAGCCAGTATATTGTACAGCTCTGAGTCTCTTAAAGATAGTATGTTAAATAATAATGATAGTAATAATTATACTACTACTACTACTACTACTACTGAATATCTTAGGTTTTCTTCTCTTTATTTCTAGGCAGCATATGCATACTAGACTGGAGTCTCAGGTGGACTTAAGCCTTAGTCTTCATAGTGTTTTACTCTTTTGGCAAGCTGTTCTCTTCCATAGGTTTCACTATGACTGGAATAATGTATCTTCCGGATCCAGACCATTGAATCATTTCCCTTAAAAAGTATGATTTTATTTAAGTATTTCACTGAGGCAGCAGAATATATGTATGTGTTCCTGTTCAGACAACTCTATTAAATAAAAAAAGAATATTAGGACACTTTAGTAGCATAAATTGTTCACTGGTCTTTGATTCCCCCAAGACGCCCATATACATAATATTCATAATATCATGATTTTGGCCCAAATTATATGCTATTGCATAGCAGATGTTATGGAGTCCATCATGAGAGTTGCTGGAGTTTCCTGAAGTCTACAGCTACCTCTTGTAGTCTACTATTCGTTGAATCATAAGACAGTTCAGGGAAGAAGGGACCTCAAAAGATCATCAAGTCCAACCTTTCATGGGAAGGGGAGCCTAGATGAGATTATCAAGCACCCTGTCTATTCACCTCACTATTCATTATTCATCTCAGTGCCCAATAATACAGGATAAATCCTAAAAACCAGTAAAGTTTAAGCAATAGTTCCAAGACTTGGTTGCATCCCATACTTTGAAACATAGGTTTCTGTTTCGTTGTGGTGGTTTTGTTCGTTAGTCTAAGTTTATGGGGCTGCCTTTGCAGGGTTTGACCTGATTATCACAGGTGAGGAATGGCTGCAGTTCAGAGCTGTGAGTTCTTGGCTGAACTAAGTATTTAGCCCCTTCCATTTAATTTATGCAGCTAGAATCAGATGTAACTTTGAAAACTTAAGCCTTATCCTCAGAATGTTTTTTTTTATCAAATACATTAGTGTCAAACTCAATAGAGTACATCAACAACTCCTTTTAAAACATTAATTATTAAAAGCTTCAGGTGAATCAGGGTAATTCACACTTTTAACTGCATCATAGTCAACTTTTCAAAATATGTTGAACATGTTTCATTTGGACTCACTATGGCAATGCCTGAGGCTTCAATAAAAATTCATGACTACAAGACATAAATGACACTGATGAATTCACTGTGTGACAGACTGAAATGAAGAACAGAGGTGAAATTTCAAAATGTGAAAGGCTTCCAAATTTGTGTCTGTGTCTATTAATAAATCCACAGATAAAAATAACAAATGGTATTTCCAGGAATTATGCAAAAAGAGATCATCTCTTATCTCTAGGGGTAAAACAGAGTATTCAGAAAACCAGAGAAGAAAACTATCAGTTCCACTGAATTCATTAAATGGTCAAGAATAGGACATTTCCACATAATCCCTGCCAGATTCTGTGTGGCTATGGGACTTGATTTTTAGTTCTGTTACAGGAATAAATCCGTGAAAATAAATTCTTGAAACTGAATATGGTTGTCAGCCCTACTCCTCAACTTCCCTTTCATAGAATCATAGCATCACTAAGGTTGGAAAGGACCTCCGAGATCATCAAGTCCAACCATCAACCTAACACCACCATGTTTACTAGATCATGTCCTGGAGTGCCACGTCTACATGTTTTTTGAATGTTTCCAGGGACAGTGATTCAACCACCTCTCTGGGCAGTCTGTTCCAACACCTCACTACTCTGGAAAGCCTTCCTGCCCTCAAGCAGACTGACGCTGCCTCCCAGTTTGGTGTCATCTGCAAACTTACTGAGGGTGCACTCAATTCCCTCATCCAAATCATCAACAAAGATCTTAAAGAGGATGGGCCACAATACCAACCCCTGAGGAACACCACTCATGACCGGTTGCCAGTTGGATTTCACTCCATTCACCACCACTCTCTGGGCCCAGCCATCCAGCCAGTTTTGAACCCAGCTAAGAGTGTACCTGTCCAGGCCATGATCCACCAGCTTATCCAGGAGAATTCTGTGGGAGACTATGTCAAAGGCTTTGCTGAAGTCTAGGTAGACTATGTCAACAACCTTTCCCTCATCCACCAGGTGAGTCACCTTGTCATAGAAGGAGATGTGGTTGGTCAGGCAGGACTCACCTTTCACAAACCCATGCTGGCTAGGTCTGATCCCCTGGTTGTCATGGACGTGGCATGTGATTGCCCTCAAGATGACTTGCTCCATGACCTACTCTGGCACTGAGGTCAAGCTAACAGGCTTGTAGTTCCCCAGTTCCTCCTTACGACCCTTCTTATAGATGTATGTCTGGATGTCATAAACATATTTCACTAATGGAAAGGATAAAGACACATATGTAATTTGACTTTCATGGGAAAAGGGAGAACTGTGACATTTTGCAAAATAAAAAACCAGTCATTTGTGGACTAGAGTGAGATATCAAGGAGGAAAGCAAAGTATCTTCCTAGAGCTTCCTCGTTTTCAAGCTATGCTAGAATAGAGATGGAAGAGTCTTTTCCTTAATTAAATATTGATGGTTATGTAAATATGTATTTTAGCTGTCTGCTTAAATGATGAACAGGATGACATTAAAAAAATTATAATGCTCTGAACAAAGCTCCTATGATGGTAATTACATCTAGTACATTACCTCATAACAAGCACTGCATTTATGTAAGAGAATTTTATTTCACTGTGGTTGTATACAAAACAACGAATCAAGAGCTACACTTCTGCTACTCTGTCATGAAGCTTTAGTGGAAAAGTCTCCTCAGAGGAGATTAATTTTAGATATTTAATTTTTCAATTATTCACAGATTTTCAGTCAACCATTAAAGTTCATTAGAGTGCTGAGTGCTGCATGTTCTACATCAAGCAAAAAATTTGCCACTTGTAAATATTTATTAACATTTCTAAGATACATTCCAAGTTTCCACTGTAAAAATCCATTAAACAGTCAGCACTAATTCATTAGAAACATCAAGGGTCTAAATTCCGTAGGTTTGGATCAGATAATAAGGAAGTAAATATCAAGGAATTGTAATTTCATAGGATTGGTTTCATAGAATCACTAAGGTTGGAAGGGACCTCCAAGATCATCAAGTCCAACTGTCAACCTAACACCATACAACCATCAACCTAACACCACGTTTAAACATCTGTTAAAGTGAATATATTTTTCTGGTCATCCTAACAGTCTATCCCTTAATTTTCTTCAGTGCAGCTAAGAAAGAATTGATAGACAAGTGCATAAATTTAAGCACTGTCCTAAAATAAGATGTTCTCTTGACCCAGGGCTCAAAACTTAAAATCGCATGTTCTAATGCAGCAATGTCTAACCCTGAGCCATGACTGACATGAAAACTCTTCGCTTTGGAGTAAGGTCTTCATGCCATTAAGGATAGCCACTGCAGCTGCTCAGTTTTCCAGGCATTACTACCATTATTTCTCATGATGCATTTAGGACAGACGGGAACATGTTTTCCAAGTTTGCTAAATTAGTTGGTTCCAAGAGGTAAATCCATTTTTTTAGACCTTTTAGACATTGTCAAGAATGGCAGTTCAAAAATACTCTCTCCTCTCCTCTCCTCTCCTCTCCTCTCCTCTCCTCTCCTCTCCTCTCCTCTC
>VWZZ01002058.1:82906-155194 GCA_013399095.1 Psophia crepitans | reverse complement strand
AGAATGACACTTCAAAAATGCCCTCTCCTCTCCTCTCCTCTCCTTTCAAAATGTTTTGACCACCATGAACTCTAGCAACTGTGATGCTTAATAACCCACAGACAAGAATAGTGGTTTATGAGTCTTAACCCTGGAACTGCTTCAGTCATACCAACTGAAGAACAAAAGTCACATAGTGAGTATGCTTTCATCCTAATCATTACAAACCTTTTTTCTTATCACAGTTTGTCTGTATAGAAAACTTTTAAAAACTGTACCTATTTTCCACCACTCTTTGTCAAAAATGTACTGACACAGTTAAAAAGAAAACTTGCTACCTTTTAAATTAATTTGTTGAAACAGATGTTTCCCCAAAGATGCTTGACTTCAGAATGTATCAGGTTGTTGAAAGTAGCCTCGGGAATATCACAGAAATTAAAGTTAAATTGTAAGATTACTTTAAAATCACATATTGTCCAAATTACCCTTCACATTTTTAAAACTGCACCTTTGCTTTTCTAGAAATATGAACAAATGCAAATATATTGCAAGAGGAAGCCAAAACTACAACATCCTAATGCAGAGACTACTTAATTCACTGAAAAAAAAACGTAAAAAAAGGGGGATGAATTCCTTTCTAGTGCCGCATTTTCGGATAAAATACTGCTTATGAAACTGCAGCTTTATTTTAGTCAGTACTACAGCTGAGCACATAAGAACTGTCAAAACACCATGAAGTAGGTAAATGAGAAGGAAGAGAGCCTTTCTACTGAACTTTCAATCACAAGAGTATTTTCAAGATTTCTTTAAAAAATAGCACTAAAAAAAACTACAAAAGATTTTCTGCTCATGTCACACTGACATATAATTTCATCAGTTATATATTTCTTAAAATGCTTGTAATAATAATAATACATTTTAAAATTGCTCTGCGTGGCCAACATTTGGGTATCATTCCTTATATGAAATTTTCTTAAGTACTTTACAACAGCCTATTATTTTATGGAATGTATTTTCTTTCTCTTATTGTGCAGAATAAATAGTATCCACAGCTTCCTTATTGTATTTGCTTTATGTGATATAATATATTCCTACATCATTGTGAGACTCTTCTTCTCTAATATCAGTATCGTCTTAAACAGCTTTCTTTAAAAATAATCTATTGCTTTATGTTTTAAGTGAAAGGGATAACAGTCTGAAAACATTGAAAGCACAGTCCCCTGGGTTCAGGTGTGCATGTGAGTCCACAGGTAGACACCATTTATGGAGAAACAGTTCAATTCTGAATTGTTGGAGGAAAAAAAAAATTAAAATTTTAACACTGTTCACAACTGGGCAAAACTGGCATCTCAACTTTGTTCGAAGTGGTTATCTTCTAGATGAAATTTAAATTGCTGTCTGTAAATTATTGTTGCAAAAGGAATTTTTCATTGTTAAGCAAATGAAAAGTGGCAATTCATGTGTCACAGGAATAGGATATTGTTCTAAAATTTAGGACCGCCTATTTTTCCAAGGGTGGAGATAAAAGAACGGTAACAATAAGATGATCTTATTTAAATGTGCCAGTATTCTGCATTATGTTTTTATGTGATAACTTTTGTATAGAAGTTCTTTCGAGGATATTAAATCTCCCAGGTAGTAGGTATTGATCCCATTCTTTTATAACTGCTGTGACTTTCAGAGGGTATGGAGAAATTTTTCTATCAGTGGTTGCTTAGCTCCTTTTCTGGAGCAAATCAGTTGTCTTCTCAGGCTAAATTATTCCTCACAAATTTCCCTGCTTTGGTTCCCAAGATGCATTTGAGTAAGATAGTTCAGATATGCCTTCATGGATTTGTACTGTGCAGTGGAGACATGCCATTATTATTGAAGGTATAAGTATGAATTTTGTCATATCCAATTTTATCCACCTAATATGTAGGTACCTGATCTATCATAATCATGTAGATAAATACACAGAGAGTGAGGCATCTCCAAAGGACAATTCATCTTATGCACTGTGATTACCTATCTAGGGATGAGAGGAATCACACTGAAGAGATTCATTTATCTCCAATGAAAAAACCTACATCACTAGCATAGATTAGGCAGCTAATTTTTAGGTGGCTAATGTTGGGTGAGATGAACGCCACCCCAGGTGATGGAGTAGCACAGTAGGTTAATGCCTGAGTCCTCTGTATTATGCAGTATCTGTAACTCCTGCTGATATTACTGTTTCTAATCAAAAACAGTTATAATGAGCCATCAGTCCCACTCTAATGTATCTGAGTAGGAAATTTAGTATTAGCCATATCATCAACTGAAGCCGTTCTTAAGGATTATTTCTGTGTCCTTGCTGAACAAAAACAGAAAGACAGCAAATTAAGCCGTTCTCCAGGCTTTGCCTTTCATCATTCTTCTCCCTCCCATATACCGAGTTGGCTTTAGATTATCCATCTTTCTACACTAGAGTGAGGAATTATTCAGAATATAATGCAACACATGAGAATAGTCTGAGCTTCTTGATGAAAGGCCATATAGTTTCCTTAGTTGTACACTTTGTAAGTCTTTGATCTATTATTTCTCCCAGTCTGCACGCTAGCAAAGTACAGTATGGGTACTGGATTTTGCTTTTTTCCAGGTTGACAGTCAGATCTTCAGATTTGCTGCAAGTTACTTCATGGCAGTCTTTCATTTTTGGCAAATATGACTATTCTGTACAACGGTAGATGAGATAGACTGAACTGGAAACAGCCCAATGACAGTCATTAGATATCTTGTCCCAGAATGTTCTTTGTTTTATTCTGTCAGTCATCTCCAATTTGTGAGAGTGTGTGTGTTTGGTGGAGTTTTTTTTAACATTATGTACAAATGTCCTAATCTATGGAGGAGCATTGTAAATTTAGAAACGTCTTTGAAATAGAGACTATCTTACTCTTTCATGTTTTTGAGAGTAATGCCCTCATCTATGATTCAGGATTCTGAATACTCTCCTGGTACAGATCAGACATGACAGTAGGAGCTGCCCAGATGATGCATAAGGAGTACCACCTTAGGTGGAACTGTGAAAGATGGATTTTTCTATGTGACATGGTGCCTGACCTCTCTGATCATGCATCAGAAATTTGCCTTGAATCTACAGGAAACCAGCAGTCATGTTATCTTAGCTATGCTGGGATGACAGAAGGTAAGTCTAAAAATTCCTTCCATTCAATGACAACTTGGCCAGATATTTACATTACCTTAGTGAAAGGGTTGTCCAGCCATTCAGCTACACTGTTGCTCTACTAGCTTCTTTTGCAAGTGTTTCGTCATTTCCAGTGTCTTGAAAAGAAACTGAATGCAACAAAGTAGCTGTAAAAATGTAGTGGTAAAAAACTAATTCAATTCAGTGATTCAAAATTACTTTTTCATATGTAACTGAGTCCTAAACAAATCACTGATACATTTCAATTAACTGCAACATTGTCAGAAATATAGTGCCTCTTTTTTGCGTAATTATAATCTACACCTTTCCTAATGTCACCTTGCTAGATGGTTTTCTTGGCATCTTTATTCTGATTTAAAAAGCAGTTATCTATTAATAATTTCTTTTATCTTTGTTCTCAGTTCGGTGAAGAAATGGTTCTATTCTACGGTATTTTGCTTCAATATCGTTTATATCTTATGGCTTCCTTCTGAAGAACCACAGAAGTAAAAGCTTACTTTCTATTTTTAAGCTAAGCTTCAAATAGTAAAAAAAAAAGGTGCAAGAATATGGCTTTTGGGGGAAGATTTAGAAATTCAGAGAAAATTTCAGATGTAACATTATACAATACTAAAATAGAGGAATAAAATATATTAGGATAATACCTATTTTTTATTCCATTGTTCTCATGGAGCTAAAAAAAAAAAGGGGGGGGAGATATCCTAAGATTCTGAGACTTTCCAAAAATCTAAGATTTCTTGAGGGTATAAAACTGCCATATCTAACCCTGAAAAGAAATCACATATTTGAAAGTTTGAATGTGGGAAAACAATAAGAAAGGTATTTAGCCACTGGACACCCCAAATCTGCTTTGAAGGAGGGGATGACATCGGTAGAAGGACAGTACCTGATGATAGGCAGTGCATCCCTCCCTGTAAGGTCCTTGTTTTTCTGTTTTTTCTTATTTGTTTATATTATCCTCACACAAGGAAAACACACCTTCACACTGTGAAACTTGTGAATAATAGTGTCATTAAATCCAGGCTTGTTTTTCAAATTCTTGGTGTAAGTATCAGCCGTCACAAAGATTTTGGATGTAGATATTAGATCTTTCCTAACAAAGCAGCTTCTCTTTGTTTATGAACTTTCTGAGAGTAATTCAGATGGGCTTCCCTGTTGGCTGCCCTGCAGTGGTTGCCTGCGTACCTACTCTTCTTCCCTCCCACTTTCATCTTCCACAACATAGTACCTCCTCACTAGTGATTGCCCCTCCATCCTCAACTTTCGAGTGCTGAAGGAGTGAAGAATTATTTCATAGGAAGTTATTCTGGTTGCTCTAACATAAGGCTGTTTAATCATTATTCATTCCGTATCAAAGCAGGCAGCCACCAATGACTACGATTTTCTAGAATTTTGCCTATATTTCAGACTAGTCAATAGAGCCCTGAAGGCAAAATTGAACCACTGAGTAAATTAAACAAAAAAGGAAACTGAGTTGACACAGGAACAGCGCTTGGCATTTGCATAGTTCTTTGTTGCCTTGGCTTTGCGTGTTGAACACAGATGAGAGTGCTCGCTGGGAGTGCAATTGTCTAAATACAAGAAGAGATTTGAAAATGGTGGCTGGCCCAGCCTGAATTCTGTAGAGAGAAATTGTTGCACCATTTTCAGTAGCAATTAAAGCTATTGAATATTTTTACAATTATTTGTAACAAGAAAATTGTGCTTAGAATATATTATACAGCTGGCCAATGTTTCTTTAGTTGTGTTTTTTCTTTAAAAGAGTGCTGAAGCATAATTACATAAGTGGCAGCAGAAAATTAAGTGAATAACATTTCAAGATCATATTGATTTCTAGACAAAACCAAAGGAGTGCTTATACTCTTTTTCACATATCCCAATAAGGAGAAAAATACAATTAATGTCTTAAGAAAAAATACAATTAAAAATTATCTGTGTAGGGAGGGAGGAATGGAAGTAAAGAAGAGAAAGTTTTTACTCCCAAACATATTGTACTAAAATCATTAATTCTATTCTCTCCAAGGGCTAACTGCACTTCACTCACAAAATAGACAACTATTCCATAAGCAGAAGCAAAACAGTGAAGGATCTTGATGTGTATTCATACGAGCTGAGATTTAGCTTCTGATCTCATGAGAAAAGCTAAAAAAAACAGAATTGGTCACCTAAACTGAAAATATATTAACTCTAAACCGTTCAGAAAAGAATTCATAGGCTCCCAATTGCTACAGACACAAAATCTTTTGCTACCCCAGTGTTAAGAGAAAAAAATACTGATTCTATTCCTATGGTGAAGGTAAGTCATGGCCATTTCAAGAATTTTATATTAATATCAATGCTTCATGGAGTCAGTGATAAACTAAGAATTTTAACAGCAATTCATATACAGAAAAGGAATATTTTCCCCTCGAGTGTGAGAAAATGGCAACATCATATGACTGGTGTCTAGCTCCGCTCAACATTTTTTCAGTCACACATGTTCTGTGAGAAAACACCGCTTCGAGAAAACTGAAATTATTCACAGAAATTGCTGCACAATAGTTTTCTTAAGTCTAAGGTAGACTTTATGGGAAGGAAAAGGAACAATGTAATTGCAGAAGAGCAAACAGCCCCATGGCTAGGGCATTCTCTGAGATCTAAAGCTACTCTGTACTATGGGATGTCACTTCACCAAACTTTCTGGGTCATTATAGCACAATATCATGTCAGGACAAATCCAAAACTCACAATGTGAGAAGGAAGTACAAATGTGCAGGATAGAAAAGGAAGTCAAACCACATACCATTAAATCCCCTAATCTGAAACCGGTGTCAAGGACGATGTAGGTTGCTGCACTGCACATCCAGCCCAGTATCCTAATGCAGATTCAAGGACCCACTTGCTTTAAAGAAATGCAAATACAGATAGAAACTTTTGCATTTCTGTGAGAGAGAGTTATTCTTTCCTACACAGGACAGAGAAGAAGAAAGTTGGCTAAAAATGTTTTTTGAAATTACTGTATGTTGTACAAATGTAAATAACACTTTTAAAATGTTGATTTTTTTCACGGATCATTTCTGAGCAGAAGAAATGGACAAATTATTCACGAGGGCTCTTGTGTACAGTAGTTTGTTCAAAACTGAACACTAAGGAAGATAGTAAAAAAAACCCCAACCGAACCAACCATACAACTCTACACCAAAACTAGCTAACACATGAAAAAAAATAGGGAGGGCTTATCACAGGACTAATTGTGTATCTCTGGAAGAAAATGACAAATATTTCAGATCTATATGATAAGTAGCCAATTTTTGACTTAGGATTCTGTATTGAAAAAAAAAAAGAAAAACAAAAAAAAACCCCAAAACCAAAAAATCCCCAAAACCACCAAGTTAATATGGGCTGCTAAATAATAATAGCAAAACCAAGGATAGGCTAATTCCTCCTTGTCGTTTTCTCTCCTGTGAGACAGAGAAAAAAGAAAAGCTATTTCTGTGTAAGCAATTATTAATCTCAATAAAATTACAATAATTTTTCTGCACTATTTTGACTATTACTTATGTCAAAATATGACCCAAAGTCTAAACTAACTTCAAAAAGTCCTGATAGAACCAGAACTCAAAACAAGTAATTTCATTAGGCAAGGCATTTATTTTCAGAGAATCACTGATTGGTAGGGGTTGGAAGGGACCTCTAGAGTTTATCAAGTCCAACCTACGTGACAAAGCAGGTGCCCTACACGAGGCTGCACAGGTAGGCATCCAGACGGGTCTTGAATGTCTTCAAACAAGAAGACTCCACAACCTCTCTGGGCAGCTTGTTCCAGTGTTCCATCACCCTCACCATGAGGAAGTTCTTTCTCATGTTTGAGTTGAACTTACTGTGTTCTAATTTTTTGGCCATTGCCCTTTGTTCTCTCACTACCCACCATCAAAAAGAGTCTAGCTTCATCCAATTGCCTCCCACAGTTTAGATACTTATAAATACTGATCAGATCCCCTCTCAGCCTTCTCTTCTCCAGGCTGAAGAGACCCAAGTCGCTCAGCCTCTCCTCATAGGGAAGGTGCTCCAGGCCTTTTATCATCTTTGTTGCATTTCGCTGGACTCTCTCTAGGAGATCCCTGTCTTTCTTGAGCTGGGGAGCCCAGAGCCAGACACAGTACTCCAGACGGGGTCTCACCAGGGCAGGGCAGAGGGGGAGGATCACCTCCCTCGACCTGCTGCCCACACGTTTTTTAGTGCATCCCAGGATGCCATTGGCCTTCTTGGCCACAAAGGCACACTGCTGGCTCATGGTCAACCTGTTATCCATCAGGACCCCTAGGTCTTTCTTTGCAGATATTCATTCAAAGTAAAAGAAGCTGAACATTTTCCAGTTATCTATTAGTTAGAAAAAATAAGATTTGAATGATGTTTGGAAGTCAGATCATATTTAAAGTCAAGGATGGTATGTTTTCTGCATAAAAGAAAATAATTTAGGAAGAAAAAGGAGAAATTTCAGCTTGTAACTGCTTTGACTATTGCTTATTTCAAAATATGACCCAAACTCTGAACTATTATCCAAAAAAAAAATAAATCACAATTAATTTATCTATTTTCAACTTCAGAAAATAAATTGTAAGCTCTGAGGCCAGAAAAACATATTGAAGTGTTTTGTTCTGCATTCCTGATTTTAGTGAGGTTCGCTCATGAGTCCTGCTCCAAGTCTGCTTTGAGGTGCACAAATGCGTCTTGTGTAACCCTTACCTTATCCTCACTGTAAGGTTAAACAGAGATGCAAAGTAGGGGAATGGCTTCCATAAGTCACCCTAGAAATCATTCGATCATGATTAGCAATTTAAGTAATTTTTAATAAAACTCAATCACAGGATATTTCCAAGGACTGGGTGATTGGGATTTTGTACTGTTCTGCTTTTGTGTTACAGCATGACATAGACTGTAGCAGCGATGTTACAGAAGAATTCTTCAGCCTGCCCCAGATAGGTGCTCGGTGTTCGCCAGGGCTGACCCGGCTGGTTCAGCTGTTCCGTGTTTGTTCATTCAATGGTTCAGTTCCGCAGAGCCACAGGAGGGGAGCTGCCTGCGACCTGTACAGACCTGAACCATTACTGCTCCCCAGGCCATAAAACAGGACAATCTCCAAAGCCACGGGGAGAGATGTAGCTAAAGAGTTTACAGCTTCTCCATTTGCGCTAGGAAAATCAAAAGCATGATTTTGGATCCTGTGTCCAATCCTAGTTATGCACAATGTACTTTAAGTTTTTTTTATTATTATTTCTGTAAGATAATCTACTAGCAAAGCAATCACATTTGTAGCAGTGAGAACCAGTGTTACAGTTTCCTTTTTTTCAGCATTGCTTTGAAATAAGGAAATCTTGCAGACGGCAATATCGGTAAAGTGTTAGCCTCTACCACAGACAGATCATAACCCTGTTAGTTATTAACGGTATTCAAAACTATGACAAACCCTAAGAGCCAATCAAGAAGGGAGTCCTAATCTGGCAGCCAGTTTGCAAGCAAGATTAGACAGAGTCTGATCGAGAGGTAAAAAACCTAAAGCAATAGAGGCTGTAGCACACACACTGAGTGAACAGCAGGATGACAACTTTTTATCCTGCATGCAAATGGTTGTTGTGAAAGGGTAATGAACGGAGATTGGTGACTTAGGAAGGAGATGACAGATTTGAGATTCTGCATGTACGGGCATCCAGAAGATTGTTATATTGAGAGATGTTTGTTGGTTTGTACATGTGGAAAATATATTATTTAAGATTTTTTTATTATTGAGAATGTTTATATTCTTGGGTTCCACACTGGATGATGATACAATTAATGCAAATCCCCAGAAAGTTAGAGAAGCCTGAGGGGAAAAAAATCCCAGAACCAAACAAAACCCCTGAGTCTGTACATGGTCTCTTATATTTGTTTAAGACGCAAGTCAAAGCAACCATTTAAAGCCTTGAGCTTAGATCAGAGATTTACATATATGAAACAGACTGGAACAAAGAATTTGGGAATTTGTCTCTGTAAATGCTGGGTCTTTACACAGCTGAAGGATAATACCTACTAAGTGGAATATGTATAGACCTTTTTTTCATTTTGACATGTTTTATATTCAAAACTTTCATCTTAATAAAAATGATATTATAAAAGTGGATAAATGATGAAATTATTCTGTCACATTCTGTAACAAGAATAAGAACACAGACATTTTGGCCAAGATCAGATTTGCTTGGCTAATGAAAGGAGAGGGCACAGCCTTGTGCTCCTGGTTTTAAGGACCAGCAGTGCAGCTCTACTTTCCTCACAATCTAAAGGACTGTCCAATAAAAAAGTTAACAGTGTTGAAGTGGTAATAAGCACAGAATTGTGATAGGACAGGAACTGAGCAGGGATAGAACCATAGAATCACAGAATCATTTAGGTTGGAAAAGACCTTTTCAGTCATCAAGTCCAACTGTTAACCTGGCGCTGCCAAGTCCACCACTAAACCATAGAACCATAGAACAGCTTGGATTGGAAGGGACCTCAAAGATCATCTGGTTTCAAACACCCTGCCGTGGGCAAGGACACCCTCCACTAGACCAGGTTGCCCAAAGCCCCATCCAACATGACCTTGAACATGTCCAGTGACGGAGGATCCACAACCTCTCTGGGCAACCTGTTCCATTGTCTCATCACCCTCACAGTAAATAATTTCTTCCTAACATCTAATCTAAATCTACTCTTCTTTGGCTTAAAGCCATTACCCCTTGCCCTATCACTGCACTCCCTGATAAACAGCCCCGCTCCAGCTTTTCTGTAGTCTCCCTTTAGGTATTGGAAGGCTGGTCTAAGGTCTCCCCAGAGCCTTCTCTTCTCCAGGCTGAACAACCCCAACTCTCTCAACCTGTCTTCATAGAAGAGGTTCTTCAGCCTTCTGATCATCTTCATAGCCTTCCTCTCTACTCACACTAAGTAGTCCAAATCCTTCTTCTACTGGAGACCCCAGAGCTGGACACAGTACTCCAGGTGGGGGTCTCATGAGAGTGGAGTAGAGGGGGAGAATCACCTTCCTTAATATTGCTGGCCACGCTGTTTTTAATGCAGCCCAGGACACGGTTGGCTTTCTGGGCTGCCAGCACACATTGCTGGCCCATGTTCAGCTTTTCATCAATCAACACCCCCAAGGCCTTCTCTGAAGGACTGCTCTCAATCCACCCAGCCCGTAGTTGTGCTTGGAACTGCTAGTTCCCTCAGGTGCTCCTCATAAGACGTAGGGGAAGCTTCTGACAACTTCTCACAGAAGCCACCCCTGTAGCCCTCTCCACTACCGAAACCTCGCCACACAAACCCAATACAATCACAAACACGTAACAATCCAAACAATTTACTAGCTCCCCTCAAAGCTCTTTGAATAATTGATGTCCCTTACTTGGTGGATTTTAGACCCTAACTGCTCAGACTTCATCTTTTCTGTATGTTTAAAGCAAAAATAAATAGCTATCTGTAACTGGTTGTCCCTGCAGAAGTCTGTGAGGTATGTATCTAACA
Source organism: Psophia crepitans (assembly GCA_013399095.1). Classification (NCBI taxonomy): domain Eukaryota; kingdom Metazoa; phylum Chordata; class Aves; order Gruiformes; family Psophiidae; genus Psophia; species Psophia crepitans. The sequence continues at coordinate 144,516 of VWZZ01002058.1, read as the reverse complement.
GGCAGAAAACCGGGAAAAAAATAGAAGTCTAGGAAGAGATTCTATTTCCAGCAATGTATGTCAATAGTCATTTTAAAGGGGGGTATGGAGGTGGAGGTGGGGAACACGGTGGGGGGGGAGGGATGACACACAGCAACTCCTGATATTTAAGTGCAAAAACATGAGAGTAAAATATCTGTGCCTCTACAGTTCTATTTCTTACATTGCTAGTTTTCTCCAAATTGAAATGTACTATTTTCAGCCATCTCTAACCCACAAGGCTTTCTCCAAAACCTACTCCTTCATTCCAAGAGCTGGCAAAGAAGGAGGAGAAAAGGCCAAGAGACTAAAACTGTAAGAAATTGTAACTGGCAGTAAATGGCAGTTAAAAAAAATAAAAGCCAAATTGAATTGTTGACTTTCTATAAAAATACAAGTCAAAACTTTCTGAGCTTATATGTATAGAATTATGCATAACTAGAAGATTGGCTTGCACGCTTGCTTTTTTCATTGCTTTGTAAAATAACTGAAATTTTTTGGACCTTGGTATTGTGTAGTTCCAAAGCACAGGACACACACTAATGACGGAAGAAGAAGGAGCAAACACATTGCTGGGGTTTTTTTTTATTTTGCTTCACCTGCTTTCTTTTGATTAAAACTCTTGGATATAACAACTTAAAAACTTTGAAGGATGTTCTAATGCAAAATGTTAAAATTAATTATTTTTTTTTTAGTGTGAAACAGAAACTAAATCTGCCAAATTTAATATAAATTGTCTCCACTTATCTCAGCTTTTTCCTCCTTACTACCCTTTTTCCCTGGCTGTGAACACTTCCTATTGATCTAAGCCTGGTGTTCAAATGTTATTTCTCAAATTACTTCTTTTTCCTAGCCTGATCAAGTTTTTCCCATGTCATATCATTATTAAAACATTGAACGGATTTTAAGACCAGTATAAGATTTAAGGAGAATTTTGGTGAAGCATACTTAGCATTATGTTAAAATAAACTGTTTGAGGGATAAATTGTTGCAGTTTGTATCATGCTGAAAGACCATAACGAAAGTCTTTAAGACTAAATTCTGCTATTTTTTCCTAAATTCTATTGAAACTGGCAGGAGGTAGAAGCCTGGCAGTTTTGTTTTTCCATTATCTTCCATGGCAGCAAGCCATCTGCAAAGGAAATGAAACAGATTCAGCCAGGGCAAAGCACAGTGCTACAGGATATCACCCCATGAAGACATAATACAGGATAAAAGAAGCAGATATTAAATAATTTATCAATGCTATCTCATGACAAGTGAATAGCAGCGTCAAGTATAGACTCATCTCTCCCTGTCCTGGTTCCTTCCCTAAAACCTTTCTCATCCTTTTTGAGGATGGTAATCATAGAATAGTTTGGGTTGGAAGGGACCTTTAAAGGTTATCTAGTCCAACCCCCCTGCAATGAGCAGGGACATCTTCAACTAAATCAGGTTGCTCAGAACCCCATCCACCTGACCTTGAATGTTTCCAGGGATGGGGCATAATAATGGCAATAGTCAAGACTGTATTCTAGTTTCCAAGTTTTAATTCTAAGAATGACATCATTCATAAAGCATAAAATATTAGTGACTCTGTGGCAGATGAATGTGCTTTTCATTCCAGGGTATGCTTCCTTGAACTGACATTTAAAATTAACATATAAATTAATTTAGCTGTGGTTAAGTGAATACAAATTGATATTTTGGCAACCATTCTGAGAACAATAAATTTATCATTTCCTCTTAGCCAGGAAGATCTACTATATGAGAGCATCCCCAATAAAAAATGTGAACCCAAGCTCCTGACATGACTGACAAACTCATTTGTCAGTAATGAACTGAATTGTTGACAGTAATTTACATAGCTTATGAGTTGGGCACCTGTAACAGTGTGCCATTAAAACTGGGCATTCATTTTATATTCTTTTCTTTTGTTTTTCCATTCTTTAGGGTGTGTGGTGTGTTGACCCTGGCTGAAATCCAGGTGCCCACCAAAGCCGCTCTATCATTCCCCTTGTTAACTAGACAGGGGAGAAAAGGTGTAACAAATGGCTCACAGATTGAGATTAGGACAGGGAAAGGCTGTTCCCCAAACACTATCCTGGGCAAAACAGACCAGGCTTAGAGAGGAATCAATCTGATTTATTACCAAGCAGAGCACAGAGTAGAGCAGTGAGAAATAAAACCACCCCTCTCTTCTTCCTGGGCTTAACTTCACTTCCGATCTCTTCCTGCTCCCTGCAGTGGCACAGAGGGCTGGGGCTGGGGTTATGGTCAGTTGATCACAAGATGTTTCAGCCGCTTATTCCTCCTCAGGGGGAGGACTCTTCCTTTGCTCCAGCGTGGGGTGCCTCTCATGGGAGACAGTCCTCCACCACCTTCTCCAATGTGAGTCCTTCCCATGGGCTACAGTCCTTCATGAAGTCATTGCTCCCATGGGTCTCTCCCATGGGGTGCAGATCTTCAGGAAGAGACTGCTCCAGTGTGGGTCACCCACGGGGTCACAAGTCCTGCCAGCAAACCTGCTCTGTCATGGGCTCCTCTCTCCATGGATCCACAGGTCCTGCCAGGAGCTTGATCCAGCACCAGCTTCCCACGGGGTCACAGCCTCATTCAGGTGTCTCCACCTGCTCCAGTGTGGGGTTCTCCATGGGCTGCAGGTGGTATCTCTACACCTCATCACCCTTCCTCCATGGGCTGCAGGGGGACAGCCTGCCTCACCATGGTCTTCACCATGGGCTGCAGGGAAATCTCTGCTCCAGTGCCCGGAGCACCTTCTCCCCTTCCTTTTTCACTGACCTTGGTGTCTGTGGAGTTTCTTATATCTTCTCACTCCTCTTTCTGGCTGCAAAAGCTCCTGTGATTGGGGTTTTTTTTTTTCCTTCTTAACTATGTTATCCCAGAGGCACTGCCACTGTGGCTGCCACTGTGGCTGATGGGCTCAGCCTTGGCCAGCGATGGGTCCATCTTGCAGCTGGCTGGCACTAGCTCTATTGGACACATGGGAAGCTTCTGGCAGCTTCTTGCAGAAGCCACCACCCCTGTGGCCCCCCACTACAAAAATCTTGCCATGCAAACCTAAAACAGGGTGGATAAAATACTATTATTGTTCTCAAGGCATAAGTCGGACTCTGCGCTGCTTCATATCAGTTGACTGGACTGTAAATATGAATCTGGTCATACAGGTTTGGCAGGGGAAAAAGGTATACGTGAGTGCTGCTCATGTCACTTTTCTCTGTGCTGTTGGTAGATGGCTAACGAAATATCCTACTCCAACTGACCTTCTACTCAGGAATAAACCTTTTACTGTTCTCCATCTGGTTTACTGGAGCATTATCAAAATAATATGAAAAAATCTATAATGTTTTTCTCACAAAAGGTTATTCACTTAGGATTCACAAGTTCCGGTGATTTCCAGAGCTTATTAAAAAAAAAACAAAGAGTGACAAAACCCACCTCTGTGAACATATACCCTTTGTTATGCTTATCAATGTGATATAACATACCTGAAGCTTATGAGATCATTTTTGTATCATACAAGTTAGACATCACTGACTTCATAGGATTTGCAGGTTTAGAACTTGGGAATTCCAGAACATTTTATCCTGTGAGGTTATAATTATGTGTATGTATGCATACCTGGAATGGCTGAATGGAATGTAGTAACAGAAATTGATGATAACGTCCATGCATACAGCTCCTGGTACACGTCTTACTTCATAGGTAGTTAAGGGGCAATTCCTTTTTGTACTGCTAAATGGGAATCACTTTTGCATCAATGCTTCCTATTAGATAGTCCACAATCTTCACTATTCCCTATGTAAGGAAAAGTTTTGCAATGTTAAATTGTGTGAAACCACTTCTGGTATGGCAATGTAACCATTTAAAATATTTAGTATTTGTTTACATTATGCTTTTTTTTTTCTTAAGAATTTACATGCACTTATTACTGGAGAGTAGCCACAAAATTTTTAAAGGAATAGCTGTAAGTCATCTGAGAATAGTTCACAGTCATTACGAACCAACTGCATAATGCTCATAATCCTGAATAACGCAGAAATTAACAGTAGAGCCCTGCAAAGCTGTGTAAATTCTGTAGCTATTCAAATTCTAAATCCACGCTGAAAGGGAACTTCATTAAGACAGTTGCATCTTATTTCCAGCTGCAGCTCAATCTTTAAATAACCATACTAGAAAAAGAATTTAAAGGCGCCAACTTATAGAAGTTATTAACGTGAATAAAGGACAAGTGCTTTACAGAGTAGTACCCCCTGTAAGCCTGTCTCCAAGTTTTCTGATGATTCACAGCGTATCCATGCAACCAACTAAATGACAGCTTTTGAATGTATTTCCTGTTCTTTCTTCATCCACATTTATAAACTGCTTTTTTTTTTCTCTCCCAGAAGTTTGGTTAGCCATTTTGGTAGCAGTTTTAAAAAACTTTCGTTTCATCAGTTTAAGAAAGAAAGATGTCCACTCAGCCAATCTGTGATGTGATCTAAAGATATATTTGGTTTTGCATGAATTTCAGCTTTTTGACTTATCTCCAGCTGCAATCAAGAAATGCTTTGATTTGCCCATATCTCTAACCTGCGATGTAGTCATCTACACATCGCTGTGGCTCGTTCTTGGTACCTCCATATTTCTGTTGCCACATATCCTGCAGACATATCTCTAACTCCATTACAAGAAATATGTGGACCCTCAGCCTATTGTGTACATAAAATTTTTATGTTTACTTTCACTCAGTTTGGTATTGTTTCTGATTAACTGTCAATTTAATAATGCTTCCGTTTAAACAGACCTTACAGAATTTTATGTTCAAGTCTGGAATTTTATGCTCAAGCCTATAAACAAAGTAAGGATGCTGCTGAACTCATTCTTTTTGAGTGCCTGCATACTGCATTCTTCAAGCTTCTGTTTGCAGGGAACAATTTCACAAGCTCTATCCTGTCTCTGATATATTTATAATAAAAAGAGAGACCCTTAAATTCTAATAGTTGTAAGACTAAGTTCATTTCTCTCACAGCACATTTATTCCATTTCAAATTTAATTTAATTTCATTGTTCTGCAATCTCATTTTACAGGTTCTTTCCCCTAACAATTACTTTTCTGGATGATTCATAAGATTTGAGTGGCTTATCCCAGAATCTCTGCCCCTGGCAGTATTCAGCATGCCAAGACATCAGATTCCAGTGAGAGTCAAAATGGATACCCAGGAAAAACTTAACTCTTCTGAACAGTTTAAAAACTGGAGAGTAGCCACAAAAGTAATTCTCCTTCTTTTGAAATCCATAAATTTCAAAATCAGTTTTTGGAAAGACGAGTGATCGCTTTAGTATGTTTCTCATGTACCGACTGGCAATGATCTTCAGAAATATGCTTACTTCATGGAAACATACTGATTTCTGAACCATGCTGGATGGTGTGGTCAACACACCTGAGGAACAGGATACCATCCAGAAGGACCTGGACTAACTTGAGAAGTGGGCCTATGTAAACCTCATGAGGTTCTACAAGGCCAAGTGAAAGGTCCTGCACATGGGTCAGAGAAATCCCCAGTATTGACACAGGCTGAGGGATGAGTGCATTGAAAGCAGCCTTGCAGAGAAGGAATTGGGGCTACTAGTGGATCAAAAGGTGGACAGAACCAGCAATGTGCACTTACACAACCATGTCCTGGGCTGCATCAAAAACAGTGTGGCCAGCAGGGCGAGGGATGCGATTCTCCCCCTCTATTTCACTCTCCTGAGACCCAGCTGGAGTACTGTGTCCAGCTCTGGAGTCCTCAGCACAGGAAAGACACGGAGCTGCTGGAGAAAGTCCAGAGGAAGGCTACAAAGTTGGTCAGAGGGATGGAACACATCTCCTTTAAGAGAGTTGGGTTTTTTCAGCCTGGAGAAAGCCCCAGGGTGACGTTATTGTAGCCTTTTGAGCTTAAAGGAGGCTTATAAGATGGGCACACATTTTTTTTTAGTAGGGTTTGTTGTGATAGGACAAGGGGCAATGGTTTTAAACTACAAGAGGGTAGATTCAGACTAGATACAATTAAGAAAATATTTTCAAATGAGGGTGGTGAAACACTGGAACAGGTTGCCCAGAGAGGTGGTAGGTGCTCCATCCTTGGAAATATTCAAAGTCAGGTTGGACAGTGCTCTGAGCAACCTGATCTAGTTGAAGATGTCCCTGCTTGTTGCAGGAGGTTGGATTAGATGGCCTTTAAAGGTCCCTTCCAAACCAAACCATTCTATGATTTTATGATAGCATGCTGTGTTGCTGTAAGTTGATTCTGAGCACAAAGTGTCTGCCGTCTTTTGATGTAACACTTTGAGCTCTTCCTCAAGGTGCATGATCCACTTTATTTCTCAAAAACTCTACAAGATGGTTGTCCATTATATGACACCCAATCTTTCAATATTTTCCTGCATATAGTTAGAAATTAAAAGGAGTTCAAGGCTTAAATTCATGTGGAAATGCAATGAGAAAGAAACACCAGAATCAAAATAAAGGGAAACTAATAAAAAGAGTTACACTTAGAATTCCACAAAATGTCTAACAGTAGTGAAATTTTTCCTCCAACAAACAATCCATCAAACCTGTGCACCAGTCTGCACTAATTTGAAGATCTCCTTCAGTTCAGTTCCACAGCAGTGATTATTCCTCTAAACGCCCTCTGAAAAGGGGTTAACCAAAATGAACTTAATTGCTGCAGGCAGACACAGGTAACCAGAACTTGTTCTTAATTGGCAGAAATCAGAGACTTTTTACTGCTCAGATTGACATGAACTTTTTTATTCACCTTTTTGATACACGCTTTATTGAGTAATAATTCAAGAGGGAAGAGTCTGCTCAACATCTAGTAAGGCACAGACACACTTCTCTACCTTGGCATCTACAGCTTTGCAACCAACCCCTCACCAGCTCCTCACCGAGACAAAATGGAAGCAGGGGTGTCAGAGCAGGTTTGAAGGTGGGCAGGCGTGCTGTGAGTCTTTGCCTTCAGGGAAGATGAGCTCCTTTTCATACTGCCCGTCCTGTCCATTTTCTGGTACTGATGCCACAGCCCCTGCCTTTTACCCATGATCTGTGCCTGGATTTTTGTACAGATCAGGGCAACGCTGTTTCCCTTCCCAGCAGCTGTATCCATGTACTGTGTACCCAGAACAAGCTGGCGAGGCAGGATTTCCCTGCCCAGAGTCCATGCTGACTCTTTCTTTACAGGCTGTGTTTATTCATCTGCTCAGTAATCTCATCCTTTAAGATAGACTCTTCCATTTCACCACAGATGAAAGACAAACTCAGTGGTCCACAGTTCCAGGATCTCTCTGGAGCCCTGTTTGTGGCGGGGACTTACAGTGGCAATCTTCCAGGTCGCTGGCTCAGTGGCTGCTTGTAATGATAGGTTACACATTTTGGCCAGCAGCTCTGCAATTTCACATTTGAGTTCCTTCACAGCTCTTGGGTGAATGGCTGCTGATCCTGGTGACTTTTTGACATCTAACTTATTCTATGCAGTCTAATACTTCCCATATACTTAGCTCAAATTGACATAGCTCCCATGACCGACCTGCTACAAAAAAAAATGCACTGGATGTTGGAAACTTCACAACATCTTTAACGGTAAAAAGAAAAATATACGAAAAAATAAGTCTCTCATTTTCTGCTGTGGCCTTATCCTCAAATACCACTTTAACACCTTTGTCATCAGGTGATCCCGCTGTTTTGTGAGCTGGCTTCCAGCTTCTGAGGTAAAGGCCTTTTTATTATCAATCTAGGTATCTTTTACAAATTCATCTATGTTTCCAATCATTTCCTGTGTACATATGATATGCCATAATTTTACTGCTCTCCTCTCTTGGACAACCTTTCTGTTTTTAAAGTCAATCCTTTCTGTACAGTAGCTTCCTTAAGCTTTCTGTTTAGCCGTACAGAGTTTTTACTGGGTCATTATGTTTTCTTTTTCTAAGCAGTTTACCTGGGCTTCTAACATAGTATTTTTAAACAGCCTCAAGGCTGCTTGCAGTCTTCTTGCTTTTTAGAGTATTCATTTTAGGGATATTTTTGCTAATTGCCTCATTTTTATGTAATTCCTTTTCCTGAAATTGAATCTCTGTATGCAGGATTCATTTAGCTTGCTCTTTCCAACTACACTATTAAGCCTAATTTTATTCTGATTGCTGTTACAGAGTGCTCTTCAACTAATACCACGTGAGTTAGGTCCTGTGCATTACTCAGGACCAAAGCCCAAATGGAAGCTTTTCGTGAGAGAGCTAAGATTAGTTGTTCTAGGAAACAGTCATTTATTGCATACAGCAGTCTTATCTCTACCTCTTGTCCTGAGGCAGCAATGATATAGTCTGTATACGGATAGTGAAAATCTCATGCTCTTGCAACCTGTCTTAAATTTGCAAGACTACCTAAGCACTATCACCCTCCAGATCAAAGAACCCAGAGTACCTTCCCAGTACTATTTGTTTATTGTTATTAGAGTATGAGATTTCTACCCAGAGTGTTTTTCTTTTCCCACAATATTTTTATGCTGTTAAATTTTGTATTTTTCTTCATGTACAGTGCACTCACCTGTACATCTCATTCCATCATCCTTCAAAGCTGGTAGCCTGGCAACACTATATCCTGTTAATTATCCTTTCACCAGGTCTCTGAGATGCCTATTGTATCAGGATTGCCATTTATTGCCAAAAATTCTGTTTTCCCAGTCTTATTTTTTAAGCTTCTAGCACTGGTACAGAAGCCAGTATTTTTTGGTTTTGCCCTTGGCCTAGCTTTGCCATGTTAGCCAGCTGCCATTTTAGACAAACTAACTTGCCTTCCCCATTTCTGTTTATTTCCCTTCTGGCCTTTTCAGAGGTGCGCCGAATAACATCCAGGATACCCTGACAAGTTGAATCAATCTGAACGAGCTGTTTCTCCATGTTTGTCAACATTTTCCCGGTTCCTAGTTTAAACAACCCTGTATGACCTTCTTAATTTTCAGAGCCAGCAGTCTGTCTCCCTCTTGATTAAAACAAATCCTGTTCTTCCTTTATGGGCTCCTTTTGTCTCAAAAGGCTTCCCAGTTCCTAAAGCACTGAAATACTTGTCCTTGCTACACCATGTTCTCATCTGTGCTCCACAATTCTGTATCCTTGCCTGCCTCTCATCCTTCATGCCCTGGAACTGGTAGCATTTGGGAGAATGCTATGATGAAAATCCTAATTTTGATCTTCCACTGGGAAGCCCAAACAGCCGTCCAGAGCATCACTCATACAGTGCTCCAAGTCAGTTGTACTGGCTTAGATCATGACTTCTAGATCCTCCTATGCACTCTCTCATTTCTCACTATCACCTGCTTCTTTTTGTGGTCTGCTGCTGAGCACCCTTGGTGAAAGAGCTGTCGCACTAGCTAGAGGGATGGCCTTATCTCAGACATTATATCTTTCCTTTTCAGCTTGGCACCCTCTGTCCACAAGAGTTTTTTTAAGGAGCACAAAGCTGTCACAGCGATGGACACCCACTCTGGAGCATCCTCATAAGTAGGTGTCATCTGTTTACCTTTCCTTTTCTTTTAGCTGTCAGTTTTCAGCAACTCTCAAAAGAACAGACCCAATCTCCCCAAACCACAAACTCCTTGCACAGCAAGAACGCATACAGAGATAGTCCCACAGGTAGTTAATTCTCCTCTTATCTTAGTCTATCATTAAGCTAACTAGCCGCAAATGAGATACACCCAAGAATGTGGGGGTGGAGAAGGGTATATGAGGAGTAATTTCATAAATGTGAAATGAGCACCTGCAATCCTTGCTAGCCATGTGGCAGCCAGTAATTTCAGTTACTGTTGTAGCATAGACTAGCTGAACCTTTAGATAAATTGGGGAATTAATTATATGAAACTATACGTAAGAAAAAATGTAAGCAAGAGAAAAAACACTTTAATAAAGAATGAACTGAGATACTTGTTCATGTCGTTAGATACAGGTATTCATACTAAACATTACTTGGTTCCAAGAAGATTGAGTTAATGCAAAATAGAAATATTGGTCCTCAAAGGTACAAGCTGTTCTGAATTTATATTGTGTTGAAAACCACAATAAATGGACAGATATGTGCCCTGAAATCTGGTTCATCCATGCACCAAAGGGGGAACAATCTTGGCCTTTTTATTTTTATTGACTTGATATACTAACAGAATGAACTGACAAAATTAATGACAGCAAGTGTAGAGTCTTGCATCTGGGAAAGAAGAATCCCATGTATCAGTACAGGTTGGGGACTGACTGGCTGGAGAGCAGCATAGGGGAAAGGGACCTGGGGGTCCTGGTGGACGGAGGGATGACCATGAGCCAGCAATGTGCCCTGGTGGCCAGGAAGGCCAATGGCATCCTGGGGTGTATTAGAAGGGGTGTGGTCAGTAGGTCGAGGGAGGTCCTCCTCCCCCTCTATTCTGCCTTGGTGAGGCTGCATCTGGAATATTGCGTCCAGTTCTGGGCCCCTCAGTTCCAAAAGGACAGGGAACTGCTAGAGAGAGTCCAGCGCAGAGCCACAAAGATGATCAAGGGAGTGAAACATCTCCCTTATGAGGAAAGGCTGAGGGAGCTGGGTCTCTTTAGCTTGGAGAAGAGGAAGCTGAGGGGTGACCTCATCAACGTTTATAAATATGTTAAGGGTGAGTATCAGGAAGATGAGGCCAGGCTCTTCTTGATGTCATTAAGTGATAGGACAGGGGGCAATGGGTCAAAGCTGAAGCATATGAGGTTCCGTGTTATTATAAGGAAAAACTTTTTCACTGTGAGGGTGACAGAGCACTGGCACAGGCTGCCTAGAGAGGTTGTGGAGTCTCCTTCTCTGGAGACATTCAAAACCCGACTGGACACGTTCCTGAGTGATGTGCTCTAGGTGGTCCTGCCTTGGAAGGGGGGTTGGACTAGATGATCTTTCAAGGTCCCTTCCAACCTCTAAGATTCTGTGATTCTGTGTGATTTCATTTATAGTATGTAGGGACCATGCCTAATATACTATACCTGTTACACTACACAAGGATGATGGTTTAATTGTTAGAAGAAATTTAATTGTTAATATAGAGATATAAGTAGAATTAGATAGAAGAGTTATTTAGTAGAGCAAACAGTATTTAAAAAAAATCCTGACTTGAAATAGATCAAAAGTTAAAATCTAAAAATCTACCCCATTTTTAATTCATAGGAACTTTCAAATCTCATTAGATGCAAATATTTCATTTTTATCATTCTAATAAACACTATTCATCCTTTGACCATTTTAACTATGACTTAAATATTAAAAGGAAATCAAATAAGGAGGCTTCTAAATGTCAACTTCATTCAGATAATTTTGAAATGTTTTTCCACCCCTTTTGAGATACAGCTTTATTTAAGCCATCTTTTACCAAAATAGAGATTCCAGCAGGAATTTAATTTAAAACTTTTCATGCATAGCTAGGTGGGAGATTAGCCATTTGACTTAGTAGTTAAATAAAACATAGGAGTCAAGTAGTTTAGTAATGTCAGTTCTATTCCTGGCATGCCAAATTTATTTATTTATCTCATATAGACACGACACATTTTTCATATGTTGACTGCTAAAATGAAAACAATTACGGCCAAATTCTCTTTGGAAGTCAGCATTCACAACCTTGAAGAATTGTGCTCTGTTGAATACTGTTTTGAAAATAGAAACACTCCCAAATTTCCTACTCAAGGTTTAGCTGTGAATACATTGTAATATTTTGTTGAATCAATTACTGCTGGCTGGACCCTTCAGAATCTTCTGGTGAAAGCTCTTTTTATATCAAAAAAACCTTCAAAATCCTTATTACATTTTAACATACAGGAGAAACATCTACACCCAAAGGGAATTGTAATTACCATGCAAACCTACAATGGTGAAAATCAAGCTCACTCCACCAGCTCAAACTACAGGGATATAAAGATGTATTAACCCCTCAAGAAGGGACTTTTCTGGTTCTGTGTACAGGGGAGAAAGGACAGGAGCAACTCTCATAAGTCCATGGGGCCAGAAGGTATCCAACCGAGAGTGCTGCGGGAGCTGGCGGAGCAGTTTGCCAAGCTGCTAGCCATCATCTATCAGCAGTCCTGGCTAACAGGCAAGGTTCCAGTTGACTGGAGGTTGGCCAATGTGACGCCCTTCTACAAGAAGGGCTGAAAAGAGGATCCAGGGAACTACAGGTCTGACAGCCTGACCTCAGTGCTGGGAAAGATCCTGGAGCAGCTCATCTTGAGAGTGCTCACTGAGCAGGTGCAAGATGGACGGGGAATCAGGCCCAGCCAGCATGGGTTCATCAAAGGCAGGTCCTGCGTGACCAACCTGATCTCCTTCTATGATCAGGTGACCCACCTAGTAGATGAGGGAGAGGCTGTGGATGTCATCTACCTGGACCTTAGCAAAGCTTTTGATACAATATCGCACAGCATTCTCCTACAGAAGCTGGCAGCTCATGGATTGGACTGGCACGCTCTTTGCTGGATAGAAAACTGTTTGGAAGGACACGCCCAGAGAGTTGTGGTGAATGGCGTTAAATCTAGTTGGCGGCCAGTCACTAGCGGCGTTCCCCAGGGCTCGATCTTGGGGCCGGTGCTGTTTGACATCTTTACTGACGACCTGGACAAGGGGATAGAGTGCACCCTCAGTAAGTTTGCAGATAACACCAAACTGGGAGGCAGTGTCAGTCTGCTTGAAGGTAGGAAGGCTGTCCAGAGAGTTCTGGACAGGTTGGATCGATGGGCCGAGGCCAGCTGTATGAGCTTTAACAAGGCCAAGTGCCGGGTCCTGCACTTTGGTCGTGTCTACCCTAGGCTGCGCTACAGGCTTGGGGTGGAGTGGCTGGAAAGCTGCCTGGCAGGGAAGGACCTGGGGCTACTGGTTGACAGCCGGCTGGACATGAGCCAGCAGTGTGCCCAGGTGGGCAAGAAAGCCAATGGCATCCTGGTCTGCATCAGGAACGGCATGGCCAGCAGGAGTAAGGAAGTGATTATTCCCCTGTACTCGGCTCTGATGAGGCCACACCTGGAGTCCTGTGTCCAGTTTTGGACCCCTCAATACAAGAAGAACATTGAGCTGCTGGAGCATGTCCAGAGAAGGGCAACCAAACTGGTGAAGGGACTGGAAAACAAGTCTTATGAGGAGCAGCTGAGGGAACTAGGCTTGTTTAGTCTGGAGGAGGCTGAGGGGAGACCTGATGGCTCTCTACAACTACCTGAAAGGAAGTTGTAGTGAGGTGGGTGTCGGTCTCTTCTCCCAAGTAACAAGCGACAGGACAAGAGGAAATGGCCTCAAGTTGCATCAGGGGAGGTTTAGGTTGGATATTAGGAAAAACGCCTTCACAGAAAGAGTAGTGAGGCGTTGGAACAGACAGCCCAGAGAGGTGGTTGAATCGCCGTCCCTGGAAACATTCAAAAAACATGTAGACACGGCACTCCAGGGCATGGTTTAGTAGGCATGGTGGTGTTAGGTTGACGGTTGAACTTGATGATCTTGGAGGTCCTTTTCAACCTTAGGGATTCTGTGAGTGCCACTAAAGCTGCAACACTGTTTGTATTATATGAGTTAATAACAATTAAAAGTTTGGCAAGGAGAAAGGTAGAGTAAAAATCCTAGTCTGCCACCAATGACTAGAAGGCTCTGCTTTCATGGACATGGATGTCCACAATAAGCGGACCATCCTGACATCTATTTACCTCTTTTCTGGCTGTTGCCTGATCAGGAGATAGAAAACTTTTCCAATAGTTGTATTATGCAGTAAACTTCAACTACTTTGGACATCTAGTGCTGTGATAAAGGTTATGCAGTTCTCTTTACCTGTACATTTCCACAGCTTCTTGTTGAGGGTTCTTCAGCATTGGTAACAAAATAAAGTTGGATTAATAATGTTGTTATATCCACACAGAACAGTCTAATAAGATCAAAGGTTCACAACAGGCTTTGTCTTTTCTAAAGGGAATGTGTTTTCAGGTGATAAACTCAATGCTAAAGCCTCTCAATGGGATTTTCCCGATGTTAGAGCTAGCAGGAAAGAAAGAGGCTATACAAAAATATGTCTATTCCTTCTGGGAGTAGGATCATGCTAGTGCACTGCCTTCTTAAATTGCCTTCAGAGAGTTTGTCCCATTCCTAGCAGCATTCTGCAATTTCCCACCACAGTAAAACCTGATGCGGAAGAACTTGATATTACAGTCTGCTTCTCAGTAGACAGATAAGACCTCAACCAGCATAAATAATGCCCATGACTACCCTGCAGTGACTATTTATTTGATAGTATAGTGTGATTTACAGTATCAAACGCTTAAAAAATATCTAAAGCTGTTGTGCTACATTTCTCACATTTATCAAATTCTACAAAAGTTTTGTTGGTTAGATTGATCTATGCTGCCTTAAGATGTCAGCCCAAGCCTTAAGGAAAACTGATTTGTAAGTAAATATCACTTGTAAAACTGTAGTGTTCAGGTTGTGTGCTCATATGCCGTTCAAAATAAGATAAGCAGGAGTGATATTAGTGTTTCTGTGGGTTCAGTTACAGCTTCACATTTCAAAGCTGAATTTTATGTTCACATTGCTATAAACAAAAGTGTATTGAGAAAGAAATAACTATGTGTTTCTCGGCAGAAGAATTCAGCTATTGTAAGAATTCTGCTTCCAAATTGTGTAGGCTATGGATCACTTCTTGAACTTCTGCGCTTTTTTTTTCCCCTAAGACTAACAGTTTTTTGCATGAGTTTTCATTTAGAAACAACATGCAGTTATCTGTGAAGTAACAACCTCTGGATTCATTTTGGGAGGAAGGGATTCAAAACCTGTATTTCGTGTCTGCGGCATTCTGAACAAACAAATAGGTGAAATTTGCACCTGAAATTGTATAAATGATATTCACCACAACATCATGAGAAAATAGTCCATAGTAAACTTTTATGCATAGGAATACTCTTCTGGGTAACTAGAAAAGTCTGATTATGAGTATCACTGCACCCTGTACCACACATATGTACGTGCAAGATGGTCAGTTTACCTGGACACAGCCATCTTTTTCTATGAGGTCTACTAATGAAAACAAATCCAAAACTTTCTATATAAGCAAGCTGTGAAAACAGTTAAGCCTCTCAGGTGTGCAGAACTCAGCTTTGTGATGCTGTTCATTTATTTATAATGTGTATCATCTGTGCACAATTTCACTATGCTCCTGGAAGAGTTGTTTTTGATGATAATATAAAGAAAAAAAACAATAAGAGAATCATCACTGTTTAGGGATGTATATCTTTATCAATGGTTTGATATTTTTGAATTTCAAAACATGGAATTATGTTGTAGGGTACCTACATATGTGGGGAGAACCTAAGCTTCAATCAAACCCTGCACACCTTATGGAACTAAGGGCTCAGGCCCCATGTCCTCCCTCTTCTTTTGCCATTGTATAAATAAGCATGGAATTTACTTAGCTTAATTTTAGATATCTAAACTGTAAGTCTCCTCAAACAGATCAGAGTAACTGCCCTCTGGAAGAGTATACATCTTTCTTTTGGCTAAATAAATAGCCAAGAGAACTAACTAGTTTAGTCCAGATACATACAGTTTAGACAGCTAAATTTGAGAGAGGTTAGCCCAGAGAGTTGTCACATGTATTTGCAATGCAGTTTTCTTTAGCTGGAAAACTGCCATTCCACAGTAGAAAAAGTTAAAAAAATGCAGCTGAGTACTGTGTAGAAATGATTCAGATTGTTTCAACTCGACCATCTCAAAACACACACTTTTAACTTTCTCCATCCCATAAGAAACACTTCCATGATCTGTATCAACATCCTAACCCATTTCAGAAGACTTGTTTTTTACTGAAAAACCCCCACATTTATTCCTTTTGCATTTGACCTAATCTAATCTTGTACTTGCAAAATAAGCCATCTCCGTTTCTTCTAAGTATGAAAAATTCCAGTTCCACAAGATAATTTTCAGAAGACCATGGGCAATTGGAAAAAAGAGGGCTAAGAAGAAAAACAATTTAAAAAGTCGCAAGAATTCTAGTGATTTTATTCTGAATAACAAGAAAAAAATATTGAGCAAAGCTCCATGTCCTTCCATTCCCCAGAATGCCTGGACTTAAACTGCCGTGAACATGTAAGAGACATGCTATGAAGTTTTATACTTGCACGGTGAAAGTTCTTCAGAAAATCCGTTCCCATTTCATAAAGAATTCTAGAGAAGCCAAGTCTTAAAATTTGCTTAAAAAAATTAAAATTAGAAAACCACTGAAAAACTCCCCTTCTTCACCTCCATCACCGTCAAATGATTTTTTGCCTTGCTGTTTGTTCATCAACGTATACTACCATAGAATAATTGAATTAGAGAGAGGTGGTGTCCTCAGACTGTCTGCCAACAAATTTGAGGAAATCGTGTTCCAGTTTACTTCTTGGCTACTTTTTTCAGCCAGCTTCTGATTTCATGGCCCTTTTGCAGTAGTTCCTAGAGAATTTGACCATGATGAGAGTTTCCTTTCACTGACTATTTAATTGAGTTACAATTGAACTATGGTAGCCATTAAAATCCTTGCTGCTTCCTCTTCTCACTAGGAGAAGCTGGGAGACGTTTATTTATTGGCATATGCCATGTTTTGTGTATGGTAGGATTCTCACAAAGTTCTTCGCATCCAATTAAAAAAAATTCCAGCAGAGGCTCAATGTGGTTAAACACAAAGCCAAATTCAGCAGTGTAAGACACACGCAAGCAAAACCACTTCAGATGGCTACCACAGACCTTGTTTGCCTTACCTCACCAGGGAAATTTTAAAAGTACAGTCTTTCCACTAGGGTCACAGAAATTGCCATCAGAAAGTGTTGGGAGCAACTGGGAAACAAAAGCAGCTCATGTTGTGCAGTTACCCTGTGACTTCTGCAGTACCGCAGATACGGATCCATGCCAGCATCACAGACATTACAGAAGCAGGGAGCACGTTTCTCTGATGAGCTGACACAGAAACCGGCACACTGCAGGTTCTGGGACATGATTAAGTTAATAGTCTTGCTGAGAATCTTCACTTACAACAAAAGGATGATCATCAAAACTATGTAGTCACAGTTAAAGCAGACGTGTCAGGAAGACAAATCTCATTTGGTTTATGTCCGCAGGATATTTTGAATGCGTGAAAAAGGCATCTGTAGGGCCTTCATGCCCACTTTGTTGGCAAAGAGAGTGGATTCCAGTCTACCACCTGGGTCAGACTGCAGAACGCAGCTTAAATTTCACTGATAAGCTTGTAGCAGCAGAGTCTATATGCCTGAGGATGTTTCTTTCTTTTTTTTTTTTTTTTCCCCAGCTTCATGACTCATCACCTTCCATGATCCATTCCCTATCTGAAACGGTTTGCAGCTGCAGGGCAGTGACTACAACTGACCTTGGCTTACCCTCTCTCTGGACCACTGTCTTTCTGCTCCTATCGTTACTTGTATTTCATTACACAGTCCAGTTCAGAACTGTATTATATATAGCTATATTCACAAAAATAAAGCATTAGCATCAGTGTATCAGAAATAATTTAATATATAAAAGGGAGTTATACAACTCTGCATCAGCCAGTCACTTCACAAAACAGTTCACATGGCAAATGATTTAACAGTTCCTCCATTCAGAGCTTTGATCTCTCCAGTCGCATTTAAGATCATATACTGTCAGGCAAAAGGCATCTAATCCAAACGTTGTGTGTTTCTCTTTGAAGTACTTCACAGTTGTATTTTTTAATTGTTACCAAGTCAGTACCACTAACAGGTTTAATGAGTCACCTACAGAGAAAAACCTTGTTTGCCCACTCTCTGTCTACAGTGTATTAACATTTCATATCTCAGTGTATAACTCATTTTATATCATATACCTGCCAGATGTTTGTTTCCCAGCAAATATTTTTTTTTCACAATTCCAATCTATATTATTCATCTTTGTTTACCAAATAAAGCTGCTGCTATTGCATGAAAATGTGCACCTCCCTGAAGCACCTTTCAATTCTTGAGGAAGGTTTGAGCTTTATAAGATATTGAGTATTTACTGTTAACCATACAACAATATAAAAGCAAAATATTACAGGCTTGATATTCGTTCATACAAAGGTCCTCTTTGTATGTGCAGGTAGTTCCCTAAGAACCTAGTTCTGCATCCATTAGTAATGGCAAATATGCTATAATTTTACATTTACTGCCTGCAAGATTCAGCTGTGAGAGTCTGCTTTGCCAGAGTTTAATTTTAGTCAGGTGCATAAAAGAACTTCTGATCTGAACTCAGACATTTTTAAGTCTGTTTTAGCTAACCCAGTGAGAGGCATGAGTTACAGTCTAACCTCCATTTTAGTGGTGTTTTAACCTTCCTTTTACAGTGAGGATGACATGTAGTTAATTTATAGCTTGGTGATCCTTTGGGGCTATGTTTATATGGCCATCTATATATTCCTTTTCGCCGCACTGGATGCCGCAAATTACCATATACCCTACATTGTTTTAAGAACAAGCAAAAGGATGAGAAATCACTGAATTTCTAGTGTATTCCCAGCACTGACTTGAATGCTGCAGTCATACAAGTTTGAATGTGACAAGTGGTAATGATGATTTCAGCCTACTTAGGGTACCTCTCTTCACTCCTAAAGGATTGTCCATTGCTCTTTCACAGTCAAGAGTCAGATTGGGAGCTGCAACACAAATTTGACATCTTATCCTTTTTTCTTTTTCTTTTTCTTTTTTTCTTTTTTAGTTTATTGTATTGTCACTGGAAGTCTATAAAAACATTCAGTCTACTGTAAGATATTGTCCTGGGATGAAGACTCTCCTAGGTACCTCAGGATGGCCCAAGAAGAAAATAAGCACAACAGTTAAAGAGTCCAATTAATAATAACACATGATGGCAAGTTAATGATCAAATAAATATTTTAAAAGCATTCTTAGAAAAAAACAAAAACCAAAACAAAAACCAAAGCCCCTTTAATTCACTCTTCAAAAGCTCTAATCCACTGCAAGTTTTGCAAACTGGGACTGAGGTAAAAAAAAAAAAAGAAAAGAGAAAGGAAGAATCCAATATTCAGCTGGGAATTTTACCTCCCAAGAAGCAGACACTACTTGCACTCAGTTCTAAGTACATATAGTGTGTTTAATCTGCTCAGCTAGATTAATTTGGCAACCTGTAATTTATGGCCATTTATGCTGGCTAAAATTATGGTGCTACTTCAGGTTTAGATTCTGTATGCAGTATACCGCAAAGATCAAACGTGCCGGTCTTCACCTTGAACAACTTTGTTCAGATAATCCATAACTTTATCAATAGACATATCTCAAAGAATCCATGTTGTAACATGACATCTAATAAACCGTATCTGGTTTTGCTATAGCAAGCCACAAAAATGAGGGAAAAATCTTTCCACGAGAAAAGATTTTTTTCTTCTTCCACCTGTCATAGTTCTCCCCATTTCATGATTTAACTTCAGGCATCCTCACTGCATCCAAACAGTGGGGGGCACTAAGAAATTAGGAGACCTCACTAGCACTGCTGGTAAGCATGTATTAGATCTGCTTTACTTATTTGCTGCTTAATTCAACCTGACAGTTGATTTTTTTTTTAATCTTCCTACAGCAGTTTAATAGAACATTGAAATGACTAAGGAGAAAATTTGATTATAAGGGTTATGCAAAAAGAATTCTAGAAACAGAAATGAAATTTCTTTCCCCTATTTCCTTTTTCAAATCTGCCAGAATGCTTCCAGTTACTCCTGCTTAATTTCAAAGGGTAATTTGTACAAGTTCATAACTGACATAAGATCATAACCTGTACAAAGATTTATATCTACAAAAGGTCTAGATAGAATTTTGCTAAGTTTCTGCTGAAAAAGCTTTCAAGATTGTAATGTGATCATATTTGGACAGCAAAGTAGCACTGCTCTCTGCTGGTTGTTATAAAATTAAATTGCTACTTGGCAGTTGCATGAAAGTTCCTCGATATATTTCCTTGATTTATCTTTAAATTATGCTTTTATTTGGATTAAGAGAGATAAAGAAATGTTTATTCAGCTATAAGGCTAAAACATAACTGCTTGCTGCTCTGATAAATGAGCAATTCTTGGATAAGACATTCTCAGACAAGGAGTCACCTTTGCAGAATTTTACATTTGAAGATCCCTCAGTCTTTCTGACATAACCTGTATCTGTATTCTCATCTCTAATAACTTGTCAGATTTTTCTACTTCTTTCTTTACCCTGGTCTTAACTTTTGTCAGAAATTAATTCTTTGTTCATAATACAATCTTAGTTTCATTTGAGAAACTGAGACAGCGTGAGCCCAGCTGAACACTGCGTCAACACACAGCTCTAATCAGCAGAATCTCCATAAAAAGAAATTTCCTAAGACATCTCTGTACCTTAGGAAAGGAAAAGCCAGATCCTTTGCTCCCCTTGCTGTGAGTAGTATACATCACACTCCAACCTTTCCAATTACAGATCCTCTTGACAAATGAAGAGACTTCTTCCATGTTCATGCAATAGCCAGAGATGCTAGTCCTTGTCAGTCAACTGCCTCCTCTTTCCTTGTCTCATCCAGAGGGCATTTGGGAGGGCCCTGAGGTCAATAACCACTGCAGCAACATCAGCTCTGGGCATTTGAGGGTCATGAGTTAGGATCCTGAGGCCTGTAATTTTAAGAAGTAATGGCTTTGAAAGGGGAATATTTCTTGGTTTTCAGACATCTTTTTAGGCTCTACAGCCACAAAGACTGATAACGTATTTGTACATTAACTTCCTTCTCTGTCATTGATTTTTTTTCTTTCTGGAAATACATCAGATCTCATTTTATTCCTATATGCGCAATGCTATGAATCATCAGAGTTGGTCAAGCTTGGACAATTTCCCAATCTAAATTAGGAGGACTTTGAAACTTGACAAGGACTGTGTTATTAGAAAAAAAAAAACATGAGCAGCTCTATCCTAGCAAACTACAATGAGAGAAGCCTAAAGCCCATTTATTACTAGCTCTAAGTGCAGGCTGGGAGTGGATCCTCCTTTCACTGTGAGATGGATTAAGGCTGTGTTAACTTTCCAAGTCCAAACTTCACAAAGAAAATCTAAATTCACCTTGAGGATGAGAATGCAATGCTATTACATTAACAAAGCACTATTTGCCACAGAACTAAAATAAAAATTTTATTTATCCACTGTAAGGAAAGCAAAATGTGGTTTTAATCTCTGACAAAAAGGGAAGAGAATAAAAAAACTAACAGTGCTTTCCTCCTAATGCAGTTTTATTTCAATATCTCTAAAACAAACAGAAAAAATTAATTGGTATGCACTAAATTATGTATGGAAGGTGAGATTTTTCAAAGGCACAAAGGACAGTCAGATGTCTAATTCCATTTATGCCTTTATAAATAATTATCATCAACACTAAAAGTAAAGCTGTGATATGTGATGAACATCATCCCAAGCCTTTCTGTCCTTTTAAGTAAGTAAAACATTGTCACCTTCTGTGCAGGAGAATTCCCTGAAAAAGCACAGCAAACAAGCAAGCAAAACACAACGGCTTCAGAGTCCCCAGGAAAGGCACGCAGTGACTTTTTAAAAATACTTTGTCAAATCTTGCTTTTCTCAAAATTGCAAACACAACAACTGACAATGGCTTTGAAACAGGAATGTTGTAACTCATGCTCCTCCTTATTTCAAACTTGATAGTTCACTGCCCCTGTCAGGTTACGACTCTGGTATGTTTTGTTTTGACTTTGTCGTCTGTTCCTTGGCTAAATTTTGGTAGTAGGCTCTTTAGGATAAAAACCAGTCCTAGTACATGTTTACACAGTAGCTAGAAAGACATGTCCCGTTCTTAGATTTAGGTTGCCATGTGACATTAAACTGCTTAACCAATTTAAAGCATTTACCTAGTCTCTGACAAACTAGGACATTATTTGGACATATATCCAATGTAAGATTTCTTCCCTTTCTCTTAATTTTAAATTAATTTGTAATCTTGAAAATAACCCAATTAAAAGAGCATTTTCCTATATCAAAGAGAAGAAAAAGCTTTGACATGCCAGATTCTTATTCCAATGCTTGGGAAATTATTTACATTTCTTCAGAGAATTTAGAACAATGGAGTTCTGAATTCTTCATATGTTTTAAATAAAATGTAGGAAAAGGCTGTTAATGCAAAACGTATGTAAGCAGGTCTAATTTTCACTATAATTTCCCACATTTCCTTCTTCTTCAATTTCTCACCCACCTGTTTTTCTTTTTTCTTTTCCCTCCAGATCAGTTCAACTGTTACCATGCCTCAGAGGAAAAAGTATTGCACAAAAATATGCTTCACCTTAGGAGATCAAAGCTGTTTTAACACTGTTTTTTTCCAAGATTCTTTTAATCTTAGTGGCATCAAGCTCATTAGAAACAACAACAAAAAACAAGAGAAAGAGATGTTTAAGCTGGGATCAGTAAAAAGAAGCTTTGATATGTAGTAGAAATTAGTGACAGAAAAAATATTCATGCTATAAAATGAGACCTGGAGAACTGATTATGCAAGAGGGATGGAAATCCAATTTTTAGTGTCTCACTTCATCAGTACAAAACAGTTACAGGGCAGATTCTATCTGTTAGAGTGGAAACAGTGGGGAAACTTGTAGTGTAAGGAACAACCCAACAGAGCAAAAGTATAACCCTAATAGCGCAATTTTAATGAAATATTTATGGAAATGGAAAACCATTAGCTACAGATTTGTCCAATTGTTGTGTATTATACAGAAGAACAACCCATTGTAAATAGCATGCCATTAACTAGTGCAAAATAGAGTACTATAAATGTCATGCTGGTCTCAAAAAGAATGTGTGAAGCGTATAAACAAAAGCATAATCACCTTACTTCCCTTTCCAGTTCAATTTGGTTGACTTAAAAGCTTCAGCATTTAGAAGTTAATACACTGGTTACAATCTTCGCTTTGTGAGAAGAATGGGTTAATTTCCTTTCCCATTTCCATTAAAACTGTTGTCATGAGAACAAAACAATTCTATACCATTTTCAGTTGCCTCATTCTCTCTTGAAAGATTGAGACTTCTGAATTTTAAAGCTCTGGAGTACCTCTGAAAGAAAACAGTTTGCTGGACACTTCAGCCCTTTAAATAGTCTCTATTTTTGCTACTTGTCCCTTCCAATTTTTGTCACCAGCTGTGGGAGCTAGGTGACTGACACTCAGCTCTACAACTCTATGTCATTGGAAAAGACAGTGAGGATTGTCAGCTCACCCCTACCCACTGAAGACTGCAGCCAGGTTGAACATCATTGCCTGAGACTCAGCCCAGCCAGGGCCAGGCACTGTTACCATTCAGAAGAAACAACAGAAGAGACTGGCAGAGATATTGGCTGCTGTGACGGATGTATAGATGGGTGGATGGATGGATGGATGGATGGATGGATGGATGGATGGATGGATGGATGGATGGATGGATACATTAGTCAGCGCTCAGGCTCCACATTTTTCCTTGTCTGTTCATTTTGAAGAAGAGCTATTGTAAAACTCTTGAGAAAAATATTGTTTCTGAATCAATTCAAAACTTTAAGTGGCAAAGTTTTTACTCACAACACAATTTCTTGAATTTTGATTCATCTCAGTATTCCGCTGTAAGGTGTATTTCCATTTAGTAAAGAAACCACAGTTGTTCTTTTTTCACTTGTAATTCCTGCTACATAAAGTATATTTTTCCTCCTTCCAACATGAATTTGTAAAAACTGCTTGTGGACCCGGTAGTACTAGATCTTTGCCACCTATTTTACCAAGTGTGAAAGATGGCTGTCCTTTTGCAATGCAAGGAGAATATCCTACTCTACTCCCTACAGTTTCATTTCCAGTTGGTTTCTGGATGCCTTTCAAGGTGTTGCTTTCAGTCTGCAAAGTACTCAACGTTTTAGACCTTTGTTACTGTTTCCCTTCCATGCAACTTTTAGCAGCTGAAGTTACCTGAAGCTGTTGATGCAACGTGGAAACATTTCATTTCAAACTCCTGTGCTCCCTGTGCACACACGCCATGCACACACGAAAGCTTGAAGAGGAGATGGCAGCCAACTGAGCTTTCTCCATGAAAGGAATGCAACCCACAATTAACTTTTCTGCTTTGATCATCAGAGTGTAGATATGTTGAACGTTAGAGCAAATTTCAAAACCTGGCAATTTTTCTAGGCTGAGAAAAGGGTAACGTGGAAGAGTGGATAAGAAAGTGGTTTTATTGTTGCTACAGCACTGCCACCAAAACCAACTTGTATTACTCAAAAAGGAAGATAAGTTTATTAGATATAAACACAATGTGAGTCCAAGTGCTGAAATCCTAAATACATTTGTTACAACTAACTGATGTCATTTGGACAAAGACCAATTTTTGTTTGTATTATGGGAAAGTACTGTATATCTTAATAGAATTTTAAGATCAGATCTGATTATTCTGATTATGTAATACGACCTCCTACATGGTGTAAACTAGAGAAATTTGTTCATTTGTACTGAATCCCTCATTTTCAATCATTTATTATTATAAAATAATAGTTAATGCCAGTGGAATAGCCTGGGCAGCTCAAGTCTGCGTTTTTCTTTTTCTGAGCTTAGAATTGCTGAATTTAGAATTGCTGAATTTGCATTTAATGTATTCTATGGCTATACACCCTACAGCAATCACTGATGTAAAGCCACTGCAAAGTAGCAATTCAGACACTGAATCTCCAGTCTCAAAAAAAATAACCCTGAATAAAAATACTTTAACAGTAATTTTGCTTCGATAATGACTGCCTAAAGTATAGAGCATGACTTTAAATGAAGACTTTTCTGAGTTTTTGTACCCCACAGAGGACTGATAATTAGAAAACAACTCACAAATTGTCATGCACAGGTAATAGTCCATCAGCAAACCAAAAAGAGAAGTTTAAGACATTTTCTCCAGCTACATATATATTTATCCTGCCTTTTGATTTAAAGACAGGAAATTCCTTACTAAAAACAAATGTTAAAATGTCACCATGTTTAGATGTTTGAGGGGTGACATTATATTCAAACATAGTACTACATTACTACAGCCTTGATTTGATTTAGTCCAAGCTTTGGGAGTACACACTTTAATTAGATATGCTTTAGCCTTGAAACGTATGTGCAATTTATTTTTGTATAGTGAATGTCCTTCTGTTGCTATGGAAACCAGATGTTTGATAATTAAACTTGCGCTGTAAATAGTCGAGTGCTGTCACGTGAAAGACTACTCTTTACAAGTTGCTATCCAGCCAAATAGTCAGTTTTCTTGTCTGTTCAAAAATTGGAATTAAATTGGGTGAAATAGACACCTCTGAAATTAACTAAAAAGCAATCTCTTTGTTAGAGCATTTTAAATAATATTAGGAAAACATTGATGGATTTTGTGGCTATTCTGTGGGTCAGAACCTGTCATTGCCTTCCTTCTTTAAGTTCTATTTGCTTATTATCTTCCACTCACAGAAAAATGAACAAGAGCAGCAAAAGAGGAAATGTAAGTTTTCTGTAGCTAAGAAGATAGTCATCAATTTCAACCAAACCAATGTGGATCCACCTGATCCAGAGCTCAAAAAATATTTGTAACTCATACTGGTAATGTGGTGAAAAAAATGTGTATTGACTAACCCTAGTGAATTTCCCTTTTTACATCCCATAAGTGATATTTTACATATACCAGCACATGCGATTTTAAAGGGCTCAGCAGTCCGTAGCTAAATACAGTAAAGGCAACTGGAAGACTGGCAAAGAGGTGAGCTCTGAAATGAAACATGGAAAACTAGAAAGACCACTGTGCCGAATTAGCAGAACTGGTAGGTCTGTGTAGAGGCAGGCCTACCAGCACATTCCTCCTGAGGGTGATGTGGGAAAAGGCCTGAACAGGATGCAGAAGTGGAACTGGTGGAATATATCTGGCCATGTATTTCCATGCCTAAAACAAACATAGCTAATATAATGATATAAGGACTCAGAATTTGTGCTTTTAGTCTCAAAAAGGGAAAAAGTTCCTTGTTGAGGAACGAGAAGACCATTCTTAAGTAACAAGACTAATACAGATATGCACCTCAACCTGGTTTCTAACTATTAATTGCTCAACTAATGTAGTAAGATTTTAAATAATCTTTGAAAATACTGCTTTGGCACTGAGAACAAACAAGATCAAATGAGCTTTCAGATTTTCACTAATCACTAAAATTCTAATCAATACTTTTTCTGTGACATTGTTCACAAAAACAGTTGTTTCCTGGAGTAATAGCCTTGCTTAATCCATACACTCACAACTTGCTGCCATCCTCCCTACAGTAAAAATGTTTTTAGGTTTGAGTTTTATGCTTTAAGTCACTTATGAAAGTATACAACACAACAATGTCACTGTGCAATAAAACTAGCTTATTTCAGATTTTTATTGCTAGTTTATTTTGATGTGCCTCAGGGCCATTCTGCTGTTACCACACATGAAATGAAACTTGTACAGCAAGAAAACTTGCTACTTGCAGAGATGGGCATTCTCAAGTAATCCGTAATTATGAAAATAGCTTTACTCTATTTACATCTATTTTTCCTCCAAACAGCAGAAGGGGTGTTGTTTGAAGGAAAGCATCTTCAGAAATCTATAAATACAGTTTATGCTTTGTACCTCGTACTTGCTCCAGCATTTCTCTTGTCTTACACCCACTGCCTTATTTTCTTCTTCTTCCATCAATGTATTTATTATTTTTTGATTTTTAAACATTTTAAAGGTAAATTATAAAGACTTCACAAGAACACAGAAGAACTAAAGAATGTGTTTAACATAAAATATGAACTTTTAGAAGATATAATATGGACACTATCACTAACCATTTATTTTGTTTTTCTTCTTTTCATATACCTTGCTTCCACCCCAAAAAATCCCTTTTTGGGACAATTCAATTAATTTTTTCAGCGGATAACAACATCAGTGTGTTCTGTGTAACATTTGACTGGGAACAGGAGGCACAGAACATAACTCTGACTCTAGCTTAATTATGGATTTCCCAAGAATTTCACCTTGAGGCGTTATTTACTTGAAAAGAACTAGGACTGCATAGAGAATAATACCTTTTAATACATGTATGTTAGATTTCACATCAGGCACCATGCAGGTTTTCAGAAAATATGAACCAAGGTATGTGCACTCAGACTGAAAAATATGTGTGAATTTCTCAGTGGAAATCCTACATACATTATTTCACAAACTTCTGAAGCCTACAGTTTCTTTATTTGTAGCCATGGGTCCGTTAGCAGCAGTGCAGTTTTGTGACATCTGCTACACGAGGTCGTAGCATGTTTTCTAACCCCAAAGCAAACTTGTTCTCTCCATCCTTGTCTCTAGGTTTAGCAAATGACTATATTTTATTCAGAATACTCCTCTTTTCAAGAGGATATATTTCTGGACAAGATTTGGGTTTTGTTTGTTTGGTCACTGGACTGTCACGGTCCATTGTAGAAGACAACAGTGGTCCAAGTACAAGGCCACTAATACTTGTAACCCCCTGAAAGCTTTCCCTATCACCAGACACGTTTGAAACAAATACAAGCCTAAAGCTAAATTTCCTGAAGCTATCCTCAGTATAGAGTAAAACCTGACAGTAGATACAAAGAGAAAACTGAGAAATGTGCTTTTCCAGAGAACACAATAGCAGAGGGAACCTCACTAGTGACCTCACTAAACTTTGGAAGTCATGAAAAAGTAATCTCTGAACATAAAATAAAACTGAACCCTTCACACAGAAGGCAAATAGAAGGGAATGTAGTATGAGCAAATGGCAAATCAGGAGGGAAAGCAAATCAATGAATCTCATCCACTCAATAAAGTATAAAGAAAGGAAAAGCACTCACTGCTATTTAATGCTACAGCCAGTAAAGAATAGCAATTACAGTGGTCTGTTTCTTCTCACTCAATCACATAAATTTTACTCTAGGAAAGTAATTTATTCCCCTCCCCACTACCACCATATAGTCCATATGGGGAAAAAAAAAAAGCTCACAATTTTCAACTGAAATTGTAAAACAAAACACATAATAGCATTTAACCAATTGAACAAAACAATCACTCTTACTCTAAGAACAAAATGAAAAATTAGATTTCCAGACACAGAAGTTCAGACTCTTGTCGAATAACAATGTATCAGTAACTTTATTTAGAGGTGATATTATATTTTACTTATACAGAAAAGTATTGGTCTTTCACGCAAGGACTGCCCACATCAATGCAGATGTATGATGTTGGTTGCAATTTTTCTATACAAGCCTAGCTGTGTATGACAGATGCCTAACTGGTAAACTAGGTGAGAACTCACAGGTGTCTCACAGGATGCAGCATCTTCCCGTTGAGCAGCTGGAAGATTTCTAAGGAATACCTTAGTTCTTTCTCTGACTCTTTGGCAGATTTGGCTTCCTGGATGGCTCTCATCTCAACCCTTGACTGGCAGTATCAGAGAAGGAACTCAGAGCTTTCGTGTGCCTATTCCATCCCCATCAATTCTCTGCCCTAACACTCTTAATTCTCACCTTCTCTGCTTGCAGACTCAGCCATGTTATTCCAGAGAGTCAGCTGTCCTGGCCTTTCCTGTCTTGTCTGACAGGTGACTGGCTCCAATGAATGATTAGATCTTGAGTGACCTTCAGAAATGTTGAGAAGCAACATCTCTTGTGCTTGTAGTCTATGTGGGACTGACTAAAGCAATTGCTTATTACATTCAGCATGTGGATGTTCTGAGGTAATGTCTTCCAAGAACAGCCTTTGACCATCTTCAAAGATAGCTCCTATAACAGAATTACGTGTGAAAGTCCAGAAGTTCAAAAGTTGGAAAATGCTGTTCGATAAAGATTCCCCAAAAGCCTTTTGCAGCACACTGCAAGCTGCAGCACATTTCACAGGATCAGTGGAAGGCGCTGCTAAGCAGCCAGTACTGCAGGTCCCAGTACAATCCAGTTGGGAAAGATTCCAGAAAGTGCAAACAGAAAAAGTCCTGTCTTTCCAATAAAACCCAAATCGCTTGCATTTAACACAGCTCAGTGATAATCAAATATACACTGAAAAAGTCTGAAGGCTGAAACAAGTCAGGGAGCGGCAGCTCCAGCAGCTCCACAGGGGAAGGGTGGCAGTGTCCTCACTGACATGGCTGCAGTTCCACAGTGCCCAAACAAGAAGAGACAAACAGATCTGGAGAAGGTCACTAGGAGATCCAGGGCCAGGCATGAATGCAGCTAGTGGCTGAAGCAGAGATGCCCCACGGGGATACTCTCTGCTCCCTCTCAACTGGTCCCAGGTCCCATGTCTGTACTGCCTCAGAGCTGGCCTCTATCACAAGCAACCAGGCCCCTGAGGGCAAAAGAGTTTGTGCCATCAGGGGGTCCTGACAGCAGGAAGCACAGAGTGGCTCCAGAACCAGGTCCTACCCTAACAGCATTAAGGAACTACATTGGAAAAGAAACAAGAGAAAAAGAACCTAGGCTCTCCTATGGAAGCTGATCAAATCTTGTTTGACTGTAGCCTTCCTAACTTGTAATAGCTTTCCCTCAGACAGCCTGCCAGTACTGCAGCCCTCAGCAATTTCGCAAAGTTGAGAAGAAGAGAGAAGTTTCTCAAGAATGGTTGAGCTTTTGGGACTCTTAGTTACTCACTCCCTGAGAAGGAGAAAATCTGTCCTAACAGCAGTGGATTGATCTGTCGAGCAGCCCAAGGCTGTAGGCTTCTGAGCGTTGTAGGGGAGACTTAGGTGACAGCTTTGCCTCTAATTTACCGTCCACGACTTCTGTCTGACTGGTATTTTTAGGGTTTCAGGACGGTGGTTTTTTTGAAGTAAGAAAAGCAAAAGTGTATTTCCTTCCCTGTGACACTTGATGATGGGTATTTCTCTGCTTCAAGAAAGAGCACTAGCTCCAAGTTTTACCTTCCTCCCAATATACAGAGCGATGGGTTCGCCTTCTCAGGATGTCAATAAATAAGAGCCCCAGAGCTCAGACACTTCCCAAGGCCTGCATACTTGTCATGTCTTTCTGTCCCTCTTGTGCAAATCATACATCATTTCTGGTAAACTAGTACTGCAAACCTCTTCCATGGTCCCAATAGATCTCCGTTATTGATCACACATTAAACACACAGTAACTCCTTTTCAATAGGGAAATGTTTCACTATCTATTTAGTTAGTTTAGAAAGCCATTCTGACCCAGAGTTTTGCCCTGATGTCTGATGTTTATTTGGCTATTCTGGCTGAAGCGTGGGACACAGCAATAAATGTGCTTGATTTGTTCACATTTCCACTTTGCATCTCTTTTTGGAGGGGGTGAGAGGAGAGAATTGTAAATTAACTTTGGAACTTGTTCCCACATGGGCAGACGGGATTTTCAGCCAAAGGACAATTTACATTTTGTTTTAACAGTGATGAAATGCAATGATTTATAACTGCTTCAGTAGACCAGTAAGGTTGTATCCTACAATGTCCCTTGGAATTACAGACCTGAACTTCAATTAGTATGGTAAGACAGCAAATTCCTCACTCTTGAAGGTACAGACTTTGCATTGGAGAGGATGCATCTTCAGACTGAAATATGAGGAAGCCAGAATGCAAGCACTTAGATGGCATAATGTATATGCAATTTGGTATTGAAATTTCAGGAGACTGAGGATATGAAGACAAACATAGATGTTTGGATGGTTCAAAGAATAAAAAAGAATTTACACGGGAGAAATTTTGCTTGAGGGTCCTGGTGGAGTTAAGCTCTTCTGAGGCATCCAAGGCACTGGAAGTAGTCACCTGTATATCAGTCAGAATTCTTCTCATCTAAAATAGAGGATAAACCTTTCAAAGAAGAGATTAGCTCTTTACTATTGATCTCCAGTTATGGCCTTGAAGTGTACTGCCGACTATATAAAATAACAGCCTATTTGTTATACTAAGTAGCAGTGAAGTATTAGGCTTTTAATTCCAGAAGATTTTAGTATATGTACTCTGAGCTAATAAATTAAAACAGGATATGAATAAAGATAACATTTTACTTTTCATTCACTTTTTATCTATACAAGGCTAAATTGTTTAAAGCTTGGCATTCATCACTATAGGATCAGAATATGTCACAGTACTAATGGATTTTCCTTGAGATATGCACAGGAAAAAATAATAATCTGAACTGAAATAAAGAAAAGAGATCAACAGCCAGTTTCTTTTAAAGTCCACACTGGCCAAATTAATGCAACCTGCTCTGCACAATTCCATTGCAAAAAATCAGACAACCGTGTTATAAAAATCAATCAGGAACCAATTTCACTAGTACTACTACTGAGTGAGGAATACGCACAATAAAAACAGCAGTTCATTATAAAACCAAGTCCCGTGAGTTGCGAGGTGTATTCTGGAGTAAGTTGAATGTTGTTATGCACCCCCAGACATTAAAAAAACACCCCAACTTTAAAGCTATACTGTAAAACACTATTAAGGAGCCCTCTGTTTAGCCACTGTATTGTCTTAAAAAATATACATTTCAGAAAACACGGAATTGCATTTATCACAATTTCAAATAATCTGAGAAAAAGCATAATGTCTTACATTATTTTTCAGTCCAGCTGTAACAGTTTGAAAAGGAGTGCAGGATTACTTTAAATGGGAACATGGTGACTAAGGGTATTGTGTAATTAATATCTCTACCACCCGCATTGTTCAATATAACAAGTAGCTGGAGAGAGAATAGAAGTAACACCGGGTAGTTAGTTTGCATCTTTTCACATAAAAGTGCTCACTTAATGATGAAAAATGTGTTCATGCATTCATACAATCAGCATCTGTATATACAGTTCTTGATGGCTGGCTATGTTCCTTCAGATTATTTAATTTTAATCATTTACTGCTCCTTATGGTTCTGGTTTTGTTTTCATTTTGAACATGAAAATCAGTGTAACATGCAACCAGACTATCATGTGAAAATATTTCTAAAAAATACTGTTCATACTAGATCTTTAAAATTATTTTATAAATAGATGTAATATTTAATGAAAGATACAGAGATTTTTTTTTACAGCCAACAAACTGAAAATTAATTTACTATGTTTAGTGCACTCCTAGTTTTATATCTTCATCCATTATTTTATTATTGTTATGCTAGGTACTGACTTTTTTATGATTATGCCACTCAGAGAACATAAATTTTCATTGATAATTGCAGAAGTGCATCAGAACAGCATAGTTTAGAATTGCAATTATTGTTGACATGAATTTCTGGAAGGAGAACTGAATTCCTGTATTTTGATCAACAAGAATGATAAAATTGCACCAAAATAAACATATTGACAGTTCTTATTCTTTTTATCTATAGGGAACTAAATTATAACTTGGATTTCATAAACAAGTACAGCTCATGTGGCTAGCCCTGTAACATTTTTACAATGTTGTATATGCTTCATGTTCTGACTGGGCCTTTAATATTTGTATAATCATAGAACGGTTTGGGTTGGAAGGGACCTCAAAGATCATCTGGTTCCAACCCCCCTGCCATGGACAGGGACACCCTCCACTAGACCAGGTTGCCCAAAGCCCCATCCAACCTGACCTTGAACACTGCTAGGGACGAGGCCTCCACAGCTTCTCTGGGCAACCTGTTCCAGTGCCTCACCACTCTCACAGGGAAGAATTTCTTTCTAATGTCCAATCTAAATCTCCGCTCTTTTAGTTTAAAGCCATTTCCCCTTGCCCTATCACTCCCTGCCCTTATAAACAGCCCCTCTCCGTCTTTCCTGTAGGCCCCTTTAGGTACTGGAAGGCCACAATTATGTCCCCCTGGAGCCTTCTCTTCTCCAGGCTGAACAAGCCCAGCTACCTCAGCCAGTCCTCGTAGGAGAGGTGCTCCAGCCCTCTGATCATCTTCGTGGCTCTTCTCTGGACTCGCTCCAGCAGCCCCATGTCTTTCCTGTACTGGGGACCTGGTAGAACAGAATCAGAGTGAATATATTCATATCAATATGATCACATTTCTTGAAGAGAATACTTTGCCAGTCCTACAATAATCTCCTCCCCCTTCCCCCAACTTCTCAGGGATGATTCCCGAACTATGACTGCTTTTGTGAGTTTAAAAAGAATTGTACAACAATGGTACAGTTTTTTCAAGTGAATGGTCATAATGAATGAAAAAAGGCCGCATGTAGTAAATGTTTCTTTACTAGAAGGTACTGAAAAACATAGAAATGTAAGACCAGTTATGTGCAAGTCAGGAGATAATAGCTATCAAAGAGCAGTAGAAAAGAAGAATCAGGACAATTGATACTTTTTGGATCTGTCATTTCTGGAGTTAGAGTGAGTTCCTCAGATAATTTTATAAACAGTTAGTCCTGAGCAAGATTATCTTAAATTAGTTGTGAGTATACAATATCATGGAATTGGTATCAGCGATGGATGTGGTCCTTCATGGCCTCGGAGCCCAAGTTCAAGGTGGCCAGTGCTTAGAAGTCTGTGAGAAAAGATGATGGAACTGATGCAGATGACTTCTTTCTTCTCCATCTTTTCCTTCCTCATGATTGCTATTTTATGTTACCTGTTCCCCAAAAGAAAAAGGGGCAATTTCATATACTTTTGAAATAGCTGAAGCTTTTTGGGTATTTTGGTTTCATCAAGGACATTTCTAACTTGTTTTCCAGGATTATTTCTAACAAGTCAATCTCCTGCCTGCTCTGCAAGGTTATTTTGGTTTTATTAAATAGCTTTCATGATCTAAATCCTTAGTTTACTATTGGCACATGTGTTCCAGCACTTCATTTGTGCAGTTTTACTATAAGTCTCCATTTGCTCTCCTGCAGTTATGACTATTATTTATAAGTTTATGCTTTATTGTTATAAAGTAGTACTAATAGTGTTATGATACTACAAAGTACTTACACACCTACTCTGGTTATGGTATTTAGTATGCTTATGTCTGTGTTCAAAGCAAATATATATTAAATATATCTTGCTTAGCCTGCTTCTATTTTATGGATGCAACTGGAATTTGCTTTGACCACAAACTCAGTGACTTACAGTTTGAAGTATGAAAGTAGGAGTTAGTTGCAACAACCATTGTCTAGCATACAGTACATCAAGGCGCAAAACCGAAACACGCATCACTAGCCAAACATCGCAGATATTGCTTATTAGGTCAGTAGATCTAGAGCTACTTCGAGGTTTTGGAGATATGCAGGTAAAATTCACTTCTACTGTAATCACAGAAAAGCAAAGGAGACAAAAGCAGAGAGGAGGACTATGGCTCATTTCTGAAGAGCTATGTTGGAGAGCTGGAAGAGATGAAGAAGCTGTGGCAGGAAAAACTGGTGAGAGTTTGTTTGGAGGACTACAGCTAGAAAGAAGCAAACTCACCTAGTCCTGCTGGCCATTACTATTTCTGCTGCAAGCCACAATGCTGTTGGTCTTCTTGGCCACCTGGGCACACTGACGACTCATACTCAGCCAGCTGTCGACCAGCCGCCCCAGGTCCTTTTCTGCCAGGCAGCTTTCCAGACACTCCCCCAAGCCTGTAGCGTTGCATGGGGTAGTTGTGACCCAAGTGCAGGACCCAGCACTCAGCCTTGTTGAGCGTCTTACAGCTGGCCTCAATCCATCAATCCAGCCTTTCCAGATCCCTCTGTGAGTAGGGAGTAGGCCCACCCAAGCCATGAGCGGCCACTTTCTCCAGTAGAGTAGGCCCACCCAAGGCATGAGCGGCAACTTTCTCCAGTGGAATACTGTGGGAAATGGTGTCAAAGGCTTTACTAAAGTCCAGGTAGACAATGTTCAGGGATTTTCCCTCATCCACTAAGTGGGTCACCTTGTCATAGAACGAGGTCAGGTTAGTCAAGTAGGATGTGCCTTTCATAAACTTATTCTGACTGAGCCTGATCACCTGGTTGTCCGGTACGTGCTGCCTGATGGCACTCAAGGTGATCTGCTCCATAACGTTCCCCAGCACCGAGATCAGACTGACAGACCTGAAGTTCCCCAGATCCTCCTTTCTTGTAGAANCAATGTTCAGAGATTTTCCCTCATCCACTAAGTGGGTCACCTTGTCATAGAACGAGGTCAGGTTAGTCAAGTAGGATGTGCCTTTCATAAACTTATTCTGACTGAGCCTGATCACCTGGTTGTCCGGTACGTGCTGCCTGATGGCACTCAAGGTGATCTGCTCCATAACTTTCCCCAGCACCGAGATCAGACTGACAGACCTGAAGTTCCCCAGATCCTCCTTTCTTGTAGAAGGGCATCACACTGGCTAACCTCCAGTCAACTGTGACCTCCCTGGACAGCCAGGACTGCTGAGAAATGATGGAAAGTGGCTTGGTGAGTGCTTCCACCAGCTCCCTCAGCACCCTTGGGTGGATCCCATCCGGCCCCATAGACTTGTGTGTGTCTAAGTGGTGTAGCAGGTCACTAATCATTTTCCCTTGGATTATGGAGGCTTCATTCTGCTTCCCATCCCTGTCTTCCAGCTCAGGGTGCTTGGGACCCCAAGAACAATTGGTCTTACTATTAAAGACTGAGGCAAAGAAGGCATGAAGTACCTCAGCCTTTTCCTTAGCGCTTGTCATCATGTTTCCCCCCACATCCAGTAAAGCCCTTATTTTGTTGTTAATGTATTTATAGAAACATTTTTTATTGTCTTTTATGGCAGTGGCCAGATTAAGTTCCAGATGGGCTTTGGCCCTTCTAATTTTCTCCCTACATAACCTCATGGCATCCTTGTAGTCCTCCTGAGTGGCCTTCCCCTTCTACCAAAGACCATAAACTCTCCTTTGTATCCTGAGTTCCAGCCAGGCCAGTCTTCCTCCCCGCAGACTCGTCTTTCAGCACATGATGAAGCCTTGCTCCTATGCCCTTATAGTACATGCCTATGTGATCTAAGCATTTTTGCTTTATTGCCTATCTTTTCTCACTACAGAAGAGGACACTAAAAAGGCTAAAACTGAGAGATCTTGAGAGAGAGTTTAAGAGAGTTTAACAGTTCTCATCATGGATTTCGTTTCAAGGTTGGGACTAATACTTTGGAAACAGTGCTGGAAAATGGATTTTTGAGGTGATGGTAAAAACAGAGAAACAATTTGTTATGGATAAACTAAAATAATATGGTTTTAATTTTGTTGCAATCTGGGGAGGGGAGTTTTAAATCACTTTTTTTTTTTTTTTAAAGACAGACAAACTCAAAGCACTAAAACCAAATCTTGCCAGAAACATTTTGAAGTCAATGAATTCTAAAAATCTCTTTGTCTATTTCAGACAAATGAATTAACTAAAAATTAATCTGAACTTTTACTTACATTATTCACCCCTAAACTTTTCAGGGAATTTATTTTTGTTGAAAGAAAAAACATGACTGTAACTGAAATCAACAAGGATCTGAAAGAAAAAATAGAAGCTAAATTAAAATGATTATGATTATCACATACCTTCACAGCATATATAATGAACGTGCATCATGTTATGTGATTGAGTTATGAGTAGTACATATGAATTCGATGCATATATATACACAGCGTGAACTATATATAGTTTTTCTGCACATATATGCATATACAACAATATGAAAGAAGTTTCATGACATTTCTAGTTAAGAATTAGTCATGTGTGTTGTATTCCTGTTTATAATACATCTGTTACACCAGTTCGTCATGGTCAGCTATGATTTTCCTCAAAGGTAAAAGGAAATGGCTTTTGAATTTATGCATTCTTGCTACAAAAAAGCCAAATGCCAATAGCTGTCTTGTCAAAAGTTGCTTAGTTTACTGAAGAAATAACAATTCTATTTCAGACGTACTTGAAAGCCACTCTCACAGGGCCTGCCATTTCATCCCCACAGCAACAGGAAAGCAGGGAGTAGATGGGAGGACCGGCAAGTGCAGACAGGGTATTCATCACTGCCCTTGTTTCAGCCACTTCCACCACAGCAGGAGTGAGTGGGCTTTGTAGATTACTTACTGTGTAAAAAAACATTGGCCTTAATTACAAGAGTTTTCATTGGTTTAACTCAGCAGCTTTCAATGTCCTCATTGGAAGGTAGAGTCCTCAGCTTGTTTTCCAGTCAAATTTCTTGCATAATATTTTTTTTTTTAAATAAAGCCAGATATTAAGCAGGTTTTTTGAAAAAGAAAATTGAACAGCCAGAGACTGGATGACTTTGGTAATAAGAATACAGCCTGGGGAAGGTACATAAATCTGTAGCCTTGCTGTGCATAAAATTGCTTTGGTAGCTCTGCATCTGGAAAGATGGGATGTTTGATCAGTGTGGTTTGAAGGAGTGCCATCAGCTAAACAAGCTAATCTTGCACCTTAATTACTAGGTCACGCGGCCTTTCTCCAAGCAATCTTATCATAAAATTTTAAAACATATATAAATCTGCAGTGGGCTTGCAAATAAGACATTCAATAGAACCAACTTTTCTTTCACCCTCAAGAAAACACAGGGGTGACTATCTATGAATCATCCCTATAGGCCTACACAGGCCACCTTCTGCTTCAGTAAGAATCTTAATACCATAAATGTTTAATCCATATGTTTCCTTCATGATTCATTCCTGAGCAGCTCCATACGTCAGCACTGGTCGGACAAGGCTTTTGAAATGTACATAAGCAGAGCTGGTGACTAGGAGACAAATGTGCGTCAGTCCCATAAATCATTATTTTCTGTTTATAAGCCCATTTGATTGGACTACAGAATAACTGGGAAGAGGATTACTGAAGACATCATCACTGACAAACTGGATAAATCAAAGTTTATCTGGAAATATGATAAATGTGCCTTTTCTGGAGCTGTGCTTTTGTTGCAGGGCTAGGGATGAGGTAACCCTATTCGTTCTAGGACTCCTCACCTATGTCCAACCTGCAGCAATTGGGCTTGGGTGCTGAATACAGCTCAGCTCACCCACCCCGATGTCTCACTATGAATAAATCAGGCTGAGAGGGATGATTACCATGCTTCCCTTGAGTGGGTGGTTAACAGACTTGGATTTTCAGGCTTATGCAGCCTGTACCTTCATGCAAAGTAAACAGGGGCTATGATTCTAAGTATTGGTAATCCTGAGTTGAGAGAACCAGTACATGGATCTTATCACCATAGTGTCTGGTATAGTACAGTCTTACAAGTACTCAGTTCCGTGAAGCTCTTATAAAGAGCAAGGTAGGAAATCATTATTCTCACTTTAAAAGAAAAGCCATGAAGCGTGCAGAGAAAGGATGAAGTAGTTCACAGTT
This sequence comes from Psophia crepitans, assembly GCA_013399095.1. Taxonomy (NCBI): domain Eukaryota; kingdom Metazoa; phylum Chordata; class Aves; order Gruiformes; family Psophiidae; genus Psophia; species Psophia crepitans. Next base: position 106,271 of record VWZZ01002058.1, on the reverse strand, counting down.
CCTTCTGGCCTTATTAGTCAGAAGTGTCCATTTTCATAGAAACATGAATAATTTCTATCCTGGAATCTCTACAAAACCCAGTTTTTAAGGCTGCATTGTGCACAAGTGAAACAAAATATTCCTTGAAGTCAGGAAAGGTAGTACATATATTTATAGTCCTTCCCAAAGGAAACTGAGGCTTAACGTTGTGATCAAATTAAGTGCCTTTGTCTTTATATACAGGTACGCAGATACAGGCATTGGATTCACAAAAATATGCACTAACAAGAGATGCACAGGAACCTATTACTGCCACGTGAGATGGTTAGTTAAGTCTGGATCAAGTACCAACTACAGACAAATAAAGGAAAACATAGATCTTGATGCAGATCTTGCTGTAGCAATGACAAGATTTTTTTTCACCTAATAAACACTCAGTGCACAAGGATTCAGCTGGCTCTCATGAATATCGATTAACATTCATATATGAAAAAAATCTGACCCACTTGTGCCAAAATTCCCTGAACAGAAAATCTCAAACTCTAGGTCCATGGTAGAGGAAAAGAACCCACCACTCTTATCTTATCGTTATCTTTAAAGCCATCACACAATTTCTATGTATTACGATGGGTATTTTGCAGTCTTTATCCCCTAAAAAAATATTTATAATAATTTTCAACTTACAAAGAACTCTAATGAACTACTACTCAAAAATTTAGATGAAAGGTTACAGCATAATTTGTACCAACTGAATGCATTTCTGCAAGTTAGCGTATTTTACTTAGCATTTTACTTAAACAGAATAAATTATTTTCGATCAAACTGATTATGTTTGAACACAGAAATATTAGTCCCCTGAGCCATTTTAAGGTTAAAAGAAACTGTTCAATCATCAAGAACATACATTCTTTCAAACAAAAAATATATTGAAGGCTTCTTTCATCTGCATAGGAATATATTTAAAACAGAAGAAAAATTCTTGCATACCACTTAACATTAGAATGAAAGAACTTTATGGCTGAGTAGGTTGACAAATATTTTGCTGATTGACCAATTTTATAGCTAGTTGAATACTATTGATTGAATTACTCAAGAGATAACAGTAACTTTTGTTCAGTGATTTGATAATTCATTTTAAATCAGTGTTCAATCAAGTCTTAAAAATGAGCAGAGAGAAGAGAGGCATTTCATAAATAGGATCTTGCTTGTTACAAAGTTATGTCATCATTCCTTTACTACAGAAGTCTTGGAAACTCTCTTGACTTGAAGCGTGGGCCATTTTTTACAAGCAATCAGATAAAAAATGAACATAAATATTGCAACACATTATTTTTTAGGAAAACTTATGAATGTTGATGAACAGATTTTGAATATTATTAAAAACATTTTATATTTTGTTTCATCTTTTTTCTCTAAAGAAAAAATCAGTTAGCATCTACAATGAGTAAGGAAAAGAGTACTTCTGAGACAGGCCACCTTAGGTATTATAGCTTCCAGCACAGCCTGAAGGCAAAAGCAATTAGAGCTCTTCAGATTGGAGATCCCAATTCAGTTGCATATTTTTTGCTTCTAAATGAAACATTGCAAAAAGTATTTGCATATTTTTCATAGTATCACCTGTTGCACAAAAGTACTGGTTTTCTAACAGTGAATAGTTTTAATAAATATTCATCCTATGGTCTCTTGCTAATATGGAATGTGATAACTTCATCCTCCAGTTTTCAAGTGAGAAATGTGTAGAGGGAGAAAAAGGAAAGAGGAAATAGAATTAGGGTAACTACAGACAGAAACCCAGACACTTATTTAACTGGGAATTTAACTAAACATCTCTAGATCTGATTATTTTCACATGCTCTATCTAATTCCCTTAATTTCACCATTACTGATTAAATTCTATGCAGAAAATAATTGTATACTTCTTGGACACGTAAGGACAGAGTGTCCTAATTTAAATAAACTCACCTTCTTATGACCTTCAAAGCATATGTCTCAATGAAGCTGTGTTCTAGGGTAGGCTGATTATTTATTCATATATACATATATATATTCTAGTTAAGACATGTTGGTTTCAGTGAAAATTTCACAGAAGTAGTCCAAAAGTCAAAGCACAGAAATTAAATTTTCATACAGAGCAGGGTGATACCAAACATTTATTTATAAGCTGTGTTTTATTTCTAAGTGTTGTCCTGCAAAAAAAAATCAATGCCGCCCCAATTTTAACTTTAAAAAAATGACTATTTTAATTTGAGAAACATTGTGTCTATTTAAAGAATTGACTAGCAATGCCTACTAAATGTACCAAAAGTTCTTTCTTGGTGTGTTCTTAAGTTTTTTCTTGATATTTTATTCTTAAAGAAATGTGTCCCTTAAATTACATTAGATTGTCACACCACAGGAAATATTACCCAACAGCTGGTTTTATAGAAGGCAATAGAATTGTTTTATGCTTAGGTCTAATGCAATTTGTGCATACTTTACATTTTATCATTGTGACAAGGTAGACATGTGGGATTCTATATTTGAAGATGAACCTAGAAGAGAACAGATTGCTGTTTAAAGGCAAAGGAATCACCATGGACTTGCATTAAGTGCTTCAAGAAACCCTTTCAATGTCATTAAAACACACAGCAGAAGGATAAACCTGATGTTCTGAAAGAAATTTCAAAATACCTTCTTTTTATTTGGCAAGCTTTGACTTATCAGCTGCTATAATTTTCAACTGAGGTCCTCAACTTTTTAAGACAATAAAAATAGTAATAACAAATACAATGTTATGTAATACGCACAAATGAAAAATTAGAAAATAAACTATAAAACTGTCTGTTTTGTGGTGTGGTTTTGGGGGTATTTTTTGTTGGGTTTTTTTTGTTTGGTTGGTTGGTTTGGTTTGGGTTTTTTTTTCCAGTAGAGTATTATTCACCAATTCCATTTCAGTGGAATTTCAATGCTTTCCTCATTTAGACAGGCTTTTGACTATTCCAGCAAGAAGTTGGTGAAGATCCATCAAAAAAACCCCACTCAAAAGTCCCCCATGAAACCTCAACCTAACTTTAAAAAAAATGTTTAGCATTATAAATAAATGCAAAGTAAAAAAAAAAAAAAAAAAGAACAAAAAACCCCACTGATAGTATGGTGTGAAGACTTTACAAAAAATAAAACATCTCCTTAGGCACTACTCAGAAAGGCAACTTGCCAGTTGCCTGTCTGCAAAATGATTTTGTCAGGTTCATCACCAAGAATGCAACATGGAAACTGGAGTCACTCTGCAAAGCAGGAGAAGCTAAGTAAATAGATGAAAATAACTTAACTTGATCGTTAAAAGACCACAAACAGATATGCTTGTCAACGTATGTTGTTAAATATATGGTGTCAACAATTCAACTAATAAAAAGAGAAATTCAGATTTCAAACAGTAAATATGATGATTCTCTTGCAGATAAGACACAGAAATATTAAGCCTGTGTTCTGCTGTTACTTAGTGTGGCAGACTCTGGTAACACTTTGCTGAGACACCGAAACGCCTGCCAGGAGGTCCTCTGCTTGGATTCATCTTGTTCTTTTAGACAATGGAGTCTGAGTAGAGTGCAGACACTGTGTCTTACTGCACAGGCTATTTGCATAGTCTTCTGCTTCTGTGAGCTGAAATCTTATAATGGCTCAGCTTTACTCTATTGCCCATACTGGTCCCTGCCACCTCCAGAGAGCACAGGCTTTCAGTTGTCCACTTCATTACTTTGCAGGGAAGAAAAATTTTGGATGCATAGACTCTGCACAATATCTTTTAATACAATATTACTCTCTTCTTGAAAGATAAAAACTAAGCAAATTGATTGTTATGGAAACTAATACACCTTTCTACCTTAGTTTATGTTTAGGGTTTGGCTCCATGCATTTTGGGAAGCAAACTTTCTCTAAGTTTGTGAAGTATTTTCCTTTACCATGAACAAAGAGAAGCTCTGCTCAATAATTATAGTAAAAGCCCTTCTGTATTATAATATTATTTGTAAAGTAAGGCCCAGATCAGTTTACTCAGGTGCTCAGAGACTCCTGTAGATAATTTAATAGCTAAGAATTTCTCTCCTCATAAGCTACCTTTTGTCCTCAATTCTTGTACTCAATAAAAGCCCATCTTCAATTAATGTCACACCAAGAGACCTCCTGGGATAACTCTACTCTGAGAAAAAGTGTAACTAACTGGATAAAGGAGGGCATATTTTTAAGTGAAATGAAAGTTGAAACAGATAGATAGGACATCCACAGTATCTCATTGAGAATTCAAAAACTTGTCCACAACAGATGCACTGATTTAGGAAAGGTTTCTCACTTCTTACACTTATATATTGTGAAAAAGGAATAGATCCAAGGCTAAGCAAAATCATTATGTAAAGTGCGTGGAGACATTTTGATAATGATGGTGAGAAAGTAGAGGATACAGAGACAAGTGAAGGAGGAATTTTTGAACCAATATGTTATACAGAAATAGGTTTGTCAGATAAGGGGTACAAAGCTAGACCCTGTCCCTTCAAATTTATCTAATACTCATCGTTGCTTCAGACGTGATATCTGATCAAATTGGCTGAAGTTAGACCTCATTTTAGGAGTCTATCTTTTATTTTTCTGCAAAAATTAGAAGCTTAAAAAAATTACACAAGATTTAAAGTTTAAAATAAACATTGCAACCATAGTGGTTGTAATAAATGATCATTTTTTCACACAGTTTTCATTTGCAAAAGTACTTGCTTTAGTTTTATTTTCTGAGCTGATCTTTAAAATATATTTTTCTGTTTCAGAGTCTTATTTATAATTTTGATCTATGCAAACATCAAATAAACATTTGCACCATAAACCCCACTAATGACAAAATGACTGGAATAGCAGAAAATAGTGATCTGAATTGAACTGATACGAATTAAATGAATTTGACTTTGCAAAATGAAAATTTAGCTACTGAAGAAAAGAGTCTACTCTAGTAGACATGGTGGTGTTAGGCTGACGGTTGGACTTGATGATCTCGGGGGTCCTTTCCAACCTTAGTGATTCTATGATTCTATAATTGTCAGAATCAAGACTGTACCTAAAAAGAGCACATGTACAGCATACAGGCCATTTGACATAAACTATCAATGCAATTCTGCTGCAGAAAGTGACAATATGATCTGCAGCTGCATAAAAAGGGGGATGGTGGTTAGATATATATTACATTAGTGAGAAAAAACAGAGTAATCTAAGTTCTGTAGTCCACATTTAAAAAAATGAGATTGAAAAACTGGAGAGAAAACAGGAGAGAGTCACAAATATTACCTGAGGTGTAGAGAAATGCATTTCTGCAGAAGACACTTATAGCTTAGTCCACTTAAGTTATCAAAATGGATAGAGAGAGGTGCTGTGACTGCAATGTGTAAATACCTCAGACATCAGGTTCTAAAAAAATCAGGTATTAAAAGGCTGTTCAGTCTAGTAGAAAAAGGCATGACAAGAATGCATGCTTAGAAGCTGATGGCAAATTCTAATGGCACATGACACAGAAATTTCTAACAGGCAATATGGCCAGCTATTAAAACAAAGTGCCAGTGATAGCAGAATTCTGATTTTTTTCCTAATCTTGGAACTGGCTTGCAAGCCAACACAGGATGCCTTCATGAACCTTAGTGATCAGCCAAACATGCATTGTTTGGCTTGGTAATTGAAAAGAGCAAATATGCAAGTACAGAGAAAAACCTCTGTTTTAAAACTTTTGAAGATCTTTGGGATACTTGCTGGAAGTCCCAGGGACTTAATTCTCTGAGTTTCTCTATAACAGATAGCAAATTTAGAGTGTTATTATGATCTGGAACTATAAGTAATCTTCTGCACATTCTTCTAATTTTAAGTATACTATGAAATTTATAGGAGTTTAGAAAATATTTTGAATATTCAGTTTTGTCCACATAGACCTGAGCAGAAAACAGTTCATATTCCATGAAGCACATGGAACACATTCCAACTGCTTAAACCCTCCTTGAAACCTAAAAAAGAAACACTGTGTGAAAACCACTACATACCAGATGTATGTCAGTTCAGTGATTTTAAAATAAAAATAAGTAATTCAAAAATAATTCTACTTTGAAGCAATAGACTACTTCATTTTGGTAATGAAAAACTGCTTTATTTTGACAACATAAAAATAAAGCAGGGACAAGATGCAACATACATCAGCACCAGCAATAGGCATGCAGTTTTAAATCTAGTCATTTAATGTCATATAGAAACAAAAAAGATAGTGACCTTTCCTCTCTGAAATTTTGATAAGTTCTGCATGTTCCTGTAGGATGCTTCAATCTTAATCCTTCATTTGTCTGTTTCGTTGTTTTTGCAAAAGTGTTAACAACAGACATCAATGTCCTTGATTGATTTTGAAGATAATTGCTTGGGCAAACTCCAGTGACCTTAAAATTAATTTTGATCAAGGACAATAAAAACAAAAAACCCACTCAAATCTTCTGATCCCTTTTTTTTTTCTTCACTAAATGCATTCACACTTTCCCCCAGTGAGAAAGCATGCTTCAGAAAAGTATTAAAAGTGATTGAAACTATAATCCTTAGAGCATTTGCCTGATGTGATTATTTCTATTGTTCAAATAAGATTATGAGCACCTTAAATCTCCGTTTCCAGATATTATCTGACATAGTCAACTTGCAAACAGAAAAATCTTACAAGAGAGAGCTAATGTAAAGTTTTGGGAACCTGCCAAATTCAACAAATTTAATATATATATTTTTAAAATAACATTCTGAGTCAAACTAGAATGTAACAGTCTAATACGGTGCACTCAAAAGTGCCAAATGTTGCATTGAAACCCAGATGTATAAATGCTAAAAAATTACAGAACATGAATCATCTTTCATCCAGAAATATAGCACTGGTGTTGAGCTGTGATCCAAACTAGCTGAAATTGTCATTATATGTCCTATTCCATACGCTTGCCTATAGGAAAACCAGCCAAATTAATTACTTCTAGCAAAGACTTTTCAGATAATGTTTTGTCACAGATCTATTGAAGATCTGCATATCTAGGCGCTGGCCACATTTCCAGAATGCCATATATGTTAAAACTCCTTGCATCTCACCTTCTGCAGCACTTCTTCCCTGGGACCCCCAGTTCCATTTTATATTCACAATCCCTGACCTCTTAATGGAAATGATGTGTTGCAGTCTGTCTGCCACACTGCTCACCCTCAATGACAGGCTAAATTTGCTTCTTTCAGAATAGACTGTGCACAATACACACATACCTTACGCACACCTTGCACATCCATGTACACACATTTATTGAGCAGAGTTTCACAGGACCGCTCCAATGTACTTGGTAACTTTACTGGAGTGATCTTAGGGTTGAGTTCAGATCCTCTTGTGTGATGGAAGGGCCTTTTCTTCATTCTCTTTTTGGCTGCTTGCTCAGCTATTGCATCTTTCCAACTTACTTCTGTGACCTTGGACAGTCATTCTGTTAAGCCTTGCCCTTCTCCTCCCCCACTATCTTTTTCCACTTCTTTCCCAAAGTTTTCTTGGATTTTCATCGATTTTTCCTTTAAAAGACCCTTCTAAGGATCCTTCCAAATGTCCTTCATTATTTGTCTTAGCCACAGAGTTTTCAAAGTTACCCAGTCAAATACAGTAATCAACTGGCAAGTAAGCTCTCTTTGTGTTATTATAGTAACCACATACTAAAAGATTTATTAGCAAAAATGTGTATATAAATGCATTCTTTGATGTAACAATTTTTAGAGAAACAATTTGGCAATTGAATCCAAAATTTCAAATTCTGTCTCTAAAGATTTCCTAAGTCCATCTAATTGATAAAGACCTCTAGATCAGAAGGAATTTTCTTCTTTAAAATACCATTATGCTTCTGAGATCAAGATCATTCAAGTGGTTCTAATGGTTTCATTGAACTTTAGGATTAACTTACCTACATGAACATTATCCACAACCACACAATAATGAACATATAATGAATCTTAGTATTATCTATGCATGTACATGTATTATCTACATGTACTTCAAAATTTACATTGCTGATACCTGTTTCATATCGTATCCCCAAAATCATGAGACTACAACTGTCACTGTAAAAAATACTGAGAGTCTAGCTAAGCAAAAAAGATTCTCATATGGTTCAAGGAAGACTGTCAAATTATAGCCTTGACTGGTCATATCTTCTCAAAGTTGTTAGAAAAGTTGGTATTTATGAAATACCTGTCCACCTAAATAAAACTCAGCACCTATATGGTTGAAGGGGGGAAATTTCAACAAGAAAAATCATAAATAGTATAATACAGTTTCAATGGTTGAACTTGAAATTAGTTTAGCTAATAAATAAAGCGGAGTCATGTGGGATATTTGCTGTTTCAGGACCGTGCGACACTTTCATAAATCATCTGGAAAAAGGGAGGAGGAAGTTGCGAGGAGACTAAATTTGCTAGTGATAGATATTCAAGGTAATAAAAACAAGGGCAACTGAACTGCAGAAGAAATAAAGTGATAATGAAATGGCAGATGAAATCAGTGTAGGTAAATGTACAGTGATGCACATGAGGAAAAACAATCCTAATTTTACATACAAGGTGATGAGCCTGAGATTACTTTTGCCACACAGGAATGAGATCTTTAGAATAGGCCTGTAATAAATAGTTCAATGAAAATGTCAGCTCAATACTCAGAAGCAGTAAAAAAGAAAATAAAAGCCTAAAAAAGGAAAAGGAAAACAATACAGCAAATATTATGATATTGTATGATATTGTATAAAACTATCCTGGGTGTTCTTTGCAGCTCCTGCTACACCCTCCCCTCTCAAAAAGGAAGCAGGTAATTAGACAGAATAATCAACGACAGTCACTGGAGTTATTCAGTTTGGGATAAGAAATAACTAATAAGGGTTTAAAAAAAGCAAACTGTAAAGTCATATGCGGCATCGAGAAGATAAAAAAGAGAGGAATAGTCCAATAAAGACTGGGGATGTCAAAGTAATCTAGCTAAAACTGACCCACCAAACAAAACAGAAATGCTTCATTGCTCATAGCTAATCTGTGGAGCTCTGACATGAGGGCATGTGGATGACAAAGCTTTACAGAAGTTTAAAAAGCTGTAGGAGAAGTTTACAGAAGAAAAATCTATTAGAGGTTAGTAATCAAAGGCAAAATCTCAACTGCAGGAAGTTCTTTAGGTACCATTTGCTGTGGATTGGGAGGCTAACAGAACCCGTAGGAGCATTTTAACTGCTTCTAATGTCATCTGAAGTAATAACACTAGCACAGTTCAAGCAATTTCTGTGCATGATTTGAGATTTAGCAAAAATAAGTTTAGAGGAAGTCACGGAAGGCATCATGTTTTGAATGTGTCGTGGTTTTGCCCCAGCTGGCAGCTAAGCGCTACGCAACTGTTCGCTCACTCTCCCCAGCAGTATGAGGGAAAGAATTCGAAGAGTGAGAAAACTCGTGGGTTGAGATAAAGGCAGGGTTATAGGCAAAGCAAAAGCTGCGCACACAAGCAAAGCAAAACAAGGAATCCAGTCACCCACTGGCGGGCAGGTGTTCAGCCATTCCCGGGAAAGCAGGGCTCCATCACATATCGTGGTGACTTGGAAAGACAGATGCTGTAACTCCTTCACCCAGCTTTTATTGCTGACCATGAAGTCATGATAGTATGGAATATCCCTTTGGTCAGTTGGGGTCAGCTGTCCTGGCTGTGTGCCCCCCAAACTTGTTCTGCACCCCCAGCCTGCTCGCTGGTGGGGTGGGGTGAAAAGCAGAAAAGGCCTTGGCTCTAAGCACTGCTCAGCAGTAACTAAAACATGCGTGTATTATCAACACTCTTTCCAGCACAAATCCAAAACACAGCCCCATGCTAGGTACTGTGAAGAAAATCGCTTCTATCCCAACCAAAGCCAGTACACTGTCTCGTTTTCTTCCTTGGTACAACATATAATTTTACCATGTGCTTAACAATTTCCATAACAGGAATGCTTTTCTGGATGAAGGTTTGGAAGAGACTGAAATTCCTGATTCAGCTGCTACACTCTCTAGCTAGCAGTCTAGCTTAAATAACACATTCTGTAGTACTTGATATACTATCAGAATAATTCTTCCTCTATGAAAGTGTTCACTTATTGTAATAAATGTATTATAAAGGGAAGTTTGAAAAATACTTGTAACTGCTATATCTTACGTCAATTAAAACCAAGTAAAGTACTTGGACATTTGAAATGGAAAAAAAAGTCGTATGATATATCACCATACTAGATACTATATCTTTTATGCAGATTATTCCTGCGTCAATTCTGATGATCATCTGTCAGAGGACTTTCTTGCTCTAAGCCTGAAGATCGTGGAAGAAGGGAAAAAAAAAAGAAAAAGAAGAGGTTGAGTGCCAGTTTGGAGGAAGGTAGCTTAAATTTGAGCTAATAATGAGACTTGGTGAGGAGGATGCTGAATTTTAGCTAGGTAAAAAAGGAGACAAACAGCAAAATTATTTGTTATGGACAGTCAGAATTACAGGGCCCATATTCTTAACAGTAGCAGATCATGTGGAAAATTTCAGAAAGGAAATAATGAGTCACCAAACCTGACCTATTGGTAGAAAATCAAATGCACGAGAGTTTTCTTGAGAAAGAATAAAAAAATAATAGGCAGATATACTAAATATCTCTCTGTGTTACATTATTACAAATATTTTCCACTATATATGAGGAAAACTGTTTTTGTCCATTTCAAAGATGTTTCTGAGTGCAATATGGGGTGTAACAGAAATTATCCTTGGTCCTCCCTGATCATGCCAGTTGCTGCACACACTGGCCTTTTGTCAGTAAGTGTTGATAAATGAGTGGTAACTTTTCAGAGGAAACCTTGCTTTAATTTTCAAAATCACTCGATGCCTGTATCTAGCCAGCGTGGTGGGGGTTCATACAGTGGACACTGGGGTCCTACTTCCTAATTTAGATAAACTGCTGAGGCAGACTAGGTACATCTAAATCTTACTGAGGCATAGGTTCAGGAAATACTTCTAGCCCCTGGGATTTCCCATTTCACTGATATGCATGTTGCTACTCAATTACTTGCCTTGCAACTAATCCCCACGGGAATGAAGTTTGGAGCATCAGGTTGTGTACTTATCAACTATCCAACCTAGATCAACATATGGCTCTTTGATAGCCCATCCCTCTCATGAAAGTTGATTTGCTTTTGTCATGCTATGCATGCTTGTTTGCTCTGTTCTTTAGGGTTCAAAGTCATTGGGATAAGCAGTGTCTTCCCATGTTTATATTGTTCCTGAATTTGACTAGAAGTATGGTTCAATAATCTAGTAAATACAGCCTTAAGTCTTGTAGTACTAGGTCACAACTTCTGAATCCTATGACACAAAGCACTGGGTTTGCATCAGTCCCCTCCTCCCAGCTGCTTCAAATGTTAAAAATGATTGAAATTTTAACTTTTTTCTGACATGCTTGATGCTGGATTAGATTTTGCCTTTGCCACTCCAACTCCATGTCAGATCAGATAGCATTTGTTCTCTCATCCCTGACATTAAGTTTTCATGAACTCCACATCCAGTGCTCTGGTTGATTTGACAGATGTCTGACTGTGGGATCCGTTGAGAGCTCTGATTGTGTGTGTGCACACAGAGATCAGCATTAAAGAAGCTGTGGCCCTGTGGAGGTGTGCACACTGCATCCCATTTTCTGAGAAATTTAAAGAGAATTATTTATCCAGCTCAAGCTTTATCTTTTGCCACTGATAAAAATCATAATTGTTTTCTTGTCTTTTAAATGTTTAAATCATCAGCACAAATATAGAAATAATACCAACCAATTACATACCAAATAAGTCATAAATATCCAAAGCAAAACTTCTAAATACTCAGTGGGTTGCAAGTTGTCTATGCAGACAAGTGAGAAAATATTAATAAACAAAATATGTACCAGTTATAACAATTTGCTCTCAGGAACAAATATTTGCTATTTTTTAAATATGTATGCCAGAGAATAATTTGATTTTTTAAAATCAGACCCAAAAGTCTACAATGCACAAAATCAGAACCTTGAAGATTGCTGAAGATGATACTGTTACTTTGTTTGAGTGGCATTGCATTTAACAAATTTGTGACAAAGCTAGTATCCCAGTCCACAGATTGCCTTTGCTGAACATCAATTTGTAGTGTTTGCAGTGCTCAGTTCATGTGCCAGAGTTCAAAGGTGATATTTTATGTAATGTTTGTGAGGCTCCAATAGCAAGTGAATGTCCCAAACATTCGTCTTAACACAAGCAGGGATGGACTGATAATGAGAGAATGTGGCACACATCTGGCTTGACCAAGGACAGAGCCTGCAGGAGGCAGGATACCATCTTGTGAGCCCCTTCTGCTCTCCCTGAAATGCCTGGATAAAGCCCATCTACCTCCTGTGCGTGCGTGCTTGTGAGGGGCCACAACTCAGCCCCAAAGTGGGGGGAGACAATGAGACCCCCTGAGACCCCCATAACCCACTGACTTATTTCTGGAACATTCCTGAGCTCATACTGTGACTGCGCAGTGATGACAAACCCCAGCCTATGGGCCAGGCACTTTGGGTTATAAAGAGGGGAAAACATGAGCTTTTGGCGCGTGCCCGCCACCTGAGGACCACTACTACGAGCAGAGAACACCGCTGGACCCAGGATGGTGATATCTCTTCTCTTCTTTCTTTCTCTCTCTTTCCTTTTCTCTCTCTCTCTGTCTCTAACTTCATTTTCGGCACACTAAGGTAATCTTGTCACAAGTTTTGCTAAGCCGTTGTCTCTCGTGATTCCACTGAGTTTTAAGTGTTATTATAACCTTTGCCAAGCCTCTGTCTTTTGTATCTTTTGTAGTTTTGATGAGTTTTAAGTAAATTTGTAGTTTGTTTAAACCTCTAGAGTAATTGTCATTACTCCTGATTATCGCACAGAGAATTAAAAATTACGTCTCCCTTACACCCACCAAGTGGAACGGGACAATGTTCAGTATAAATGAATCATATTTATTCATCTTTATTTGCTATGTAGTTTGATAGAAACCTGGAGACAGCAAGAAAATCAAAATTATTTAGGTTAAGTGCAGGATTTAATACAGTAGAAGAAATATCTGAAGTCCATCAATATAGATGAGGGAAAACGTAAACTCTGTGTTGGTGGCACTGAAGTCCAAAGAAAAATTCATGTGTAAATAAAAGCATGCATACAACTAGAATTTTGTATAGAGTGGATTTTAAGAGTGGGAATCAGAAACCTGTACCTGGAACTAATATATCTGATTTTCTGGTGTAATAATTCTAGAGAAGGCATCCTTTCCTGAAGGAAGGTACATAAACCTGACCAGCAACTATTGCAGGCAGTCCTAACTGCCTATATCTATCAATTTTGAACTCTTTTCCTGACAGCTTTTTTCTCACCCTTGTGATTATCTCCCCATGTGCCCACTCTACCTAACCATCCTGCAGCCCACAGGGACTCTAAGTGCTCCTCCAGACTGCCAAAGGAAGGAGCTGCCAAGCTGCAGCAGCTTCCCAAGGACACCGGTAGCTGCTGATGCCATCTCTCAACATCACTCCTGCTCTCTCTGCAGAGCTCTACCTCTGCAATTCTTATGGTTGCCTCTTTGCAGCAACACCAGCTCTCCACAGTGTTGGGGAATAAACAAATGAATCTCTAAGAAACTGCTGAAATCTTAATAAATACCTCCTGCTCCACCTCTCATCACCCATACACCATCTGAGCAGAATATAAAGTTATACCTAGCCAGAATGCAAGGCTTAAGTAAGTTAGGAATTACTTAAGACTGTAAAGAGTATTGTTCCAGTTGTTGTTTTCAACTCTTCACCTGCATTACAACCTTTAATGTCTTTAAAAATTTAGTCAGATGGCAAGGAAAAAAAAAAAACCAAAACAAAATTAACCCAAAAAACCATACCCTCGTCCAAGCATTTCATAGCAAAATTAAATATGATTAAATTAAGCCATTTTCATCAACTTGATGATGGAAAATAGCCTGTGGCTAGCAAAGCCAGTTCAGGGAGAGCTTCCATGTAAGAACTTGAGCCTCTTTGTCATCATTCTTACATTGTCTGAGATCTCACACTGCAGTGCAGGGAAAGAAACGGTATTTAGCAAGATCAGGAATGAGGCAGCCCCACTTGTTGAGCTGGCCAACTACTAAGGTCACCACAAAGGAGGGAAAAAGTGTGTGTGGGGGGGAGGGAAGCACAGATGGAGTTTGAGGAGTGAGGTGTGAAACACCAAAGTGATGGGAATAAAATTAAGGTGTCTCTGGGCAAGTTGCATGAAATGGCAGCTCTGTACAGATAGTTGGACAGTTAACAAAAGACTGAAAAATAAAAGTCCCTCAAAGTAACCAAGTAACTAATGAAATAAAACCAGATTCATACAGAGACTTTCAAAGGATGTTGAAAGGAACTAGCTGCTGAATCTTTAGAGGCATTTGGGCTTCTTTGAAAACCCAAATCATAGTGTGTACTGAGAGACTTGAAAGGATGGTTAATGATGAAATCTGTAGAGATTAAAACAAAAAAGTAACTTTCAAAACTTTGAATGCTCACTTGAGACCAAAAGAGAGCAGTAGGTAGTCTGGAACTACTCATTACTCTAATCAAAACTCTTGCCAGTATTCTCAGAAACTAAAAGTAAATAAGTAAAAAGCAACAAAACTCCCCCAGGGAACAGTGTGACTGAAAGTGATTTTTTGAGTGATTTGAGATAATGACTGAGAATTCCATTTAAAAAAAAGAANNNCAGCGAAAGGACTGTGACCGCGGCGGGGGGGGGGGGTACACGACGACACACACATGACAGGCTACAACTGAAAAAAGGCCCTTTCTGTTCTGAGGCTTTTCCATGGCTAAACAAGATTAAAGAACGAAATAACAGCAGAAAAAACCTCTAATAAGTTTTTTAAATTGACGATAGTTTCATTACACAGATTGGTAAGCCTGAAACTTTCATCAGGCGTGGAGCAAAGCTGAACTAAAAAGATTTCTTAGATATATAGATGAGAAAAAAATCATTGAGGTAGACACAAGATAGGATATGTAAGTGTAAACGTTATTGAATCCACTCCCATAAACAATAAAATTAATCTTTACTATAATTCTTTTGCAATTAATTGAGACATTGTTTCAAACATGAGGATAGTTACATCATATGAAAATATTGTTAGGTTAAATATTTCAAGGGATCTCTTTACTAAATCTTACCTTTTGTTTTTCCCTCAGAGAATGCCACTACTTTTTTACTAAATTGCATGGATTTCAAGTCCCAGTGAGTGCCATTATTTTCTACTAAGTTGCATAGATTTCAAATTCATGAGAATTTGTTATGTTCTTTCCATGAGAAAACCTCAAACAAAATGCAAGCATGTCCTACCTTGAAGAACTTTATGTAAAAAAAAAACAAACAAACAAACAAAACCCAGTTGATGGAATAAGGAAAATATCTTAAAAAGAAAAAAAAAAGGTAATTCACAACCAAGCCAAACCAAATTAAAACAAAACAAACAAACAAACAAAAAAAACCCACACAAAACCAAAACCAAACCAAACCAAACCAAAACAAAACAAAACAAAACCAAACCTTCCGTTTTCTACTGAAGTTTCATAGTGCTGTTATAATCACTGTAAGTGCAATTTATTCCACTTCGTTAAAGTATAACATTTTGGTTAACAAGTATTGGTTATCTCCCTTTAAGTTTCTAGCAGAAAATTTCAGAATTAATTTCAGAGATCAAATCTTGAAACATTTTATTCCCTTGTTAAATGTCAACTTAGACAGTAGTTAAATTGTGACAACACAAAGTAAACAAAAACAGATACCCAATTGAATACCTTGTTGGTCTTTTCTTTACACTCATATCACACCATTGTTTTCAGACAATTAAGATGAAGAAAAGGTTTGGGCAGAGACTTTGCATTGTAAATTTATTAACCTAGCTAACCCCTCTCACATCTGTACTCGAGGACAAAGAAAAATGTGTCCATCCTGTCAGAATTGAAATATTGCTTCACACTACAATGTGCAGCCTATCAACCCCAAATCCTTAAAATGTGCATTTCCCTCTTTTGGAAAGTTTAGTATTGCCATGACATAACAATTTCTGAAAGTGTCTGATAATTTCCACCTCCATACATCATCACAGCTGGGCTAGCCCTTAATATTTTAAAACATAATTACCATTAATAAGAATCAATGTTTAACTGGTTCTCCAGAAGTATGTGAAAATCTGGTCCTGTGATATGTAAATACAGAGGGAAGGTGCAATCTCCCTGCCAGATGTAATCAATAAGAGGGTCTGGAAAGAAAAGCCTATAATCTTTTTAAAAAAATAAATTACATAAAATGCATATTTCTGTCTCAGATGTTGTGATTTTTTATAAGTGGTGTTGAAGAATTTACAAATATAACTGTGATCATTTACTAGGATTTTTTTTTTTAATCCAGATAGAAGAGAAATAGGGATAAACTATGAATGTTAAAACAAGCATTACCACTTTGTCAGAGTAGTATTATCTCAACTACCTATTGAGAAATACAAGGCGGGGGTGGGGGTGGGGGGAACACCAAACACAAAAAACCCAAAACCTAGAACTTTCCTATTAGTGCTGTCCTGATCACCAGCTGTGTATTTCCAGTGTTTGGTGGCATTGTTCAAGGATACTTCCCAACCATATGTTGGAAAAGGAGTGTTCATCTCACATAGAAATATTCTGATTCTACTCCATGGCTCTGCCACCTGAATTGGGGATATAATTTCAGCTTTATGCTGATAGGAAGACCACAACCTGTTCCACCATGCACTTAAGTTGAAGTGCTGTGTTGAGATGTCTTCCTTCTGTGCATGACATCACCTGAAAATGCATCATGCAATGTGTACAGTCCTTGCCAAAGAGTTTTAACTTTTCTTAATGCCAGCTTCATAGCTTGAGATATTTAGTTCATGTGGAGTTATGGTTACTTTCAAGGCATTGCTGTAGAAATGGTAGGCAAACCAAAGTTGTCTTAACTAAATACTTCTTACCTCCTGTTCACCCACAATGGAGGGCACCAAGCACCTGCAAGCTTTATGCTGCTCTAAAGTCAATGCCAGCTCAGAGGAAATTATGTCAGCAACAGAAGTCTTCCAGGTGTTTCATGTGAATACTGACAATCATGGCATCTGATTATACCCCTTCCTAAAACCAGGCTGTTATTAATCTTTTTTTTTTTTTCCCCTTTCAATAGTTCTTTGGGAATTCTCTTTAATCCTTCCCAAAATCCTACCGTTGCTTTACAATTTTTCTTAAAACATATTGTCAAAAAATTGGGTTCTTGAAGATTTCTTGAAGGCTAGGATTTAAAGAGATGAGAAATTTAATGATTTTGTGTCTGACAGAAACCCTGAGAAGATGTCACTGAAGAATTGCCACAAAGGAAGCTGCACTGACGTCAGCCGTTGTTGACACTGCCGAGTTTAAACAGTGTCCTGTCTGAAGAAACTGTTCATCAAAAGAACGCTAACATAGGATCAACTCATTCAGTTTGAACAAAAAGTCTTTGAGGAGTAATTCCAGGTGTCTATACACTCATAGCACTGATTACCCTTCCCACAAAAGTTCAAATCAGAGGGAAATGTAAAATAGCATTTTAGGTCTGTTTTTATTAATTAGTGGGTTGGTTTTTTCACACCACTTACTCATCACCTACTAAAAGACAGTGTAATAACCTTTGCCACGTGATAACTGACTTCCGGCATTAGCAACTCACATCCTAATGTTTATCAACATCCTAAATTCCTGATAACTTTTAACATCACTTAACATCTTAACATCCATGATGTAAGAATCTGTGTGAATCCTTAGTATTTTGATGTAGGTCCTAGGAATTGTAATTTATGCCACAGGCTTGTGCATTTTTCCTGCAGTTACAACTTCAAATCAAACAGCAACTGGCAAATGTCAATATTACTATTGACACACCATTTTCTTTTCAGACTTATACAATACTGTAGATATACAGAAAAAGCTGTTTTAAACTTTCTGCAACTAGAGAAGTCTCCTCCAGAATGATGCTCGCAAATCACTTGCTTTGAAACTGAAACTGAGTTTTGTTAAATGAATCATGGCATGGGTGGCATTGACACTGTATGATGAACTAAGACAATTTTAATCTTGTTTAGATAATAATTCTGCATTTGCCATTGGCTTTTCACAGGGAAGACTTAAGCAGATGAGGTAGGTGCCATGAAAGTTAGTGATCTTGGATCACACAGTGAAAAATAAGACCTTGAAACCTTCAATTGTAGCAGGATGTAGAAGACATAGAAAAGCATTGCCTCATAATGGTGACAGTTTTTAGCAATTTAAATGCCACGTTAGTGTATTTTATGTGTATTGCCTTCAATATACTGTCTGATTTCATAGTTATCTATTATCTGTTTTCAGTGCATGCAAACATCAAGTTAATCATTTAACCATCTTACACAATCAGTCACAAGTTAGTGGCAACTGGAGTTCTAATGTGCATGTCTGCAGAAGTTCATTATATCTGCAATGTGGAGTAAGCCACAGAATAATGGCTGGTCTTCTAAGTACTTTCTAGTGGAGTCTAAGTACTAAATCAACAGACAGTGGCCTTGCTGTAAGAGTTCTATTGTTGACATGCATATGTATCTGAAGAACACTGTGTCCCATTTCTAATACTGAGGATTTCTAACACTTATAATTTATTTTTTAAAAAATATTTGTAGCCTTTGCTGATTAAAATCATATAAGCATATAAAAAATGCTATCTGTTCCATTTCTGAGTTAGAAAATAATAAAATGAAGAAAATTAATCACAGAATTTCAGACACAAATACACAAATTACCATGAATGCATTAGCTTTTGTTATGCTTGGCTAATTGTTAAAAGACCCTCAGATTGTGTTCTTCAGTGGATTGCCACTAGCACTGATTTATGTCCTATAATCCTACCTACAAGTTTTAAAATTCAAAATCCAATTTTGTGTTCACTGAGCTGCCCCTTTTCAGGGTAACATTTTAAATTTCTAGGTTTTTTTTGGTAGCATCCAGTTCTCTAACATCATTGAAAAGGGGTGAGATTTTTTCTACCATAAAAACTTTAAAGAACTCTTCACCCAGCCTAAGTCCTGAAGGGACTCATAGAAATGGAGGGACTTTCATTTATTTATTGAAAGGGTCACAAGACAAAATCTGAAAACATCAGTAGAAATTTTTTTTTGTTTGAGTTTTGAAAATTTTGAAATATCACAAAAATATATATAGAAATAGAAAAGACAAAAGTAAAATTTAAAAATAATAAGAAAGAAGGAAATAAAGGGAAAATGTGACATTTCTATGAATTTCCAAGAATTTAAATGACAGGTTATGAAATAGATAACATAGAACCACAGGTTTTATGGCTTTTCTTTCAGTGACTAGCATTAGTAGTACTATCGCTTTAGGGCAAACCACCAACATTTGCAGAACCTCAAGTTCATCTGGGCTGAGGTCCATGGGCATCTGGCAGGATGTGGCCTGGGACAACCCTTTGAAAATAGTCAATTAGTCTTGACATTTGTTCATCAGCTTTATTTTACAAAGGGATATGGTGACATACCCTCAGCTGCTTCTTCCTAGATGTCTTAACTATTGCATAAAATCCCCCACAAGAGGACTTTTTAACTCAAAATATCCATGAAACACTTCTCTGCTCTTCTGAGATTCTTCTTGAACATCAGCCATTTTAACAAGGGACAGTTAAAACCAAAGTATTCTCTTTGTTTGTCTGTTTGTTTGCTATTCATGGAAAAGAACATTAATATATGCTAAACTTTTGAAAAAATACAAAAGTCATCAGAGATTTTGACCAGTAATTCAAAATTTGCAAGTTTTTTATAGTTACAAATCTTCAGAGATTACTTATTAAATTACTAGTTCTGAAAATGGCTTCTCAGTTTGCCTCAATAAGCACTGTCAAAAGTTGAGTCACATTGCTGAACCAAGCATTCAGACCCAGGTTTAAAATGTACTGGATTATTATAGTTTTTTATTCCTTTGGTAAATGCCCTTTCTGAACACAGGCAGCTCCCCACAAATCTCCTCAAGTCTGTGGAATATTTAAATTTAGGCATTCACCTCATCAAATAGATTGAACTAGTCCCTGAAGCAACACGCATATGGATGCAGTAACCACTTTACTAGTTTGTTCGGATGCTCTGTAGGCTCGACATCCATGCCAATATCTCATTTAAATCGAATAAAATACCAGTGTGTTTCTTAGGACAGAAATTGATAGAGTTTAAGTAATAAAATAAATCATCACTGAAAAGCTATCCTGCTTGTTGTTTCCCCAGCATTAACTTGGAAAAAAATTCCTGGATTCAAAGGGCTTAGTGATGCCCAGTTGAAATCTGACCCCTTGTCACCTTAGACGATCATGGTTTTACCCCAGCTGAGCACCACGCAGCCGCTCGTTTTCCCCCCAGTGGGGAGGGGGAAAAGGGAAAGAAAACAGACTCCCCTCAGCTGTGATAACACCAGATGGCAGTTTACTGGGACAGCAAGGGAGTGAAAAGGAAAGGGGAAAAAAAACAAAAAAACCCACCTGGTGATACACAATACCGTACGACTCAGACCACACGCTCAGACCCGTCCCGAGGCCAGACCGTCCCAGAGCAGCGCTGCCTCGAGAAGCACTGCACCCCTCCCCACCAGCCCCCCGTCCTCTATGCTGACCATGACGTCACATGGTATGGAATACCTCCCCTGGCCAGTTTGGGTCACCTGTCCTGGCTCTGTCTCATCCCAGCTTCCGGTGAAATCAACTCTACTCTAGCCAAACCCAGAACAATGGTATAGTCAACCTTTGAGAAATAATACTTTCTCAGGAAAGCACCATAATCTTTGATTCCTCCTTTTCTCTTTGCCATCCCCTTCTTTTCCTTCCGGTGCTCCCTATTTCTTCATCATGAGTTTTTCTTACGCTGATCACTCATCTGCAGGAGGAAAAGGGAGAGAAAAATGTAGCATAAAGAGTAAAAATACTTTCCTATGTCATGTTCTTTCCTCAAAACATTTCAACTTGTACTGTGTCCTTCTAAGGTACCACAGCTAGTTCTTCCAAAGCAATTTTTCCCACTTTACTGGCAAAACAAATAACATATAGAATCCAAAGATGGTGACATCATTGAGGGGCAAGAGGAAGGATTTAAATTAAAACCAAACTGCACATAAGAGCAACCACTTTTATAATACATATTTAGAATATCTCTATGACTTAAATGTTTTCAACATTTTCTTTTTTTTTTTCTTTAGCTAGTGTGTGATTGCTTTCTTTGGCATATAAAAATGCTACTCTATTTATACATTTAAAAAGATTGTATGTCATACAGAAAAAGTTATCCCTGCCAGAATTTAAATAGTAAATATCAGAACCTTTCACAATTTACTTTCCCTGTCCACACCCTTTTTTTTCTTTGAAGATCTTATCACTACAGTAACGAAAAACCTGAAGATACTAGTGTATATATATAACTGTATAAAGAAGAAATAGTATTAGCTAATTAGCTAATAATTAGAAGTTAACTGATACATATATTGTCATGATTCAGTTTGAGGCATTAATTCTCTTTGATCTTCAGGCTGAGAAAAATAAAAAGTTCCAAGGTGTCAGTGGTGTGCATTTTGGTGAGTGAGGATATCAATCGTGTCAACATAAAGCAAATGAGAAAGGTACACTGAGTCCCACCAGGGCTAAGCAGGTACTTCCATATGCAGCACTATAACACCTAAAAATAGCTCTCAAAAATACCAAGACAGATTTCTCAAAGAAGACTTCAATTCAACTGTTCAGTTCTAAAAAGTAATTAGAGTAATAAGAGGGCACCAATGAATGTATTCTCAGGGACAAGGAGTTCTGTCTACTTCTTACAAGATCATGGAGAAAAATCATGCACTGTTATGGCAAAATGGCAGCTGGCCTATTGGATAACAGTTATTTAATTTACTCTTGATAAGAAAGCCACTTTTTACCCTCTTTAACTTTTACCACTGAAGTTAGTTGAAAGATAGAGGCAAAGAGTTGGCAGGCACATTATGAATGCAAAAGACACTTTACAATCTGTGAGTCAACAGAAGGATCTATGGAAACAATAAAATTCACATTTAGCTTTCCTGATTTTCATTCCAAGGCATTCTTCCCTAGATGCATATTTGTATTTTAGATATTTCTTTTTTAAAAAAAGAACTCACTCAGCAAATACTACATTTCGGTGATGGCACATGCTGACTGGTGAGTGCAGGATTAAGCAGCTTGCAGTATGGAAAATGTTTGACTTTAAGCTTCCCAAAATGGCCTACTTTTACATTTGTTTTGAAAGCACCTGGGTAAAATTTGACATTTGACATAAAAAAAACCCACACCATTTTGTAAGACTGTAAATTAGCACTTGAGTTAAGACTATGTGCGTTAGTTGCTTCTTACCCTTTGAGCCTCATGTAACAATAGCACTGGTTCTTCAGAACAAGCTGAACTTTTTGTTATATCATTGCCACAATCCCTGTGAAGTTGAACCAGTCTGTATTAAAAGACCTCAGCTTGCTTTGCCCATGCTCCAAACCAGCCAGGGACGTAACAGTTCTGCAATGTAGGATAGCTATCTGATAATGTGTTAAAAAAGCCCTATCAATGGGCTAGATGGGGTGAACAGTAAGAGTAGCGTCATACCAAGAAGATATACGTATTTCAGATTGGTGTGGTCTCACCTCTGGCCAGTCTGGCAGCATTGCCAAAGTTAGTGTGGACCTATTTGTGAATGGCTGCATAGACACTTTCCTGGTGTCCTTCACATTATCGTAAGAGAGGTTGTTAGAGTTGGCTATAATTAAGGCTGGACAACAGTTATCTTTCTAACACCCCGCTTTTCAGTTACTTTTGCCCATCTCCTATGAATGAAGCTGGAAAATGTTAGCCCAAGTGAAACAAATGTTAGCAAATTTATTTCAGAATGATCAGTGCTTTTAATTAGGGGACTGTGAACCAGGGCATGCTCCTTTTGATAACATGACCAAACCTAGCTGCATGATAAATCTTGGTAGGGTCTGTGGGAATCCAGTTTCATACTGGATCAATGTAAACTTGTTATAGTTCCACATAAAAGAAAAAAAAGTCACCAAACATTTTATTCTCACTAAGGATTTTCAAACTTCTGACCTGTCTTGAATTGAACCACATTGCACATTTACAAATCCCTGGATTTAAGTTACTTATTACAGTGTTAGAGTGGCAAACTTTGAGTTCCCTTGAAAAGTTTCTTAGATCTGTCTCTTAAAAACAAAACAAACAAAAAAAA